>PSNO01000007.1:1200000-1687794 GCA_002976275.1 Monascus ruber | reverse complement strand
GATTCTGGGGCTGAGTATGTGAAAGGCTATTTATCTAACACCATTTATCCACAGCATTCCACCCACAGTATCACGGTGCTGGACCAACGTACACCGTATGACGGTCCGGAGGCCGGTTCTGCCTGTACTGACCGCCCTGCACGTGCCTGCGAGGAAATATCTTGAACCTCTGTCTCGATCTTGTTGTAGCTCTTCGAGCTACGTTCTGTCTACCTACCTGTACGATAGCTTGCCTGCCTGCCTGCCTGCATGTTCTTTCCAATCTATTTCTGTTTCCTGATTGCCTGAAACCGCACCTTGACATTACGTAGCTCCCCTATTGGGAAGAACATGATGTCAGTGAACGCCTGCCCCCGACCACCCTTCCTGCCTGGCAACGAAGAAAGCTTCGCAGCCACGTCCCCAACCACATGACAGAGTGGTACCACTACTTCCGTGAAGCCTATGATTATATGGAACGGAATGAAACGATCACTGCTGAGCTGAAGGGACAAATTGACCACCTGATGCTACAGAACCAGGCTGTCCAGCAAGAGCATGAAAACCTGAAGACTGAGCTTGTCAGGGAACAGCAGAATGGCACCCGCCTCCAAGGCGTGGTAGATTATCAGAAGACACAGCTTAGGGAAGCCCAGCAGCAATATATGGAGGCTGTAATGGACAAGCACAAAGCCATCAATGCCACCATGCCAACCGTCAGCACCCCACTGCCTGTGCCCACCCCTGAACCTACTGCTAAAAGCCCTGCAGCTACTCCTGTGGGAGCGCCTGCGTCGATTACTCCCCATCTACCAGCTCCGCCCACCTTTCAGAGCGACTTCCTGACCCTGACCCCTTTGAGGAGACCGGAAGGACCTCTGCCGTTTTGTCACCCAGATCCGAGGGAAGATGACTGTCAACCAGGACCGGTTTCCAACACCACAAAGCCGTATGACATACGTGACCAGCCGCCTGAAGGGAGCTCCCTACGACCAGATCCTACCATATCTACATGGTGGAACGTGCCAGCTACCTGATTATGAAGAAATATTGAATATATTGGAACGCGCCTTTGGAGACCCAAACTGAGCCCGCAATGCCTGTAACACTCTATTCCGCCTGTGACAAGGTAATAAGGAGTTCAGCATCTTCTTTGCCGAATTCCACCGCCTAGCCTTAGAAGGGGAAATGCCCGAAGCTGCCCTACCAACACTCCTGGAACAAGCTATTAACAGGGAACTACAAAGCATGCTTTTACACCACCAGCCCCCAGAAGGTGACTACCACCAGCTTGCAACCTTCCTACAGAATCTGGAGACCCGTCGCATGCAGTATGATACCGCCTCTCACACCTATGCCAGAGCCACCCAGAGTACCTACCCAACCCGCCCTATCCAACCCGCCTGGAGTCAACAAGGGAAGTTTACACCTAAGACACCCAACGTTAGCACAACACAACTACGCCAGCCAACCTTAGGGCCCAGCCGGAGCCTATGGACCTATCTACATCCCGCCGTGCCTCATCCCTGGGCCTAACACGCCGTGAGAAAGGGGAATGCTTCCGATGTGGATCTAAGGATCATCTAGTCCGAAACTGCCCCACCCTGACAACCGCCCAACTCAGTTAGCCAGTGGGAATATCCAGTTACCACGCGACTCACCACCTAGGAGCCCCCCAAGGGGCCGTTCCCCAGTTTCTGACGGGTCCTCTGAACCTGAATATTCAGCAAAAGGTGTAAGCCTAGTCTAAGTCGCGATCAGGCTCCAACTATGCACAATCTCCGAATCTCCATGACTGCTGTCCAAGGCCTGCCTATTGAGCAAGAAGTCCAGCAATCTAACCTGATGGTCCTACCTGCCAGCCTGACCCAACAAGATAAAGAGCGCCCAACCTATGCAATGCTGGATTCCGGAGCTGAAGGAGCAAGATTTATAGATAAAGAATGGGCTAGACACCATAACCTGACCCTGCACCCTCTGAAACACCATATCCGCATGACAGGGTTTGATGGAACTGAAGTAGAGCTAGGATCCATCAAACATTTTGTCCGAGCCACCCTGCGAATTGAAGACCATGTGGAAAGGGATGTCCTATTCCTAGTTACCCAGCTTGCCCATTTTCCAATCATACTGGGCTTACCGTGGTTAAAGAAGCATGACCCAAGAGTTGGCTTTGCAGCTCACAACATCTTGTTTGACAGCAACTACTGCTGCCAGCACTGCAACATACCCTCTCAAACCTCTAAGATCCTGGCATTACATGATATCCCACCTAAAGCTCGCCCACACCACCTACCGGACCGCCCGCCTGTATTGAAAAATCATGATATTGCCCCCATCTCCCTGAGAGCCTGTTCTGCCTATGCACGAAGGAAATACAAGATATACACCATCACACTAAACCAGATCAACAAGCTGTTACAGAACAATAACCCTGAAGGAACCCCAACTGATATCACTACCTCACTGCCTGCTGAATTTCAGGACTTTGCTGATGTGTTCTCCCCAAAAGAGGCTGAACAGCTGCCTCCCCACTGTCCTTATGACCATAATATCCACCTGGTTGAGGGAAAGATGCCTCCTTTTGGACCTTTGTACCCTATGTCCCGTACTGAACTACAAGCTTTAAAGGAATGGATTGAGGACAACCTGCGCAAGGGGTTTATCCGCCCAAGCTCTTCACCTGCTGCTTCGCCTGTCCTATTTGTTGCTAAACCTGGGGGGGACTCTGATTTTGCGTGGACTACCGTGCACTGAATGCCATCACCATCAAGGACCGCTACCCATTGCCACTAGTCAAAGAGACCCTAAACAACCTAGCTAACATGAGGTATTTCACCAAGGTTGACATTATCTCTGCATTCAATAACATCTGGATCAAGAGGGGTCAAGAATACATTACCGCATTCCGTACTCGCCTAAGCCTGTTTGAATCCCTTGTTATGCCATTTGGTTTGACAGGAGCACCTGCTACCTTCCAACAATATATCAATTATACCCTGGCTGAATACCTGGATGTCTTCTGTACCGCCTATCTTGATGATATCTTAATCTATAGCAAAACCCACTCTGAACATGTTGAACATGTCTGCCTGGTCCTGGGACGTCTACGGAAGGCTGGCCTATACGCCAAGCTAGCTAAATGCGAGTTTATTGTCCCTGAAACCAAGTTCTTGGGTATTATTATTGGACGAGATGGGATCAGGATGGACCCTGAGAAAGTTAAGACTATATCTAACTGGCCTGTACCCACCTCCATTTCTGATATACAAGCATTTATTGGCTTTGCAAATTTTTACCGCCGATTTATCCAAGACTTTTCTAAGATAATCGCACCACTGACTGCCCTAACCCAGAAGCATGTCAAATTTACTTGGACTACTACCTGCCAGCTCAGTTTTGAAGCCCTAAAGGAAGCCTTCACTAAAGCACCTATCCTGAAACCATTCAATTGGGACCGAGAGATTATTCTGGAAACTGATGTATCTGATTATGTCTCAGCAGGAGTCCTATCCCAGTATGATGATGATGGGATACTTCACCCTGTTGCATTCTTCTCTAAGAAACACTCTGTTACAGAATGCAACTATGAGATTTATGATAAGGAGCTACTAGCCATTGTGCGCTGCTTTGAAGAATGGCACCCAGAGCTAGAGGGATCCCCATCCCCAATTCGTGTCCTAACTGACCACCGCAACCTGGAGTATTTTATGTCCACTAAGCTCCTAAATCAACGTCAAGCCCGCTGGTCTGAATTCCTGTCCCGTTTTAACTTCAAAGTGATATACCGTCCTGGCAAGCAAGGAGCAAAACCAGATGCCCTGACACGGAGGTCAGCGGACCTTCCAAAGGAAGGGGATGAACGCCTTAGACACCAGAGTCAGGTAGTGCTAAAGAGAGAGAATTTGGGAGGATTTCCTGACGCCCAAGAACCTAAGACACAGATGAGGAAACAGGTGCACTTCACAAAGACCCAAACCTATCAATTTTACCACCCTGATGACCCCCACGAGCCATCGTTGGCCTAGACACTAAGGAACCCCCAAGACCCGATTAGCCGCCCAGACATATGAACCCGCTGAACCTGCTGAACCCGCTGAACCTGCTGAACCCGCTGAACCTGCTGAACCGCTGAACCTGCTGAACCCGCTGAACCTGCTGAACCCACTGAACCCGCTGAACCCGCCGGACCTGCCGAACCTATTCTACCCAATGAAATTGAACAACCAATAAAAACAACCTACACCACTGACCCCCTAGTACAATCAATCCTAAAGGCCGTGGACAAGAAGGCGTCTCATCACCCTGCTGTCACCCTGGCTGACTGCCAGCGCCGTGGCCAGTACCTCTATTACCGGAACCGCCTGTACATACCTGATAACGACAGCCTGCGAGCGAAATTACTTCAATACACACACAACAAACCCACTGCTGGACATCCTGGACGCTCTAAGACCTATGAAATCCTAGCTTGAGAATACTATTGGCCTGGAATGTACAAGTATGTGGAACAATGGATTGCCAACTGCCATGTTTGCCGCCGTATTACACCCTCCCATGAAGCTCAACAAGGAGCCCTACGCCCACTACCAGTTCCTGAGCGTGCCTGGCAAGATATTTCAATGGACTTCATCACACACCTCCCAAAGAGCATGGGTTTTGATTCAATCCTGGTTATAGTGGACCGTCTGACCAAGATGAGACACCTGATACCCTGCCAGGAGACCTACAACGCGGAGAAAGTAGCCTACCTGTACCTGGAATATGTCTGGAAACTGCATGGCCTGCCTAGGACCATTGTCTCTGACTGAGGCCCCCAATTCGTGTCTTCATTCTGGAAGCATTTAATCAAGTGTCTCCAGATCCAACGCCTGTTATCAACGGCCTACCACCCTGAGACTGACGGCCAAACTGAACGCTTAAATGGGGTTTTAGAACGATACCTCCATGCCTATGTATCCTATCTACAGGACGACTGGGCCCAATGGCTGCCTCTAGCTGAATTCGCGATGAACTCCGCCCAATCTGAGACTACCCACATGTCACCCTTCTTTGCCAACTACGGGTTCCACCCAACTATGGGCTTTGAACCCATTCAGCCAGCTAACCTCCCTGCCACCCGTGATGCTAACGCTTTCACAACCAAGATGCGCCAGATTGTTAACTTCGCACGAGCTGAAATCCTATCCGCCCAAGCCCGTTGGGAAGAGCAGACCAACAAACGACGACAACCTGCTCGCCAGTACCAGACTGACCAACTTGTATGGTTAAATGCCTGTAATATCCGCACACTAAGACCCCAAAAGAAACTAGACTGGAAGAACCTGGGACCATTCCGCATCCTCCGTCAGATCAGCCCGCATGCTTACGAATTGGACCTGCCAGCTAGTATCCGTGTACATCCAGTGTTCAATGTTGACCTACTAACCCCGGCTGCCAACAATCCCTTGCCGGGCCAGAGACCCGACCCACCTCCACCTGTCGAAGTAGACGGGTTGGAGGAATGGCTCGTTGAAGACATATTGGATTCCCGGTGGGAGCGCCAGGGCTGGGGACGCCCACGCTTGCGATACACTGTAAAGTGGGCTGGATATGACACACCCACCGAAGAGCCTGCCAAGTACCTGCAAAATTCACAAGAAATAGTCGCCAACTTCCATCGGCGGTACCCCAGAAACCGGGCCCCCTGCCTCGACGGAGCTCGGCATAGAAGAGGGGGCGTACTATCACGGTGCTGGACCAACGTACACCGTATGACGGTCCGGAGGCCGGTTCTGCCTGTACTGACCGCCCCCGCACGTGCCTGCGAGGAAATATCTTGAACCTCTGTCTCGATCTTGTTGTAGCTCTTCGAGCTACGTTCTGTCTACCTACCTGTACGATAGCTTGCCTGCCTGCCTGCCTGCGTGTTCTTTCCAATCTATTTCTGTTTCCTGATTGCCTGAACCCGCACCTTGACAGTGGGGCTGTTTTTCCCTTTTAAAATATATTCATGGCTGAAATATTGTAGACATGATGTAAAAAGGAATTTATTAAGATAAATCTTTTTTATCTTTAGCCTATCAACATATATTATTATTTAATATTTAAATTGGATTTATGACATCCAGATTAATTCCTCTTAATCTAGAAAAGTGCTTTCAAAACTCTCTACTAAACTAAAAATATTAATACCATTATCCATAGCCTACAGTGACAAACGAATTTAGATTAAAAAATATTAATAAATATTTATTACTTTAAGCAACAACAATATAACCTAACATTAATCTTAAAAATAACAAGATATCTCTTTCCATAATCACCAGACAATAAATAAGATAGTTAAAAATATAAATTTTATAATACAGAATACAATTTTAGTAATAAAATAAGACTTGATAGTTTCATACCAAGAAAGAAAGAAAAAAAAAGAAAGCACCTTAAAATTTACTTAAGATAAAGGAAGTTTTCCTGGTTTACAATTCAGCAGATAGAGGAATTACTTTAATAACAATCTCAGAGAGAGCAGAAGTTTTTTAAATGTATTAATTATGGACAGAGTGGCCATAACTGCTTAAAATATCCTGATAAATAGCTTCAATTTTGCAGTATATGCATAAATATATTGAATTTGCTAGTAATTCTGCAGTTTTACGAACCTATAGCTATTTCCATGGACCTAGCAAAAAATGGAGACTCTCAACGACCAACTACGTTAGAATGAAATGAAAGGATGTGATAAGGTGTGAAATGGGTAGGTAAGAATGGATATAGTGAAGCAATATCCTAGGGCCCCTTAGCTAAATATAACCTAAACTCCAAAACTCCATTATCTGAAGCACTTAAATTAGGGATTTTTTATAAATGGTGATAATAAAGTTCTATTAAAAGTAAGTAGTTGTTCTTCTCTTAATTTAATAATAATATCTGACTTAATTAGCCAGGTTCCACATCTAGAAAATCCAGATTATATATGGTATATTAAGTAAACGTCTGTAAATATATACATATAGTACAACATTAGAATAAGAACTTCTGCTTATTAATATATTCAATTTATACATAATAATTGAATTCATTACTTTTCTATAAATAATATTTATATTCATAAATTAAAATATTATTAGAAACTAAAGCTAGTGACTATGAAAAAAAAGCATAATAGTATGCATAATATTATTCCCTTATAAACCCTATATTTAGATGCCTATAATTAAGTTACACACAGTCTCTGGCAGCCTTGATATAAACTTAGCTTCGATAGCAGCTGAATATAATATTAGTATATTATTATTATAAATAAATAGCTTTAGGGCTTTATTGAATTTATCTTTATTAGTATTATAAATATGCTACATCGTATCAACAATCTCATTAAATCAATTAGGATTTTTTGCCGTATTACCTTAAAAATCGATATCATTGTTTTTGGAGATAGATAAAGAGGATAAATAACCTGGTTAAATATTTAATTAATATAATTGATAGATTTGATATTAAGCTTTTGGAATTTATGCTGAATAATATTTTTTTGGATATTTTCTTAAAAATTACTTTAAAGTATAAAGAAATTTAACTATAATAAATTTATTATATTTTAAATAAAGTATATCTGCTTCTATACACTCATATTAACTTATATAAAAAATAATAACATCCAATGGCTGCAAGGGATGGCTTATATATAGAAGTAAGAAAAAAACAATAATATTTATCTTCTCGCAGAATGTTAACAGATTTATCTTTTAGATAGGAGCTACATTCATCATATAAAGAGGATATATTGACCTTTCCTATATCTTTTAGTATGCTGATAGAATGACTAGGTCTATTAAAAGATAATTACATTAGTTATATAGCTATTTTATAATATTTTAATTGATATTAGCTTTAAATAATTTATAAATATACAACTCCTACTTATAAGAATGAGTGATAGATAGATTTAATTATTTATATTAACTGCTTCAAACATAGTAATATAATTATAATTTAAATTTATTTATAAGATTTATCAAGTATTAAAGTCCCAATTAATAATATATTAATTATGATTAATATTATATTGAAGCTAGTCTTATTAAAGCTGTAGATATCCTCGTGTAATATCTCATAATTCTAAATAGTCTGATAAAGCTTCTGAAACTACTTCTAAACAACTTTATAATTCTTTCTATATATAGTCAAGCTCTGTAGCTCTAAAATAATATCTTTTTTATATTTAGAATACTTTCCTAATTATTAGTTTAACTATTTCTTGCTAGCAATAGATGGGGAAGTTTCTAAATTAATATAAATTGATGTCAGAATAGAACTGGCACTTAATTAGATTATTTATATAAATAACTATATAGTAATTGCTTTAAAAATTAATATGTAATGATACAAAGTCCTTTCTTATTCTTCTAATAATCTCATATTGGTTGGTAATTATTTAAGTAGATTAGATTATCCCTTCCATCTTATAAAAATACTTATTATCTTTATATTGCCAAGCAGTTTTAGCACTATTAGGAGGGATTTATGTATTTAATACGTAATAGCTTCGGGCATTTCATCTTCATAGTTCATTGAATTTTAGGCATGGTGGCGGTGGTGGTTAAATTATATGAAAGTTAATGGGTTGGAATTCTACAAATCTCTAAAATTGGTGCTTGGATGGTTGGTGAGGTCATGCAATACACGCGACCCTAAAGGTTACTTACTGTAGGGGTTAGTTAAAATAGTTTAAATAACTTACAGATTTATTTAATAAATGTAGATAAGTTTTTTCAATTACGTTAATAATATTATCCAGGATTAGATACTTATAGATTAAAAATTAAAAGTAGCTTTTTTAAGATATTTAGCCCCTATTATATACTTTTGTTCTGAATAAAGTGCTTAGATTTTTGTTTCTTCTTTTTCTGACGTTAATTGTCTTAATGAAGCTGATCAATTCCTTAGCAAAGATAAGATTTTAATAGCACTCTCTGCACCTTTAATTGTCTTTTTCCATGCCTCAGTAACCACAGGAGATCTTGATTAATTTCAAAATATTGAAGTTATCTTTTTTGTTTGAATTATTAAGTATTAATTAATATTTTTCTTAATTCATTAAAATATCGGTTGCTATGCACAGAGATTGCTGATATTAATATTTTAAATTTAATATAAAGCTTATTCAGCATTGTTTCAAATTATAGATTAAGTTAGCTGCCACAAATCCGCTCTTATTATTAATTTAAAGATAAGTATAACATCTTTAGTTTTTCAAAGAACTTTCTTTAAAAAAGAATTAAGCTATTTTATCTCTGGGTTATTTCAACCATGAATATATTTTAAGAGAGAAAAGCTGCTAGCAGACATTAAATAGTTATAAAGTATATAAAGAATATCTCTATATTATATAAAGGAATGATTCTCTTATTTATATAAGTTTTTACTAGTGTTATTCTTAGGTTGTAGTTTCTTCACTTTTCTTTATTTTGAAGCCACATATAACTTTTGCTGTTGATATAACACCCATTTAAAACCTAGCCTTATCATATTATAGATATCTTTATATAGAATCTCATTTTTCTGCTAGATATTAGTAAAAAGCTTAGACCAATTCTAAATAAGCTCTGGATCCTCACATTTTGCATGCTAATAATCATATTTTTGAGTATATTCATTTAGATTGAAGCTGAAGATGGCACTTAACAGATTTTCTCACCAAAGAAGGTACAGGTAGAGATAAAGACAGTGGATAGCTATGCAGATAATAATAATTCTATTAAATATTAGATAGTTGCAACTCTTGAAGGTAGGCTATGATAATGTATATTAAGAATCTATGTTGAAAGAGTAGATTCTTTAATTACTGATAGCTTTCTGCAGTTTGTGATAAATATCTATATAGACAGAGACACCTTTCAGCTTGTTTTTAGAGAATTTATGAATTAACATCAAACAAGCTGCAGCTTTGGGAATTGATAGATATTGGCCCTTTTTAAATGCATTAAAGGCTATCGCCCTTCATAAGATTTATCTTCCATTGATAATAATGTAGGTGACAGAGGCAGTTAATTGAAAGATTATGGTGCTAGTTACTACTGTAAAAAGTAGTATCTCCCAGTGTCCAGTATATTATAGAACTAGAAAATCAGTTAACTATTTAAAAAGCTTAATTATATTAGTATATGTTATTTAAGTGATTGTCGTAAATTTATATGCCTATCAGCCTAACATCCTAATTGGTATCTTTCTTATTTTCTATATCTAATAGGCCCAACATTAGCTATTATTAATTAATAACTACAATATTATCTTAGTCCCTAATAATAGAAACACGCAAAAAGAATAGGCTAAAGCATATAATAGATAATAGTTGAAGAAAAGGGTGGATTTTATGATTATAAATAGCAGCAAATCCTAGTCAAATAAATAAACTATCTTAACCCTACTTAGGAACCCTGTGAAGAAGCTCTTGAGAATGTCATCATACTGGACCAATTTGAAGCCTTTAGAAGAGGGAGAGCATAATATTATGAGTTATATGGCAACTCAGGTCCAACATTTGAGCACTTGCCCTATATTATTTTTTCTGTATATCTCTTTTACTTCATTTATTCTATTTGTTGATTTTAATTTGCTTCTTTTTTTAGGAACAAAGCTATTGTCTCTTTTTCTTCCTAAAAAACTCGATATATCTAATAGAGTTTTAAAATAGATGTTATACTTAAACCCTTACGATTATATGAATTTAATAGCTAATTTAGAATAAAAGCATAATCTTCCAGAGCTTTTTAACCTCCTCCAATTGATGCTGATTCAGCTAAATTAGGGTATAAATGCCTCAGATCATATATAATCAGGTTATTAATGCCTATATCTAGATTCCCCAAATTCTATATATATAAGAGAGCTCAACAAGTAATTAAGTATTAAGCATGCCAATTAGGAGCTTCATGATGAAATATATTAAAGACAGTAGCATATCAGTATAGAGTGTTTATTATAAATCTTATGAATCCTATTCTTTCAGTATTTGAGATCCAGACACTACACACCTGATCCACATCAGATAGTTGATAACTCCTTCTGGCCAGAGTCTTTATAATTACCAGTGGTTAGTTCTGTATGACGGTCACATGTATGTTTACCCTTTCCTACCACTCTTTTACGTGTATACTGGAGTCTATCATAACTCATATCTCCACTACTCAGCACCTATAACATCTGACCTGTACCCTCTGGACTGCAGGTCTCACGCCATTATAAAAAAAGGGGAGAAACTAAGATGAGTATGATTTTCATAAATTTGACAAAGAAGTTATTACAGGAGCTTCATATCTAAAAATTAATTAGATAAATTTAACTTCAAAATTAATTTAGATTCTAAAGTTTAAATGCTGCAATAACTACTTCTTATCTTCATGATATTTATCTGCCAGTTGGTGATATTGTGATCTTTTTAATACAGAAATAGGAAAACATAATTAAGGTAGGAATTTTAAAAGATCAAAGCAGCCAATATTTAAAGATTATAAAAGATAAAAGGAATAAGGCATACAAATAACAATAATTTATTATTTTTATATTTTTTATTAAAATAAATTTAACATAAGTGTGAGACAGCTTGATTATTTATAATAAATAATTAATATTAATCAAATTTCTGACTAGTGGTGAAAAAATAAAGACTTTTTAAAATTATTAAAAGCTTATTTTATCTATAGTCTAACCATTTTAACTTATTATAAAAATTTTTAATTTAGTTGTAAAAAGCCTTCTTTAGACTATCTTTCAATATAGGCCTTTTCTCTAAAGATAATGCACAAAGATAAAGTTTAATTATTTAAATTAATACACTCAATTATTGTCATCTATTCCCAATTAATTAGCTAAATAAGATAAGGCTTTAAATATATTAAAATTAATAATTATTTCAGTAATTATTATTAAGCCTATACTATAGCAAAGCTAGTTTCATTAAAATTAAAAAATATTATTATTATTCATACTATATTATATTTAGACTTTGAAATTAATTAAACTATTAACCGATAATTTTTAAATCTTTATATTTATATATTTTAGCCTTCTGATAGTATCTTCATATAAATTAATTTTTAATCTTATTATAGTATGTAATAAATTAAATAATTTAATTCTTCCCAACTGATTCTGTACAGATGAGGTATTTAGTAAAAAGATTTACTATTTCTGCCATATGTACTAATTTAAAAAAGACTATATATCTCTGCATAAAATCGTTTACTAACACCTTTTTTTAAATTTTAGATAACCCAAGGTTGTTTGGGTGTTGTTCTTTCAGAATTTGGAGGCCTAACAATTGATCTTAAAATAATTAAATAAGAGGTATTGAAAGTTAGTGCCCAATAAATACTTAAGATTCATTATTTTTAAGACTTTAATGGCAAGTTGTATTATTCCTGCTCCACTAAGTTTGAGATTTAACGCACTTTTGGTGGCATATTTGCTGGTTGAAGAGCTTCATGTTGAACATGTGTTGAAATTTTGAGGGGTGGATAGACTACCCAGGGTGGAACCACCTGGGAATACTACCTGGAATTACATTAAAACTTGAAAATTATATAATCTTACTAATTGTCTTTAGTATATAGTTTATTTAAATAATAATATTAGTTCTTTTCAATAGTTATATAAATATTTAAATTTTAATAAATTACATGGAAATATCTTAAAATTTTAATAAATAATACAAAAGAACTTTTAAGTAGCTACTAAATAATTATTTTATTCACTTAAATAAATTTCTTATGTAACAAATTATTGAGTGCTTTTTAAGGATTAGCAACTGGTTCTTCGAGATATAAAATATAAAGGATTATAACAATTTTGATTTTTTAAATATTATTTATAGTTAATTTTTCGTTTCTTAATAGAGTGGCAGCCGCTTTTCAATATCTTAGAATTAAAAATTTTTTAAATAATCAATATTATGTAAGTAATAATTTGTTAAAATCTTGTTGATATTATTTTAATATTAGTTATACTAATTATAAACAATTTAATATTTTTATCTTCTGAAAGTTTATAACCAATATATTTTAATATATTATTTAAAAATAAATTGTTCTTTCAGTAGTATCAATAACCTAATCTTTTTATATTCATAAAAAGTCTTAAAATAATATGATCCTCTACATACATTATCTTATAAAAGATTATAAATATAGGTATTCTTTTATATTTATAATAACTTTTATTATAGCTTTCACTTATTCAACTAATTAATTATTACAATGTAAACCTAAAAGAAATTAATTAATATTAGTAAAGTTTATATTTTAGATAAATTTAAAAAGAATAGATTCTAATATAATATTATATATCATTAATAATAGCACTACTATGTTAACCAAAAATATAAAGAGTTTTTTAAAATATTTTCTAATCATGTATATTTTTAATATGACTTTATCTATTTACTTCTAATACTATCAATTATCTCTACCACCCACACCCAATGATTGCCATGGAAGATGAATCTTATGAAGGGCAAATTCTCTTAGCCCTTAATGCATAATATCTATCTGTCCCAAAGATCGGCTTTAGTTTTACAAATTATCATAGCCAGAAAAAGAAATAATTTTATAACATTTTTTTTAATTCTATATATAATTTAAAAGCTTTTTAAAAGCATACAGCTTTGTATACTTTAAATATAAGATATTTAATTGTTAACAATTATTCAAGGTGTACCCTTTCAAGATTAAGAGATATATAGATGTAATCTTATTAATATAAATCCAATAATTTTTGACTAAATATCTCCTAATCTGACTTTTGAAGATAGGATATGGTGAAAAAGATATTTTTTGCCTATCCATTAATTAGTATAGAAAATATATTTTCATAATTAGAATCTAATTTGAATTTAGTAGATATCTATCTTTCAATTAATCTAATATTGATTTGACCCAAATATAACAGAATTTAAATTTATAATAAATTAATCTTATTATTATAGAAAGACTTTAATAAGGTCATCTAGAAACTTAGAAGTTCCCTAATAATTATTTGCTATAAATATTAATAAACTAGAAATTAGGGATAACGCCATTAATGATATATTTAATATAGGTATATTATTATGGAATGCAATTCTTACTAGTAACTCCTTTGCCAAATATTTATATAAATAAACGATCACATTTAACTTAGTATTCTACATATAAACAACTTTTGCCTGAGTAAAAGGGAGGCTGTAAAGGGCTAGATAAAATATTTAAATAATACTAAGTCCTCTTCAAACACAGAGATAAATTATGATTTATAAATTCTATATTATAATAAGATAACTTAGTGGTTGAACCTCTATGAAAGCTTAAAAAGAACTAACTGACCCCTATGGTAACCTTTAGGGTCATGTTGTAATACACACAACCCCACCAACCACCTGAGCACTGATTTTAGAAACCCCCTTCTAGATTTAGTATCTCAGTGAATTCTATGTTATTTGGCTTCAAAATATATTTAAATTATAACTTTATTTCTTCTACCTGGGCTCTAGCACACAACATGCTGCCTTTGTATAATAATTTTCCATTGAATAAATTCACACATCCAACAGTTTTAGTAGATACCTATATTTAATTTAGCCTTTATCTCTTTATTTATAGCCTGTTCATTGATATTTGTTTATTTTGTTTTTTATCTTTAAACTTTCGAACTTAATACCATACTCTTGTGAATCCTATATATAGAGGCCTATAATCAAGCTATGTAGTCTTTAGCAATCTTAATATACTAATTAAACTTAGCTTTAATAGCTAAACATGGTACTAGTACTTTTATTATAAATAGGTAGTTTCAGGCCTATTACATTTATCTTCATTAGTATTATAGATCTATATTTTATCACTAATCTCCCTATATTGGTTGGCTTTTTTTAGTGTAAACCTTGGGAATTGATATCATTGTTGTTGGAGATAGATAAAAAAGATAAAGAATTTGATTAAGATATTTAATTAAGTATAATTCGTAGACTTAAATAGATATTAATATTTTAAAAATTTATGCCGAATAGTATGTTTTTTAAATATTTTCTTATAAATTAACTGTAAATATAAAAGAATTTAATAAATTGGTTATATTTTAAATAAGTTGCACCTGCAACTGCTTTTAAATATTGATATTTATATGTATCAAAAATATTAATATCCGAATAGCTATAAGGAATGGCTTAATGTATAAAGATAAGAAAAATACTAAATCTATTAAAAGATAATTATATTAATTATATAACTATTTTCTGATATCTTAATTAAATATCAATAGCTTCAAATAATTCGCAAATAATATAATTTCCACTTATAAAAATAAATAATGAGCAGGTCTAATTATTTGTCAATTATTTTAACTATAACGATATACTTATAATTTGAAATTATATAATGTCCTTGATAATAATCTATTAATTACAACCAATACTAATATTGAAGTTAGTCTTAATTAAAATTATACCTTTCTTTAATATCCTATAATTCTAAATAGTCCAATAAAGCTCCTGAAAATATGAAATAATTCTGTAGTTTTTTATATGCTTACAGTCAAGCTTTATAGCTTTAAAGTAATATCTCTTATATTTAAAGTACCTTCTTAACTAGTAGTTTAACTATTTCTTATTAACAGTGGGTGGAGGGTATGTCTAAATTAATATAGATTAATTTTACAATAGAATTAGCACCTGTTAAATTATTTATGTAAATAACTATATTTAATTATTTTAAAATATCAATTGATATAATGGTTTCATAAATAAGAGTCACATGAATTAATTTAAAATTCTAATATTTAGTAAAACTATTTAATTAAAATATCAGAAAATAGATATATGATTAATATCATTGTCTTTATTATAATAGATTTAATTAGTTTATTCATATATTAAAAATATAAAAAAGGCCAATATATTTTTTATTTATGACGGATATAGCTCCTATTAATATATACAAATTAGATTTCTTTATACTTTGGAGGCGATTTGCAAGAAAGTATTTTTAAATTTAATATATTAATTGTACTCCATTAAGTACCCTAACCGAATGGTCTATCCTCTTTATCTACGTTGAATAATATTGATTCCTAAAATAACACGCCCGAAAGAGCCAACTGATTTAGGGATAATAGGATATAAGAGATTCGTGATATTGATAAAAATAAATTTAATAAAGGCTAAAGCTACCCATTGATGGTAATAATATATTAGTATCATTTTCAACTACTAACGTATTCGGTAAGCGAGGGGCTAAATTCTGGCCGCGGTCTAAATCCTTGCTGAATTTAACACAAACCATGCCTCCAAAAATGTGTCGAAAGCCAAGAGATTCAATTGAGAGGGAAAGAGTCTTAGTAGCAGTTTCTGCTTTAAAAAAACCAGAAATCTCTATTATTCGAGAAGCGGCTCACATTTATAATATTTCTGTGAGAACTATTTACAAATGACTTCGTAGTGCTGGAACTATATATGTCTTGAAATATATGTGAACAGCCATAAAATGACCTAAAAGAAAGAGATGTTGCTTATGTGATGGATTCCTTTGTTAGATCAGTATGGAGCATCTCCCTGGCCTTTATATATATGAGAAACAGCTGTTATTATCCTTGCTTGGTGTGGTATTGTGGTATTACACTAATTTAGTTAATTAAAGAGAGATGAGTATATAACTTTATTAAGTAATATAATAGATTAAAAACCTGCTATACTTGTTATGATTATTAATACATTAAATATAAAGATCCTAAAGAATAATTAATTGAATCATACAAATCCCTATAATGCAGTATAGGATCACACGAAGTTATTTATAGTTTTAATCAAATTAGCTTTGTTATGAGTCTATCAGCATCCTCTACTATCTCTACTCCCCTTAATAAAAAGTGTGTGGATTAATTTGTTGAATGCATCTGGAGCTTCAATTTAAATATATTCAAAAATGTATCATTAGCATGCAAAATGTGAAGATCTAGAAAACTTGGGTTAAGCTTTTTACCAATGTCTGTAGAAATATAAGATTCTATATGAAGATATCTACAATATAGATGAGACTAGGCTTTAAATAGGGTTATATCAACGGCAAAATAATATATGCTTAGAAATAAACGAAAATAAAGTAAAAGAACTGCTATCTAGAAACAAAGAATAAGTAACTTTAATTAATTATTTGTATCAATTCTACTGGATAAGCTCTACCCCCATAAATTATTCACTGAAAAAAAATATTAATCTTAATAATATCCTTTGATTCTATAAAACTACTAGATAAGCCTAAGTGAGAATAGGTGAACGATAAATAAGCTTAGTTATAGATAATTTTAAAAGCTTTTTTAAAAGCATACAACTTTGCAAACTAAAAATAGATAATATATTAATCTTTAATAGCTATTCAAGCTATATTGTTATTAAACTTTCACACAGATAAGATGATTCTGTTATATATATATATATATATTTATAATTATTTGATGTCAGTTACTTTTATATTTTGAAGTATAATTATAATCGAAATACTGTAGAAATAATATAAAACTTATCTGCCAAAAAATTTATCATTTTTTATTTTTTTATCTTTTAACTCGTCAATATATATATAATTTATTATTTAATATCCAAAGTAAACTTACTCCCTAGATTAATTAACTGACCCCTACGGTAACCATCGGGGTCGCGCAATACGCGCGACCCCGCCAACCACCCGAGCACTGATTTTAGAAATTCGTAGAATTCCAACCCATCAACTTTATCATATAATTTAACCACCACCACCACGCCTAAATTTAATAAAAATTACAAAGATCAAATGCTCAAAGCCATTGACGCATTAAACACACAAAAGCCTCCAAATATTACTAAAACTATGCATGAATATGGAGTTAAACAGCAAACTCTCTGCAAGATGGAAGGGACAGTCCAATCTACTTGAATGGCCACCAACAAACATCAGATAGTCAGAAGAGCAAGAGAAGGCTCTATATTATTATATCGATACTCTAAAGCAATTAAATATGAAGCCAATTACATAGATAATCTAATCAAGTGCCAATTTTATCCTAAAATTAATTTATATCAATTTAGATACCCCTCCACCTACTGTCAGCAAGAAATGGTTAAACTGATGGCTAGGAAGGCATCCTGAATATAAGAAACATTACTCTAGAGCTATAGAGTTTGACCATAAGCATGCAGAGGATCATGAGGTTATTTAGAAGTGGTTTCAGAAGCTCTATCAGACTATTCAGAACTATAGGATATTGAAGGAGGATATCTACAATTTTAATGAGACTGGCTTCAATATTGCTGTTAGTTGTGATTAATAAATTATTACTAGGGACTTCTATACTAAGAAGCCCTATATTAGTATGAATTCAAATTATGAATATGTTACTGTGGTTGAAGCAGTTAAAACAGATAGTTAGACCTACCCACTATTTATTCTTATGAGTGAGAGTTGTATATTTATAAATTGGTCTAAAGGTACTAATATTCAGTAAGAATATTTAATTAGAGTATTAAAGAATAGCTATATAACTAATATGATTGCCTTTCAATGGATTTAGTCATTCTATCAACATACTAAAAGATATAGGAAGGGCCAATATACTCTTTATATGTGATGGATATGGCTCCTATTTAACACATGAATTTGTTGAATTCTGTGAGAAGACAAATATTATCACATTCTTTTTACCTGCACATACAAGCCATTTCTTGCAGCCATTGGATGTTAGTGTTTTTTATATATATAATAAGTATTAGTAATACACCAAGAAAAGCCAACTGATTTAGGGAGATTGATGACAGAATATTGGAGATTCATGATACTGATGAGGATAAATTCAATAAAGGTCTAGAGCTACTTATTTGTGGTGGTAGTATGCTGGCATCATATTCAGCTGCTATTGAAGCTGAGCTTGACCAATATATTAAGGCTGCTAGGGACCGCGCAGCTTGATCATAGGCCTCTAAATATAGGGTTTGCAAGGGAGATATAGTATTAAGCTTAGAACTTAAAGCTATAAAATGAGATACAGCAAATATCAATGAGTAGGCCAAAATAAAAGGTGGAGGGCTAAATATAAGCACTGCCTACTGGAGCTGTTGGATGTTATACCTTATTAATGAGCTCTGCAATGCAGCAATGGGTGTAGAATAATTAATTATATTATAAGGAATTACCTAGTAACAGCTATTATTTTATGCACTTAAGCAAATTTCATCGCCTTGATGGTCAAAAAGCTCTAAATTACTCAAGAAGGCATGAAAAACTGCTGGCTCGGTGGTAGTGCTGACTCAGTATATGTTACGTAATCGGACACCAAGTGGCTGGGGACGCTGAATCGCTGATTTTTTCGCTGCATACACTATAACTGCTTCAACCCCTTTTCCATCATTCTTATTACTAAATGAACAACATTCCATGGAAGGGCCAATTCTTCTAGCCCTTGATGTTTATAGAAAGGACTAATATTGTTCTATTCCAAAGGCTATACTTGTATTTAATGTCCCTGAACAAACTCTTCATAGGTGTGCTAAAGGAACTTAACACACCGATTTATTTGTAAATTATCTAAAATTATTAGAAATTGAAGAATCAACTTTTCGATATAGATTCTGGATATATATTAATATACTCTACCTCCATAGATTACAATGATTTAATATTTAGCTAGATTACTATTATCCGCGCAATTATTCTTCTCTTTCTCCACAGCTATCTTCGAAGCTCAATGAAAAACAAGTACATAGATTCATTAATTGTTCCAAATTTTGCTCTAAATATATTCAAAAATATGATCATCAATATGTAAAATAATGTAATCAGACACCGAGAGATACTGCTTTTTGCTACCAGCACCACAACTCTTTCAATTAACTGCCTCTGTCACCTACATTATTATCAATAGAAGATAAATCTTATGAAGGGCGGAATTCTCTTAATCTTTAATACATTTAAAAAAGGTTAATATCTATTAATTCCCAAAGCCGCAGCTGTATTTGATTTGATATTAATTCATAAATTTTTAAAAAAGAAGTCTTCATTTACGCAGATACTATTGCAAACTATAAAAAGCTATTAATAATTAAAAAATCTACTTTTTTAACATAGAACTTTAATATATATTATTATAGTCTACCTTCAAGAGTTGTGACTATCTAATATTTAATAGAATTATTATTATCTGCATAGCTATACTCTCTTATCTCTATCTCCACCTCTCTTTCGAAGATATCTACAATATAGATAAGACTAGATTTTAAATAAGTGTTATA
This sequence comes from Monascus ruber, assembly GCA_002976275.1. NCBI lineage: Eukaryota > Fungi > Ascomycota > Eurotiomycetes > Eurotiales > Aspergillaceae > Monascus > Monascus ruber. The sequence continues at coordinate 1,667,549 of PSNO01000007.1, read as the reverse complement.
TTAACAGCAAAAGTTATTATGATTTAAAAATCAAGAAAAATAAAGCAAAAAAGAATTTTAAGTAGATACATTAATTCTACTAGATAAACTTATCTCCATAAATTATTTTTGCTGGAAAGAAATATTAATATTAATAATATTTGTTAATTTTATAAGACTATTGGATCAGCCTAAGTGAGAATAAATAAACAATAAATAAGCTTAATTATAAATAATTTTGAAAACTCTTTGAAAAGTATACAGCTTTATAAATTAAAGATAGATATAAAATATTAATTTTTAATAGCTATTAAAGTTATATTTCTATAAAATTCAATAGATTTTACGCGGATAAAAGAATTATTTTTTATATATATTTTCATATTCTTTATATTTTTTATAACCATTTAATGTCAGCTATTTTTTTGAAATATATTTATAGCTGACATATTATGGAAATAATATAAAAAAAATTTTATTTAGTCTATAAAAATAATTTATTATTTTTTTATTCTTTAACAATATTAATATGTATTATTATTACTTAATACTTAAAGTAGATTTACAGCAACTAGATTAATTCCCTTTAATTTAAAAAAATACTTTCAAAATTTTATATCTCTATAATAATCCATCTAGAGAATTAAAAAATAATAAAATAAATTATTTAAATAAATAAACTCTTTATTGCCGGAGAAAAATACTAAATAAAAAGATTTTATAATAAATTCCTCTAATATAATTAAAATTAATTCTTTTAGAAATATTATATTAAGAGGAGATTTTAATATTTATTATTTTTAATAAAATATAGCTCTTTCTTTAACTATAAAAACTAATAATCTTCTAACTTAATAGAGATTTAAGTTTTAAAATATATTAAGACACCTTTTTTAAAAAAAAATAATTAATATTTTTATAATTAATTTAGTCTTTGCTACTAGCAGCTTAAACATTAAATATAGAAGAGATAAATCTATAAATTACTTTAAGATCTGATTATGAAATTCTCTTATTCTCTATCAGCTTTGAGAAAGAGATAAAAAATCTACTTACCACACCCCCCTACAATATAAAGGTAGATTAGAAATAATTTAATTAAAAACTTCTAAAGCTAGATTAATCAGATTAATATAGATTTAAGCTTTTAGAAACTCCCAATATCCTTATTTAAGAGATTTCTGAGAAAAATTTAGATATTAAAACTTTATCTCTTTAATATATTATCTAATAGGCTATTAATAAAATTATCTTTAAAAAAAAGTCTTCTTCAAGATTTAAAACATAGTGGACCTAAGAGTTAATTTAGTTTAAAAAAATTCTTAAAGCAGCAAGAAAAATATAAAAAATTTTCTAAATTTTTAAAGCTTATAAGAATTATTTATCTCAAAAAAACCACTATTTCTAATAAATGAAATTAGCTAAAACTAGCTGTTGGAACTCTTTCTTAGAGAATACTTAAGATAAAGAAGTCTTTAAAGTTTTTTAATATATTAAGCTAAAATAATCCTAAAAGCTTTCTATCTTTAAATATTAAGATTAAGGCTTAGAGGAAGCTACAGCCATTACTTTTAAAGAAAAAGCTTATATATTATTCTCTACTTTATTCTAATCTCCCTCTTAATTAGAGCCTATATAAATTAGTCTATTTATTAAATTAAAAATTGGGAATGGCCAGAGATAATAAATAAAGAAATTAAAAAAACTAATTTTTTAAATTTTATAAAAAAAGCTTCTAGTCTAGATAACTGCTTATTTAAAATTCTTTAAAAAATTTATTTAAATTTTAAAAGGTTTAATCAGCTATATAAAATTTTAATTAAAAAAAAATATCATCTTAAGTGCTGGAGAGTGGCTACTAAGATAGTTCTTAAGAAATCAGTATTTGTAAAAAGAGACTAGACTAAGTTAAAAATATATATAATTATTTTTTTATTAAATTATCTAGGAAAAGTCTCTGAAAAGATTCTAGCTAAAAGACTAACTTATTTAATAAAACTTTTAAAATCTAAGCTACTATATTATAATTAAATAAGAGGTAAGATTAAGAAATTTATTATTAATATTATCTTATCTCTAGTATATAATATACAACTAGCTAAAAAAAGAAGTATACCTCTACTTTATTTATTAATATAAAAAAGGCCTTTAACTATGTTTCCTTGAATTAGTCATTAAGAATATGCTTTAAATTAAAGTTATCTCTAACTTTAATCTTTTAGACTAAAATTTTTTATCTGGAAGAAGTATACAGCTAGCTTTTGATGGGGATATAATAATAAATATCCTAATCTTTGTGGGTATTTCTTAAGGATCCCCCCCTATCTCCCCAATCCTTTTTCTTATATATATCCAATATCTCTTTAAACTTAAAGAGAAAAAAGAGAACTTAGAGCTTAAAGAGCTGTTTAGCTAGATTAAGGTATTAAATTATATTAATAATATAGTTCTAATATTTAACTCTAAATTTATAGAATAAAACTGCTAATTACTCTAATAAATAATTTAATAGTTATTTCAGAAAAAAGAATCTCAATTTATCCAATTTAATAAAGAAAAGATGGATCTAATCTATTTCCACTCTAAAAGAAGGCTAGATATAGATAAGGCCAAGGTTCAAATTAATAACTTAGAGATTACCCTTAATATCATTATTAAATAGCTAAAAATCTATCTAGATTCTAAATTTCTTTTCTATAATCACTGAGACAACTAGGGTTTTCCACCAGATTAAAAGGCTCTCTAATACAAAAAAAGGACTAAGCTCTTAGGCAATTAGATAACTATATATTGCTTATATTATCTCTATTGCTGATTATGGGGTTCCTATATAGTGGAAGGGTCAAAAATATCTGCTTGAGAAGTATCAGAAGCTCTAGAACCTAGCCTTAAGAAAGATTCTAGAGGCTTTTAAAATCTCTCCTTACAAAGCTATGGAGATAGAGGCTTCCCTACCACCTCTTAAAATTAGATTTAGGAAGATCTGCAGGGCATATATGCTTAGGACCTTATCCTTCTCTACTAGCCATGCAATTAGGGCTAGGCTGCCAACCACCTACCCAAACCCAGGGGAACTAGATGTAGAAAGATCACACCATCTAGATTGGATAGAGCAGGAGAGGACCCAAAATCAAGTTCCTCCTACCCCAGGATCCAATTTCTCAGATAGGGGAGGCAGGCATCTAAGAAGGACTTATCCTACCCAAATAGTGAGACTCCTCTCCTACTACCCAAAACAGGACTGGCAAGGAAACCCTGAAGCTAAGAACTCAAGACCTTCTCCATGGGCTAATACATTAAGAAAAAAGATAGATATCTCTATCTCTCTAAAATCCAAAGAGGCTGCAGCTCTAGACCACCAAGCTTGGACCCAAAAGTAGGTGATATCTGAGTTAGATAATAAGCTCATTATCTACTCAGATGGCTCTCAATCACAAAAAGGATTTAATGGGGCTGGGATCTTTAGTTCTACCTCCTCTGTCAAGGTTCAGAACTCTCAGGTGTGGAACTTAGGGACCCAATGTGAGGTATTTGATGCAGAGCTATATGCTATTTATCAAGCTATCCTACTAGCTAGGAAGCAGGCACAGCACCAAATAGCTTTTCAAAAGGTGTGGATTTTTTCTGATAGTCAGGCTGCATTACAGAAGCTTCAGAGACCACTAGATCAGGAATCTAGAGTAGGAAAAATAGCTTAGGCCATGCTGGACCTACTCTCAGCATATCCTCATCTAGAAATCCACCTTCATTGGGTCCCAGGCTACCAAGGAGTCTATGGGAATGAAAAGGCAGATGAAGCTGCCAAGTATGGAGCAGAATGGCAGGAACCTATCTCTCAGGCCCCTCTCTCATATACCTATATGAAGAGAGATCTAAAAGCTAGGTCTTTAAAAGAATAGGAGCATGACTGGCAGCTAGCTAAAAGTAAAGCTAGCCAACATTATCTTCAGTTTGCCAGCAGGCCTAAATGGAAACCAAGCTAGCTCCAACTTCCTAAGCAACTTTGGTCTACAATCACCCAGCTGAAGCTAGGGCATGGATATTTTAGGTCTTATTTAGTCAGACTACCAGACTACAATACAGAAGACTGCCCTAACTGCCAATATCAGCAAAGACAAGACCCCTTACCATCTGCTCATAGCATGCCCAGCATATGCTAGAGAGAGAAAAGACACTATACTTAGCCTTCCCCAGAGAAACCAGACTCTGTCCTACCTATTCAACACTTCCACAGGGCTAAAACAGCTTTTGGCATATTTAAAATCCACAAAAATAGCCACTAGAAGGTGGCTACTAACCCTAGCTGGAAGATAAAAAAAAAAAAAAGAAAGAAAGAAAAGAAAAGAAAAGAAAAAATATGTCTCTTGCTTATGTCTCCTGTTTATCTGCCAATTATTGAATTTCATGTATTTGCCATATATTTGTCATATATCTTATCAGATTATCATGTTTCCTGCATCATACATTGTCAATCATCTGTCAGTTATAGCCACTTGCAATATTTCTGTACATCTCTCCCCTCTTTGTGAGTTTTTATATTTTACCTGTACCATGGCCAACCCAATCATGTTTTTAAGCATCAGAACTAAATCCTTGCCTCATTGGGGCAGGGTAGAGCATGCATAGTCTTGGACTGGAAAATGCTCTCAAAAATGGAATAATAATAATAATAATAATAATAATAATAATAAGAGAAGTCTCACTATTTAGGTGGGATAGGCTCTTCTCAAATGCCTACCTCCCCTATCCGAGAAGTTGGATCCTAGGATAAAAGGAACTTGATTTTAGGTCCTCTCCTGTTCTGTCCAATCTAGATAGTGTGATCTTTCTATATCTAGTTCCCCAGGATTTGGGTAGGTGGTTAGTAGCCTAGCCCTAATTGCATAGCTAGTAGAGAAAGATAAGATTTTAAGCATATATATCCTATAGATCTTCCTAAATCTAATTTTAAAAGATAGTAGTGAGGCCTTTATCTTTATAATTTTATAAGAGGTCTTAAAAATCTCTAAAATTTTTTAAAGCTAGGTTCTAAAGCTTCTAATACTTTTTAAACAGATATTTTTGACTTTTCCACTATATAAGAACCCTATCATCAGTAATAAAAGTAATATAAGCAATATATAGTTGTTTAATTGCCTAAAAGCTTAGTCTTTTTTTTATATTAGAGAGTCTCTCTATCTGATAGAAAACCCTGATTATTTTTATAATCTTTTGTTTTACATACTCATAGAAAAAAAAGTTTAGAATCTAAATAGATCTTTAACTATTTAATGGTGGTACTAAGGGTAATCTCTAAATTATTAATTTGTACCTTGGCTTCCACTATATCTAGCCTTTTTTTAGAGTGGAAATAGATTAGGTCTATCTTCTCCTTGTCAAATTAAATGAATTAAGATTTTTTTTTTAAAATAGCCATTGACCTATCTATTAAAGTAGTTAACAATTTTATTTTATAGATTTAGAACTGACTATTAAAGCTATATTATTAATATAGCTTAATACCTTAATCTAATTAAATAGCTTTTTAAGCTCTAAGTTCTCCTTTTCCTCTTTAAGTTTAAAGAGGTATCAGATGTATATGAGGAAAAGGATTAAAGAGATAAGGGATCCTTAAGGAATACCTACAAAAATTAGGGTATTTATTATTATATCCCTATCAAAAGCTAGCTGCATACTTCTTTTAGATAAAAAACTTTAGATCTAGAGGATTAATATTAATAAAAGCTTTAGCTTAAAGCATATCCTAAATAGCTAGTTTAAAGATACATAATTAAAAGCTCCTTTTATATTTATAAAAAAGGGTAGAGACATGCTTTTTTTGTTTTTTAGCTAATTATATATTATGTATTAAAAATAAGACAGCATTCATGACAAATTTCTTAATCTAATCTTTTATTTAATTATAATATAATAGTTTAGATCTTAAAAGTTCTGCTAGATAAGCTAGTCTTTTAGTTAAGATCTTTTCAAAGACTTTTCTTAGGTAATTTAATAAAGAAATAATTTTATATATCTTTAGTGTAGTCTAGTCTCTTTTTATAAAAGCTAATTTCTTAAGAACTACCTCAATAGCCACTTTCTAATATTTAAAATATTATATTTTTTTTATTAAAATTTTATATAGCTGGTTAAACCTTTGTGAGAGATTTAAATAAGTTTTTTATAGAATTTTAAAGGAACAGTTATCTAGGCCTAAAGCTTTTTTTATAGAACTTAAGAAGATAGCCTTTTTAATCTCTTTATCTATTATCTCTGGCCATTCCTAATCTTTAATTTAATAAATAGACCAATCTATAAGCTCTAATTAAGGGGGAGATTGGAATAAGGTAAAAAATAATATATGAGCTTTTTCTTGGAAGGTAATGGCTGTGGCTTTCTGAGAGCCTTATCCCTAATCTTAATATTTGAGGATAGGAAGCTTCTGAGACTATCTTAGCTTTATATATTAAAAGGTTTTAAAAACCTCTTTATCCTAAGCATTCTCTAAGAAGGAGTTTCAACAACTAGTTTTTGCTAGCTTTATCTGTTGGAAATAGTGGTTTCTTTAAGATAGATAGTTCTTATAGGCTTCAGAGATCTAGGAGGCTTTTCATATTTTTTTAATTGCTCCAAGAGTTTTTCAAAGTTAGGTTAGGTCCTGGGTCCACCATATTTTAGATCTAGAAGAAGACTTTTTTTTAAGGATTGCTTTATTAGTAGCCTATTAAATAATATATTAGAGAGATAAATCTTCAGTATCTAGATTTTTTTCAGAAATTTCTTAAATATTAGGAGCTTCTAAAAGCTTAGATCTATATTGATCTGATTAATCTAGCTTTAAAAGTTCCTAGCTAAATTGTTCCCAATCTGCTTTCTTTATATTATAGGGGGGTGTGGTAAGTGGGTTTTCCACCCCTTTCTCTAGGCTAATAGAGAATAAAAGAATTTTATGATCGGATCCTGAAGCAATTTGTGGATCTATCTCTTAATATATCTAATATTTGTTTAGGCTGCTAGTAGCAAAGACTAGATTAATTATAAAAATATTAATTATCTCTTTTCTAAAGAAAGTGCCTTGATCTGGTGTGTTTTAAAGCTTAAATCCCCATTAAGTTAGCTATTAGACTAAGTTATTAATTTTTATGATTAAAGAAATGGCTGTATTTTACTAAAAATAATAGATATTAAAATCTCTTCCTAATATAATATTTCTAGAAGAATTAATTACTTTTTTACTATCTATTCTAATATATCTTCTTAAAATAACTTCTTATTATAGATATTTATAAGCTGGAGGTTAGGGATAGAGGTCTTTAAAATATCTAATATTAGGAGGTTGTTATTAAAGCAAATATTACTTCTTTAGCAATATTGAAATTTGGATAGCTTTTTATAAAAGATAGCTACTCTTGGCTTTTGTCAAGTATTCTCTGGGAGAATAGTTATATATGATAGATATAATTATTATAAAATCTTTTTACCTAGCATTCTTCTAGCAATAAAAAACTTATTTACTTAAATAATTTATTTAATTATTTTTTAATTCTTTAGATAGACTACTATAGAGGTATAAAGCTTTTGAGCCTTAATTTCTTTTTTATATAGCTATTAAGGATCCCTACTAAGCTTCAGATATAGATTAAATATCTTAATCTTTTTTTTAAAATAAAATAATCTTTTTTCTGAAGCAAAGGCTTTTTATAAGATCTTATAAACCACTGTCTTAGCTTATTACTGGTCTAAAGAGCATTTTTCTAGTGGAAGAAGGTGTTTTTAGACAGAGAGATAGTCCAGAAGATATTAAGTTGTGAAGTTAGGGAAGGTAGTTATAATTATAGAAAGATTTGATCTAGATCTTGCTATACTAGTAACTACTGCTTGGTCTTAAGTTCCTTAAGCACAAAATTAGTTATTTATCTAATCTTTTAGTAGTATTGGGTTCAGCTACTCTATATATTAGAGGGGGACCTTTAAGATAAGCCTTCTCTCTCTAGATACCTTTCTAAAGGTTAGTCTGATTGGGGATCCTGTAGGTGTTATTTCCATTAAGACATATTTAGCCAAGTTTATGTCTGGCCTCTTTAGAATAACAATCTGTAGTGCTAGACATGCTTTCTGTGTCTTGTTTTGGAGATTTGGAGCTACCTAAGCATAGGTTAGCTTTTGAGGCTGGCCATTCAGTTTCTCTAGTATCTGGTCTAGTTTCTGGTGTACATCTTTGAAATGAGATTGGATTTCCAGTTTAGATGCAGACCCAGATGTAGGTCTAGAGATAGGATTTTTCAGGTAGTCAGATACCAGGCCTAGAGCCTGTTGGAGCTTTGGTGAGGCTTCTATAGTGAGTCTAAGGGCCTGTCTCAGGCACCTTTGGGCTGTCTGACATAGTATTTTTTGATAATTCTGCTTTTTTTTATTTCCCTTCAGCTTTCTTGATAAAAAGCTGATCTACCTCATCAAGGCTTATGAAGCTGGCTAGGGAAACAACTCCGCACCAACCAAACTGACCCCTACGTTTAGGGGGTCAGCACCCTCAAAACCCATATCATCTTATAGCTCTTATTGAGCTGAATATCTCTCCCTATCCTCATTTTCTGAGCTTACAAATATCACACACAAACCAAGCGCAAAAACAGGAATTTCCCCTGAAAATTTTGTTGTGGCATTCCATGGAACAGAATATAGGGACCCACACCAACCAACTGTGCAGCTCTGCACCAGCCAACCAAAGCTTAAGGCATCAACAACTAAGCCTAAGCTATAATACCAACAACAACAAAAACAACAACAACAATAATATCACAGTCCTTGCACAGCATCCTTAAGGAAAAAGATTAGCCCTATATCTTAGCAGATACTAGTTTAACTTAGTCCCTCTACTGGATATACCTATATCTAAATACCACTAGGACTACTTAAAGGAGCTTCTTAAAAACATCCAGTACAGTAGCTAGGGTGAAGTTCCTTTATACTCTGATGAGGATATACTATTTCGGACAGGTGGATTATCTGATAATCCGGTCCCGGATACGGAGTATGTATGTTCCGGAGGAAGGACCAACATACGGATGTTGGGACAACACAAGGTGTAATAAGCAAGCAAAAGGAAGCACATCGTTTTAGAGCTTCAAGATGTACTAGAGACAGCAGTATATCGATATAGAGCGTTCACCACGATCCCTATGAATCCTACGGTATCCTTTTAGTATCTGATATCCAGACGCCGCACCCCTGATCCACATCATTGGTTATGAGCCCGGACCTGCCATAACATCGTCCTAACCGACCTTTGGCACTTCGGCGGATCTATACGAGCTTAACCGCTATATAGAGCCATCTGGAAGATCATATATAAAAAGCCTTGCCCTCGATAACCTACCCTACATATCGCAGGCCAACGATATCGTCAGCGGACTTTACTGAGTTGCGAGTACGTTACCGTGGAGGATTTAATAAAGGATCTGGGAAGCCTAAGTATGGCGGGTGAACCAATAATTGGAGATACTGGATCTCCTGCAGGGGCTAGCACGCCCAGAATGAGTGCAGAGGCTAGTATGCCTAGATCAGAGGCAGGGATGCCTAAGGAACAATCTGCAGAGGCAGGGATGCCTAGAGAATATCCAAGGTTGCGAAGACCAGTGGATGGGAAAGCAATAAAGATTTACCCCTTTTCTATTGAAAAATTGAATGAAGACAATGCGAGATACTGGTTCCATTCAATTGAGAAACAAATGCGGGTTCAATATTGCTGGCAGGCAATAGATTTCTATCAGGAGATTGGTCAAGACCAGTATAATTCTGTATTAAAGAATGATGCAGAATGGTATAAGGTCAATTTGAAGGCTGAAATGATAATTGAGCAAGGCCTCACACCATCAACAGTCCTTGAGATTAAGGATCAAGAAAATGCTGGTCTGAAATGGGATTACCTGAAGAAAACCTTCTTGAAATCCACAAACACACGGAAGGCTATGAAATTGATGAAGATGGCCAATTGGATGTGGGATTCAGAGAAGATGAATGAGAAAGAAGCCCTGCGAGAGATTAAGACACTGGCAGATGAATTCGTGGATATGAACAACAGCCGGAATGTTGATATTGAGGAATTGGTCGTGATATGGTATTTGCGTGGGCTGGGAAGCAAATATGCTACCCTAAAGGATACAATCATGAGCTCAAATGCCACTCTCAGCGTTGATTATGTGGCTAGCCGAGTTGAAGACCTCATGATAATGAGACAGGGTGAAGAAAAGCATGAGAAAGGCTCCCAAGCCAGTGAGAAAGGAATCAAATGTTTCAACTGCAGGAAGTATGGGCATAAAGCATTTAATTGTCCAGACAAGGTGGAACACTCTGATTCAGACCAACCGCGAGAAAAACCAAAGACCTCAAATTCACGAAGATCTGGAAGCCGAATTCAGAAGTATGGCAAGGGCCATAGGAAAAAGAAGTCCACTAAGCAGAAGGGCTGAGTGGCAGAAGAAACTGAAGATATGGTCAGTGAATTAGATTCAGTTGAAGAATCTGCTGGGTATGCTAAGGAGCATGCATCTTGTACAACAGACAAGTGGTCTGATAATAGATCCCAATGGTGTTTTGATAGTGGAGCAACATCTATGTCCACTGGGAACCGAGAGCTATTTGAATTCCTGGATAATCGGCATCGTGGGAAATTAGGCATCGCGAGTGGAACCTCAATGCCAATCAAAGGCTGAGGAATAGTTCGTTTTAAACTGCCGAACGGTATGGTAGTTAGATTGGGGAATGTGATATATGTCCCTGGTCTTGCGGAGAACTTATTATCCTTGGAAGCGTTGCATTTAGCTGGTTATGAAACACAAGGATCTAAGAGAGGATATGAAATCAGAAAGGACGGCAAAATAGTTGCTCGAGGCAAACGTGAAGGGAAAACAACTTACCTGGATTCAGTTGTGAGCCGTGATGCTTTAAAGCTAGGGCCTAGCATAGGGAAGATGTGTCATTATGCAAGCATGGCCATGGAGACTCACAGTACGCTGGATAGGAAGAGAGAGTTGATCCATAGATGCCTTGGACATCCTGGAAGAAAGAGATTTAATGATTGCGTCCATGATATGGGTCTGGATGAGCTGAAACTCCCAAAGGCAGATCCTGAACTAGAGGATAAGTGTGAGATCTGCGTGAAATCCAGACAAGTGAAGGGACAGAGCCATAAGAAGGTCCCAAGAGCAAAGAAACCATTGGCACGGGTCTATATGGATTTTTGGGGACCCAACCGTGACAGCGTGGGAGATGAGAGATATTATATATCCTTGATTGATGATTACTCAAGGTTCTCATGGCTGTATGTTATGATTGATCGGAAAGCTGAGACTGTGATGAGAACCCTAGATTTATGGATTAGGAGGGTCGAGCGACAGTCTGGAAGAACATTATTAGTGATCAGGACTGATAATGCCAGGGAATTCAGAGCTTTAATCCCTGAGATGGATAAAAGAGGGATTGAAATGGAATTCATTGAGGCAGAGACGCCACCACAAAATGGTGTGGCAGAGAGGTTCAACCGATATGTCCTTGAGATCACACGAGCATTATTGATTGATTCTCAGATCAATAAGAGATATTGGAAATATGCTGTGGTGACAGCTAATTACCTGAGAAACAAGACAACCTTGGTGAAGGGCTCCGCGGATATAAATGATGATGAGGATGGTGCTAGGGATAAGACCCCATATGAGCTGTGGTACGGACATCAGCCAGATTTATCATGTTTGCGGACATGGGGATGTCGTGTGTTATATTATCACAAACCAGACAGCAAGCTGGAACCTCAAGTGGAAGAGGGAACCTTTTTGATGTATGGGAAAAGCACCAAGCAATATTATGTGTTGCCAAAAGGAGGATCTGAATTGAAGCTTGTCACAAGCCCAGTATTTTGGGAAAGGCATAGGGGACATGTGGCAGATATGGGAAAGCTGCGGCAAGCACCTATTGAAGAGATTAGCCAAACCCTGCCTACATCTGTATGGGGCTATACTGGAGGAGGTATACGCACAAGAGATGCAGATGGGAATGTGATTGTGACTGGAGCTGGAGGTCCAACAGCAACTGCAGATATCACGCGTGAGAATGCTAGCAAGAGGTTTAGCAACCAAGGGGAGATAGGGGGTGGTGCCCAGGATAAACACCAGGGAGGAGCGCCTCCCAGAGATACACATCTAGGAAGAGAGCTTCCTAAAGATGGAAACCTAGGAGAAATGTCTCCTGAGACAAATCATCGAGGAGAAGAGTCTCCTAATGATAAACCCCAGGGAGAAGAGTCTCCCACACCGCGAGTTTACCCTGTGGAGGTGAATATTGAAGACCAACAACCTGCTGAACCAGCAGAGGTTATGGAGCCTACTGGCCAATCAGCAGAACCCCAACCAGAACCTGAACCTGTACGACGATCGGAACGCCAACGGCAGGTATCACAAGCTTTCACTGAACACCAAGCCACCGAACGAATATATGGCCGCAAACGTAAAGCTGAAGGGGAGCAAGATATGGATGTGGAGCGTCCAGCTCAACGTCTGCGAGCACATTTAGCTAGGTTAGCAGTTGCCAGTGAGCTAATGTTATCTGATTGGGAACACGAACTTGCAAATAAGGCAGCAGAGAAGGCTGGAATCCAAATACCAAAGACATATGCTCAAGCTATTAATGACCCAATATATGGCACGAAATGGAAGGAGGCAATTCATCAAGAACTCACGAATCTGATCCAATTCAACACCTGGAAATTAATCCCAAGGAAACAAGCAAATGGGACGATATCATCATGCAGATGGGTGTTTGACGTGAAGATAGGCATAGATGGCAGAGTTGAACGTTTCAAGGCTCGCCTAGTTGCCCGTGGAAATGAACAATCAGAGGATGATTTTGATGACACCTTTGCCCCTGTTTTCCGCTTGGACAGTCTACGAATATTGGTAGCCATTATGGTTAAGCATAGGATGAAAGCTCACCTGCTGGATGCCATAAATGCTTTTGCAGGATCTGATTTGGACAAGCCTAATTGTATGACAATACCAGAAGGCTTACAGGACTTTGACCCTGAGATAAATAAGGATTTAGTCCTAGAACTTCAGAAGTCAATCTATGGTCTAAGACAGTCAGCAAATCTATGGAATAGGAAGATCACCAAATTCCTAGTCAAGATAGGTTTCAAAACTTCAACGGCAGACCCCAGCATCTTTACCAACAGCCGCGGAATCATCATTGCACTATATGTGGATGATATCCTAGTAATTGGGAAAGAGTTAGCTGAGATTGAGGCAATTAAGGAGAAGCTAAAGAAGTTCCATCCAATGCGTGATATGGGACAAGTTGAAAAGCTTCTGGGAATCAGATTTACCTGGAAAAAGGACTCCATCCAATTAGATCAAGGAACCTACGCGAAGCAGATCCTTGAGGAGTTTGGCATGGCAGATTGCAAACCTGTGATGATGCCAATTAGTCCAAGCATGCAACTTGATGATCTGGACAACAAACACCGTCTTAAATATAAGGACCACAAATTGTTTCGACGAATTATTGGGAGGTTGATGTTTTTAACAATAGGCACACGCGCTGATATAGCCTTTGCCGTCAACCGTTTATCTCAATATCTGGCAGAACCATATGATGTTCATCTTACAGCAGCCAAGCATATCCTACGCTATATTAAGGGAACGTTAGGATATACGATAAGGTCTAGTGCAAAGGGGAGAGACAGACTTACTGGGTATGCAGATTCAGCATACGCGAATTCAACACAGAAACGCTCAACTAGCGGGTTGATATTTATGTTGAATGGCATGCCAATCAGCTGGTCCAGTCGCAAGCAGTCTATAACCGCCCAAAGCACAACTGAAGCTGAATATATGGCTTTAGCTGAAGCCACGAAGCAAGCTGTGTGGATACGCCATTTCCTTTATTCTATTGGCAAGAGTCAGTACAATGCTGGTCCAACAATGATTTGTGAAGATAACATGGGAGCTTTGAAACTCGCAGACAATCCTGTCTATCACCCCAAGACCATGCATATAGCTGTACGATTCCACGTTATACGGGATCATATTGCTAGTGGGGAGATTAAGCTCCAATATACTCCAACAGACCAGATGATTGCTGATGGACTGACCAAGGCCACCAACAAGGAAATCCACAGACGGTTTGTTGAAGCCATTGGGATGGTAAGGTAGAGTTGGACAAGTGGATTCAACATCTAGACATTCAAACATTCATATGTCAGTTCAACATGACGTTTTGGGACCCATTTAAATTGGTACTTGATGGGGTCCATTTGCAGTTTGATATCTCGTTCTGTTTTTGATGTTTTGCATGTTTTATTCATTGATATATGTTTTGCTTTGAAATGCTAGGTTGGAGATCGTGTCGAACGAAGGGGAGTGATGAGGATATACTATTTCGGACAGGTGGATTATCTGATAATCCGGTCCCGGATACGGAGTATGTATGTTCCGGAGGAAGGACCAACATACGGATGTTGGGACAACACAAGGTGTAATAAGCAAGCAAAAGGAAGCACATCGTTTTAGAGCTTCAAGATGTACTAGAGACAGCAGTATATCGATATAGAGCGTTCACCACGATCCCTATGAATCCTACGGTATCCTTTTAGTATCTGATATCCAGACGCCGCACCCCTGATCCACATCATACTCTATTGGATCCCTGCTTGAAGCTCTCTAGGACTATATAATAGCCTAAGGCAAATCCCACTAGGGGCCAGGGGTTATAAGACTAGCTGCATGTGCACACCAGAGCAATTAATATAAGCATATTCTCTGCAAAAACAATAAGAAATTGCCTTTTAGTTTGCCTCTTCTTTTGAAAAAGTGGTAGGCATTTTCCTAGATTTCACCTCATTAAAAATAGGAGCTTAGTATCTGCCTTATAGCTATTATACTTTTCTCTAATTAGAAAACTAGAGGAAGCTAGCTCTATTCCCTAGACTAGGAAAATTGGCATACTAGTCCTTTATCTAAATAGGTAAGGCACTAGGCTAGTTGCCCTAGTTCTAGGTATAAGAAATAGAGGGACTAACCTATAGTTATCTACTGGAGAAAGCTAGTTTTTAGAAAGCTCCCTCCAAAAGCTTCTCCTAGTTTAGTGATTCCCTAGAAAATCACTACCTATTAAATATTCCCGTTTAATAAGTTAATTTGGACTTTTTTCTTTGTCATCTTTCCTTTATCCTAGTTATGAGGATACCTTAAAACCCTCTAGATATAGTTAGGGGTCATCTGAAACCCTACTCTTTTATTTTCTTTTTTTCTCTAGTTTTGGGTCACCTTATAAACCCTACCTTTTTGAGAGGTTTTTGGCCAAAAACCTAGAAAGAGGAGGAAACACTAAAAATATCAATATAGAGAGAAAGCTATCTCCTATCAAGCTCTCCCTAGCCAGCTCTATGAGCCTTGATAAGGTAGATCAGCTTTTTAATAAGAAAGCTGAATAGAAACACAAAAAGCAGAACTACCAAAAAATATTATGTCAAAGGGCCTAAAGGTGTCTGAAACAAGCTCTCAGACTCCCTTAGAAGCCCCACCAAAGCTCCAACAGGCTCTGGGTCTACTATCTGACTATCTGAAAAATCCTACCTCTGGGTCTGCATCTGGGCCTATATCTAGGGCTGCACCTGGGGCTGCATCTAAGACTGTATCTGAAGCTGCATCTAAGTCTATATCTAGGTCTATATCTAGGCCTACATCTGAACTGGAAATCCAATCTCACTTCAAAGATGTACACCAGAAACTAGACCAGATACTAGAGAAACTGAATGGCCAGCCCCAAAAGCCAACCCATGCTTAGGTAGCTCAAAACCTCTAAAACAAGACATAAGGTTGTTCTAAAAAAATCAAACCTAAATTTGGCTAAATACACCCTAATGGAAATAACACCTGTAGGATCCCCAATTAGACTAACCTTGAGAAAGGTATCTAAAGAGAGAAGACTTATCTTAAAGGTCTCTCTCCAATATATAGAGCAGCTGAACCCAAAGCTTTTAAAAAATTAAATTAATAATTAATTTTGTGTTTAGGGAACCTAAGATTAAGTAGTAGTTGCTAGCATAGCAAGATTAAGATTAAATCTTTTTATAATTGTAATTACTCTTCTTAGTTTCATAGCCTAATATCTCCTAGATTATCTCTTTATCTGGAAACACCTACTACTATTAGAGAAATGCTCACTAGACCAACAATAGGCTAGGGTAGTGGTCCATAAGGTCCCATAGAAAGCCTTTGCTTCAGAGAAAGGATTGTCTTACCTTAAAGAAAAGATTAAAATATTTAACCCATATTTAAAGCTTAGCAGGGATCCCTAATGGCTATATAAAAAGAAAATTAAAGCTTAAAAACTTTATACTTCTATAGTGGTCTATCTGGAGAATTAAGAAAGAATAAAATAAATTATTTAAGTAAATAAATTTTTTATTATTAGAGAAGAATATTAGGTAAAGAGATTTTATAATGAATTTCTCTAATATGATTAGTGCTAAGGCTTTAGACACCCTTAAATTTATTGTAAAAAAGAAGTTAGATATAGTATTTGTGCTAAAATATATCTAATATTAGATTATTCATGCTCTATCTGCTAAATTCAAGTAAAGGCATGCTTATATACTAAGATCTGCTGTCCAAACTGCTAAGGGAATCACTTAGCTAGCTACTCCCAATATAAAGAGAAGCTTAAGATCCAACCTAAAATTAGGCACAAAGTATATGCTTAAAAACAAGTAAAATAATCTAGCCAACTTATTTCCTCTAAAAACTTTGACCTAGATCTAAAACTATAAGAACCTTAGGCTAGGAAATCTAATTTCTTTAAAATAATATAGGTAGGAATCAGAATGCTATAATTATATATTTAAAACAAGGACTAGAATCTAAAATAGATTTTATCCTATTTTAAGAACCATGAATCTATTAATCTAGCAAAACCTATATTATTATATCATATCTATCTTATACTATCATACTCTCAGAAAATGTTTAACAAAGGCCAAGAGTAGCTATCTTTTATAGAAAGCTATCCAAATTTCAATATTATTAAAAAAATAATATTTGTTCTGATAATAGCCTCTTAATATTAGATATTTTAGAAACATCTATCCTTAACCTCTAGCTAATAAATATCTATAATAAGAAGTCACTTTAAGAAGATATATTAAAATAGACAATAGAAAGGGCTCTTATTAAAATAAATCCTTCTAGAAATATTATATTAGAAAAAGATTTTAATACTTATTATGTCTGATAGAATATAGCTATTTCCTTAATTATAAGAACTAATAACCTAGTCCAATAGCTAACTCAATAGGGATTTAAGCTTTAAAATACACCAGATCAAGGTACCTTTTTTAAAAAAGAGATAATCAATATTTTTATAATTAATCTAGTCTTTGCTACTAGCAGCCTAAATAAATATTAAATATATTGGGAAATAGATCCACAAATTACTTCAAGATCTAATTATAAAATTCTCTTATTCTCTATCAGCCTAGAGAAAGGGGTGGAAAACCCACTTACCACACCCCTCTATAATATGGAGAAGGCAGACTGGGAACAATTTAGTCAAGAACTTCTAAAGCTAGATTAATCAGATTAATATAGATCTAAGCTTTCAGAAGCTCCCAACATCCCTATTTAAGAGATTTCAGAAAAAAACCTAGATATCAAAGCTCTATCTCTCCAATATATTATCTAATAGGCTGCTAACAGAGCTATCCCTAAAAGAAAGCCCTCTTCAAGATTTAAAGTATGGTGGACCCAGGAGCTAACCCAGCTTAGAAGAACTGTCAAGGTGCGGATTCAGGTGATCAGGAAACGGAGATAGATTGGAAAGAACACACGGGCAGGCAGGCAGGCAAGCTATCGTACAGGTAGGTAGACAGAACGTAGCTCGAAGAGCTACAACAAGATCGAGACAGAGGTTCAAGATATTTCCTCGCAGGCACGTGCAGGGGCGGTCAGTACAGGCAGAACCGGCCTCCGGACCGTCATACGGTGTACGTTGGTCCAGCACCGCGATAAGAACTCTTGGAACAGCTAGAAAAATATAGAAGGCCTCTCAGACCTCTGAAGCTTATGAGAATTATTTATCTCAAAGAAACCACTATTTCCAACAGATAAAGCTAGTAAAAACTAGTTATTGAAACTCCTTCTTAGAGAATGCTCAGGATAAAGAGGTTTTTAAAGCCTTTTAATATACAAAACTAAGACAGTCTCAGAAGCTTCCTATCCTCAAATATTAAGATTAGGGATAAGGCTCTCAGAAAGCCACAGCCATTACCTTCCAAGAAAAAGCTCATATATTATTTTTTACCTTATTCCAATCTCCCCCTTAATTAGAGCTTATAGATTGGTCTATTTATTAAATTAAAGATTAGGAATGGCTAGAGATAATAGATAAAGAGATTAAAAAGGCTATCTTCTTAAGTTCTATAAAAAAAGCTTTAGGTCTAGATAGCTGCTCTTTTAAAATTTTATAAAAAATTTATTTAAATCTCTCACAGAGGTTTAACCAGCTGATAGAATTTTAATAAAAAAAATATTATTTTAAATACTAGAGAGTGGCTACTAAGGTAGTTCTTAAGAAATCAGCTTCCATAAAAAGAGACTGGACTAGGTCAAAGGCATATAAGATTATTTTTCTATTAAATTACTTAGAAAAAGTCTTTAAAAAGATCTTAACTAAAAGATTAGCTTATCTAGTAGAGCTTTTAAGATCTAAACTATTATACTATAATTAAATAAAAGATTAGATTAAAAAATTTGTTATTAATGCTGTCCTATCTCTAATATATAATATATAATTAGCTAAGAAGCAAAAGAAGCACACCTTTACCTTTTTTATAAATATAAAAGGAGCCTTTAATCATATATCTTTAAACTAGCTATTTAAGATATGCTTTAAGCTAAAGCTTTTATTAATATTAATCCTCTAAATCTAAAATTTTTTATTTGAAAGAAGTATGCAGCTAGCTTTTGATAAGGATATAATAATAAATATCTTAATTTTTGTAAGTATTTCTTAAGGATCTCTTATCTCCCTAATCCTTTTCTTTATATACATCTGATACCTCTTTAAATTTAAAAAGAAAGAAGAGAACTTAGAGCTTAAAAAGCTGTTTAATTAGATTAAGATATTAAATTATATTAATAATATAGCTCTAATAGTCAGTTCTAAATTTATAAAATAAAATTATTAATTACTTTAATAGATAGCTTAATGGTTATTTTAAAAAAAGGAATCTCAATTTATTTAATTTGACAAGGAGAAGATAAACCTAATCTATTTTTACTCTAAAAGAAGGTTAGATATAGTAGAGGCTAAGGTATAAATTAATAATTTAGAGATTACCTTTAGTACTACTATTAAATAGCTAAAGATCTATTTAGATTCTAAATTTCTTTTTTATAAATATATAAAGCAAAAGATTATAAAGGTAATTAAGGTTTTCTATTAGATAGAGAGACTCTCTAATATAAAAAAAAGACTAAGTTTTTAGGTAATTAGACAACTATATATTGCTTATATTATTTTTATTACTGATTATAGGGTTCTTATATAGTGAAAAGATCAAAAATATCTGTTTAAAAAGTATTAGAAGCTTTAGAACCTAACTTTAAAAAAATTTTTAGAGATTTTTAAGATCTCCTCTTATAAAGTTATAGAGATAGAGGCTTCCCTACCACCTCTTAAAATTAGGTTTAGAAAGATCTGCAGAATATATATATTTAAGATCTTATCTTTCTCTATTAATCATACAATTAGGGCTAAGCTACTAACCATCTACCTAAATCTTAGGGAATTAGATGTAGAAAGATTACACTATCTAAATTGGATAGAACAGGAGAGGACCCAAAACTAAATTTCTCTTACCTTAAGATCCAACTTTTCAGATAAGGGAGGTAGGTATTTGAAAAGAGCCTATTCTATTTAAATAATGAGACTTCTCTTCTACTACCCAAAATAGGAATAGCAGGGAAACCTTAATATTAAAAATTTAAGATCTTCCCTATAGGTTAATAGATTAGGAAAAAAAATAAATATCTTTATTTTTTTAAAATCTAAAGAGGCTGTAGCTCTAGACCACCAAACTTAAATCTAAAAATAGGTAATATAGAGGATAGATAATGAGCTTATTATTTACTCAGATAACTCTTAATCACAGAAAGGATTTAATAAGGCTAAGATCTTTAGTTCTATCTCTTCTTTCAAGGTTCAGAACTCTTAGGATAGAACTTAAGGACTTAATATAAGGTATTTAATACAAAGCTATACATTATCTATTAAGTTATCTTACTAGTTAAAAAGTAAGCTCAGCACTAAATAGCTCTTTAAAAGGTGTGGATCTTTTCTAATAGTTAGACTGTATTACAAAACAAAAGCTTCAGAAACCATTAAATTAAGAATCTAGAGTAGGAAAGATAGCTCAGGCTATACTAGACCTACTCTAGGCATATCCTCACCTAGAGATCCACCTTCACTGGGTCCTAGGCCACCAAGGAGTCTATGGGAATGAAAAGGCAGATAACACTGCCAAGTATGGAGCAGAATGGCAGGAACCTATCTCTCAGGCCCCTCTCTCATATACCTATATAAAGAGAGATCTAAAAGCTAAGTCTTTAAAAGAATAGGAGCATGACTAGTAGTCTAGCTAAAAATAAAGTTAGCTAGTATTATCTTCAGTTTTTCAGTAGACCTAAATAGAAACTAAATTAACTCTAATTTCTTAAGCAACTATGGTCTACAATCACTTAGCTGAAGCTAAGGTATAGATACTTTAGGTCTTATTTAGTCAGACTACTAGACTACAATATAGAAGACTGCCCTAACTGCCAATATCAGCAAAGATAGACCCCTTACCATCTGCTCATGGCATGCCCAGCATATGCTAGAGAGAGAAAAGACACTATACTTAGCCTTCCCCAGAGAAACCAGACTCTGTCCTACCTATTCAACACTTCCACAGGGCTAAAACAGCTTTTGGCATACTTAAAATCCACAAAGATAGCCACTAGAAGGTGGCTACTAGCCTTCACTGAAAGTTAAAAGGGAGAAAAAAAAATATAGCTTTTGCTTATGTCTCTTGTCTATCTGCCAATTATTGAATTTTATGTATTTACCATATATTTATTATACATCTTATCATATTATCATGTTTCCTGCATCATACTTTGTCAATCATCTGTCAGTTATAACCACTTGCAATATTTCTGTACATCTCTCCCCTCTTTATGAGTTTTTATATTTTACCTGTACCATGGCCAACCCAATCATGTATTTAACCATCAGAACTAAATCCTTGCCTTATTGGGGCAGGGTAGAGCATGCATAGTCTTAGACTGGAAAATGCTCTCAAAAATGGAAGAATAATAATAATAATAATAGAGCTGGCTTAGTTTCTATTTAGGCTTATTGGCAAACTAAAGATAATATTAGTTAATTTTACTTTTAGCTAGACTACTAGTCATGCTCCTATTCTTTTAAAGACTTAGCTTTTAGATCTCTCTTTATATAGGTATATGAGAGAGGGGCCTGAGAGATAGGTTCCTGCCATTCTGCTCCATACTTGGCAGTGTTATCTGCCTTTTCATTCCCATAGACTCCTTGGTGGCCTAGGACCCAGTGAAGGTGGATCTCTAGGTGAGGATATGCTTAGAGTAGGTCTAATATAGCCTAGGCTATCTTTCCTACTCTAGATTCTTGATTTAGTGGTTTCTGGAGCTTCTGTAATGCAGCCTAACTATTAGAAAAAATCTATATTTTTTAAAGAGTTATTTGGTGCTGGGCCTATTTTTTAATTAATAAGATAGCTTAATAAATAGTATATAGCTTTGCATCAAATACTTTATATTAAGTCCTTAGATTCTATGTCTAGGAGTTCTGGACCTTAAAAAAAGAGGTAAAGATAAAGATTCTAGCCCTATTAGATCCTATCTATAATTAAGAGTTATCTGAGTAGATAATAAGCTTATTATCTATCTCAGATATTACTTATTTTTAGATTTAAGTTTGGTAGTCTAGAGCTGTAGCCTCTAAATTTTAAAAAAATAAAGATATCTATCTTTTTTTTAATATATTAGCCTATAGGGAAGGTCTTAAATCTTTAATTTTAAGGTTTCCTTGCCAGTCCTGTTTTAGATAGTAAAAGAGGAGTCTCACTATTTAGGTGGGATAGGCTCTTTTCAAATACCTACCTCCCTTATCTGAAAAGTTGGATCTTAAGGTAAGAGAAATTTAGTTTTGGGTCCTCTCCTGTTCTGTCCAATTTAGATAGTGTAATCTTTCTATATCTAGTTCCCCAGGATTTAGGTAGGTGGTTAGTAGCTTAGCCCTAATTGCATAACTAGTAGAGAAGGATAAGATCTTAAACATATATGCCCTGCAGATCTTTCTAAACCTAATTTTAAGAGGTGGTAGGGAAGCCTCTATCTCTATAACTTTATAAAGAGAGGTTTTAAAAGCTTCTAAAATTTTTTTAAGACTAGGTTTTAGAGCTTCTGATACTTCTTAAACAGATATTTTTGACCCTTCCACTATATAGGAACCCCATAATCAGCAATAAAAATAATATAAGTAATATATAATTATCTAATTGCCTAAAAGCTTAGTCCTTTTTTTGTATTAGAGAGCCTTTTAATCTGGTGGAAAATCTTAGTTATCTTAGTGACCTTTTGCTTCATATATTTATAGAAAAAAATTTAGAATCTAGATAGATTCTTAGTTATTTAATAATAGTATTAAAGATAATCTGTAAGTTATTAATTTAAATCTTGGTCTTATCTATATCTAGCCTTCTTTTAAAGTAGAAATAGATTAGATCTATCTTTTCTTTATTAAATTAGATAAATTAATATTCTTTTTTTTAAAATAATTATTAAGCTATTTATTTAAGTAATTAGTAATTTTATTTTATAAATTTAAAACTGACTATTAGAGCTATATTATTAATATAGCTTAATATCTTAATCTAGCTAAATAATTCTTTAAGCTCTAAGTTCTCTTCTTTCTCTTCAAGTTCAAAGAGATATTGGATATATATAAGAAAAAAGATTAAGAAGATAGGGGGGGATCCTTATGAAATACCACAAAGATTAGGATATTTATTATTATATCCTTATTGAAAGCTAGCTGCATACTTCTTCTAAATAAAAAATTTAGATCTAAAAAATTAAAGTTAAAGATAACTTTAATTTAAAGCATATTTTTAATAATTAATTTAAGGAAACATGGTTAAAGGCCTCTTTTATATTAATAAATAAAGTAGAGGTATGCTTCTTTTACTTTTTAACTAATTATATATTATATATTAGAGATAAGACAGTATTAATAATAGATTTTTTAATCTTATCTTTTATTTAATTATAATATAGTAGTTTAAATTTTAGAAATTTTATTAAATAAATTAGTCTTCTAGTTAAAATCTTTTCAGAGACTTTTCTTAGATAATTTAACAAAAAAATAATTTTATATATTTTTAATTTAGTCTAGTCTCTTTTTACAGATGCTGATTTCCTAAGAATTATTTTAGTAGCCACTCTCCTACACTTAAAATAATATTTTTTTTAATTAAAATTTTATATAGCTGGTTAAACCTTAAAAAATTTAAATAAATTTTTTAAAGAATTTTAAATAAGCAGTTATCTGGACTAAGAGCTTTTTTTATAAAATTTAAAAAAATAAATTTTTTTTATTTCTTCATCTGTTATCTCTGGCTATTCCTAATCTTTAATTTAGTAAATAGACTAATCTATAAGCTTTAATTAAGGGGGAGATTAAAATAAGGTAAAGAATAATATATAATTTTTTTTTAAAAGTAATGGCTGTAGCTTCCTTTAAGCCTTAATCTTAATATTTAAAGATAGGAAGCTTTTGGGACTACTTTAGCTTAATATATTAGAAAGCTTTAAAGACCTCTTTATCTTAAATATTCTCTAAGAAAGACTTTTAATAGCTGATTTTAGCTAATTTTATTTATTAGAAATAGTGGTTTCTTTAAAATAAATAATTCTTATAGATTTTAAGAATTTAAAAAGTTTTTTATATTTTTCTTGCTGCTCTAAAAGTTTTTTTAAACTAAATTAATTTTTAGGTCTATTATACTTTAGATCTTGAAGAAGGCTTTTTTTTAAAAATAATTTTATTAGTAGTCTATTAGATAATATATTAAAAAAATAGAGCTTCAATATCTAAGTCTTTTTTAAAATCTTTTAAATAGGGATATTCAGAGCTTCTAAAAACTTAAATCTATATTAATTTGATTAATCTAATTTTAGAAGTTTTTAATTAAATTGTTCCTAATCTGCCTTCTTTATATTATAGAAAGGTATGATAAGTAGATTTTTTACCCCTTTCTCTAAGCTGATAGAGAATAAGAGAATTTTATAATTAGATCTTAAAGTAATTTATGAATTTATCTCTTAATATATTTAATATTTGTTTAAGCTATTGGTAGCAAAGACTAAATTAATTATAAAAATATTAATTATCTTTTTTTTAAAGAAGGTATCTTAATCTAATATATTTTAAAGTTTAAATCTCTATTAAGTTAGCTATTAGATTAGATTATTAGTTTTTATAGTTAAAAAAATAGCTATATTTTATTAAAAATAATAAATATTAAAATCTCCTAATATAATATTTCTAAAAAAATTAATTTTAATAAGAGCCCTTTCTATCGTTTATTCTAATATATTCTAATATATCTTTTTAAAATAACTCCTCATTATAGATATTTATAAGCTGGAGGTTAGAGATAAAGGTTTTTAATATCTAATATTAGGAGATCACTATCAGAATAAATATTATTTTTTTAATAATATTAAAATTTAGATAGTTTTCTATAAAAGATAGCTACTCTTAGCTTTTATTAAATATTTTCTAAGAGTATGGTGATATAAGATAAATATAATATAGTAATATAGATTTTGTTAAATTAATAAATTTATAACTCTTAAAATAAGATAAAATTTATTTTAGATTCTAATCCTTATTTTAGGTATAAAATTATAGTATTTTAGTTCCTACCTATATTATTTTAAAAAAATTAGATTTCTTATTGTTAAGATTTTATAGCTTTAAATCTAGATTAAAGTCTTTAAAAATAACTATATAAGTTATTGGTTCAATTATTCTTAAATATATATTTAGTACCTAATTTTAGGTTAGACTAAGTTTTTCTTTATATTAAGAGTAGCTAGCTAAATAATTTTTTTAGCAATTTGGACAGCAGATTTTAATATAAAAATATATTTTTATTTGAATTTAACAGATAGAGTATAAATAATCTAATATTAAATATGCTTTAGCATAAATTCTATATTTAGCTTTTTTTTTATAATGGATTTAAGGATGTCTAAAATCTTAATATTAATTATATTAGAGGAATTTATTATAAAATTTTTTTATTTAATATTTTTCTCCAGTAATAAAGAGTTTATTTATGTAAATAATTTATTTTATTATTTTTTAATTCTCTAACTATTATAGAGATATAAAATTTTTAAATTTTATTTTTTTTTATATGGTTATTAGGGATCTTTATTAAATTTTAGATATAAGTTAAATATTTTAATCTCTTTTTTAAGATAAGACAATCTTTCCTCTGAAGTGAAGACTTTTTATAAAATCTTATAAATTATTATTTTAGCTTATTATTAATTTAATAAGCATTTTTTAATAACAGTAAGTATTTCTAAATAAAAAAATATTTTAAAAAATATTAAATTATAAACTTAGAGAGAGTAGTTGCAATTATAAAAAAATTTAATCTTAATTTTATTATATTAACAATTATTACTTAATCTTAAATTCTTTAAGCATAAAATTAATTATTTATTTAATCTTTTAGTAGCTTCAGGTTCAGCTATTTTATATATTAAAAAAGGACTTTTAAGATAAGTTTTCTCTCTCTAGATATCTTTTTAAAAATTAGTCTAATTGGGGATCTTCTAAATATTATTTTTATTAAGGTATATTTAGCTAAGTTTAGGTCTAATCTTTTTAAAATAATAATTTGTAGTAATAGATATACTTTTTATATCTTATTTTAAAGGTTTTAAGCTATCTAAATATAGATTAGTTTTTAAAGCTAATTATTTAGTCTCTTTAATATCTGATCTAATTTTTGGTATATATTTTTGAAATAAGATTGGATTCCTAATTCAGATATAGATTTAGATATAAATTTAAATATAGACTTAGATATAGCCTCAGATATAGATCTAAAAATAAAATTTTTCAAATAATCAGATAGTAGATTTAAAGTTTATTAAAATTTTAATAAAATTTTTGTAAAAAGTCTAAAAACTTATATTAAATACTTTTAGGCTTTCTAATATAATAATTTTTAATAATTTTGCTTTTTTTATTTCTATTTAGTTTTCTTATTAAAAAGCTGATCTACCTTATTAAAGCTTATAAAATTGGCTGAAGAGAGTTTAATAAAAGATAATTTTCTCTTTATATTAATATTTTTAATATTTCCTCCTTTTTCTAAATTTTTAGCAAAAACCTTTTAAAAAGGCAGGATTTATAAGGTGACTTAAAACTAAAAAAAAAAGAAAAATAAAAAAACAAGATTTTAAGGTATCTTTATTATTAAGATAAAAGAAAGATGACAAGAAAAAAGGTCTAACTTAACCTATTAAATAGATATATTTAATAGGTAGTGATTTTTCTAAAGAATTATTAAATTAAGAAAAGCTTTTAGAGGAAGTTTTCTAAAAACTAATTTTTTTTAATAAATAACTATAGGTTAGTCCTTTTATTTTTTATATCTAGAACTAGGATAATTAGCCTAGTGCCTTATTTATTTAGATAAAATATTAATATGCTAAATCTTAGTCTAAAAAATAAAACTAGCTTTCTCTAATTTTTTAATTAAAGAAAAATATAATAGCTATAAGATAGATACTAAATTTCTATTTTTAATAAAATAAAATCTAGGAAAATGCCTACCACTTTTTTAAAAGAAGAGGCAAACTAAAAGGTAATTTCTTATTATTTATGCAGAGAATATACTTATATTAATTATTTTAATATGCACATATAGCTAGTCCTATAATTCCTAGCCCTTAATAGGATTTATCTTAAACTATTATATAATCTTAAAGAGCTTCAAGCAGAGATTTAATAGAATATAAAGAGACTTTACCTTAGCTATTATATTAAATATTTTTAAAAAGCTTCTTCAAATAGTTCTAGCAGTATTTAGATATAGATATATCTAATAGAAGGACTAGGTTAAACTAATATCTATTAAGATATAAGGTTAATCTTTTTCTTTAAGGATATTATGCAGGGACTATGGTATTGTTGTTGTTTTTATTGTTGTTAGTATTATAGCTTAGGCTTGATTATTGGTGCTTTAAGCTATAGTTAGCTGGTACAGAGCTACATAGTTAGTTGATATAGGTCTTTATATTTTATTCTGTGGAATACCACAACAAAATTTTCAAGGGAAATTCCTGTTTTTGCACTTGGTTTGTGGGTGATATATGTAGGCTCAGAAAATGAAGATAAGGAGAGATATTCAGCTCAATGAGAGCTATAAGATGATATGGGTTTTGAGGGTGCTGACCCCCTAAACGTAGGGGTCAGTTTGGTTGGTGCGGAGTTGTAAATTTCTCCCAATTTAAGACTATATATACTCTCTCTTAAACTAATTATGCTGAAGACATTGTTCTTTTAGCTAAGCACAAGCACATCTTATTAAGATTCTTATAAATCTTAATTTAATAATTAATAATGCCTCAGACCTTACAGTCAATATTAAAAAATATTAATATAATATAAGCTGTCTTACTTGGCTAGCTATTAAAATTTAGCTTAATCTTAGCTAAACAGTTGGCATACTATCCTAATATCACACCAAACCTACCCAAAAGACATAGTGTGCCCTTATACACACTATACACTACCTTAAAGGCTCTATTAACTGACAAATTACTTACCATAAGGCCACAGAGCCCATTATATCTGACCTTCTCATACCTAAATATTATACTGATTCTGATTAAGGTGGTTAATTAACAAGCAATTGCCAGTTAGTATCTAAATATATCTTTCTGCTTGCCAAGGCCTTAATTGCCTGGAAAAACCACAAGCAAACATCCATTGCACTTAGCTCCAATGAAGCTGAGTATATAGCTCTAAGTAAAGCCAGCTAAGATGTCTTTTGGCTCTGGAACCTTATTAATAAGCTCAATATGCTCCCTACTGAATGCCTGCCAATTACTCTCTATATTGATAATCAAGGTGCACACGCCATGGCTAAAGCTGGGCTCACCACCAAGAGATCCAAACACATCAATATATGTTACCATTATTTTTAGGAGAAGGTCCAAGACAGTATTGTTAAACTCTAGGCCTGCCCTACCAAAGAACAAGCAGCAGACAGCCTGACTAAACCTCTCTGAACTGAATAATTTAATCATTTCTTACAACTTGCTAGCATAAGCTAAGCCGCGTATATTTCCCCTATTTTGGATACATTTTCTATTTTGATATATGGAATTTGATTGGCTAAAGCAAAACCTTCATTCCTCTGTTTATTTTTGCATATATTCACTCATTTGAAGGCCTGAATAGAGGCTGATTTTTGTATTTAGATTGATTCCATAGTTTGTAGGCTGCTCGTGCGTGGGGGGGTGTTAGTACACGTGAGGTTCTGCCGTCCTGGACCGCCCTCGCTACCTATCTCACGGCACAGGCCTACCTAGTAATACGACCATACATATGCCTATCCATTATATCCGCCAACCTTAAAATTGTATTATAAAACACTCAAGCATAACTAACCTACTACCATTTATGACAGAGCAGTTCATAGACGTTGCAATTCGCCCGCTGCATAGACTCTCCGACAAACGGCCATCCTTGAACCTGATCTCGCCGGGTTTTTCCGCAACTAGCCATCCCCTCACCTTGATTTATTTCAGGGCAATATTTATCTACTTCTTCACTTTGGGGAACCTCCATCGGAAACCTCCGCTCGCACATTTGATAAAATGCACCCACCAAATGATCTACAGACGCATCATTGAGAAGTTCTTGCGGAATTTCACGCCTCGATCTCATCAAGACACGCAGCGGCGGCAGGCCCGCAAGTGCACCTTCGACTTCATTCGCAACGTCTTTCGCCTGAAAGGCAACCCCGATAAGTTGCTTCAGAATCCTTAGTGAGTACAGCACAGCTTGACTTTGGGCCAAAAGGTGTATATCGGTCCAGTCGAGTTTCTTCCCCATATATCCCAGCCTAAGAAAGCGGGTCAGCTGCTCCGGTTTCGGAAGCCTAGCCCTATCTGGTTCCAGACTGTATATTTCACTCAAAGCAAACATCGTCCAGCATTCTGGAGAGGGGCAATCATCAATCATAGCCTGCACCAAGGTCAGACGTTGAGAAAGAGCTCGCATTTCAATAGTAATTTGCTCCTCGCTGACGAGCGTGATTCGATCGACTACTATTCTCTGACCTCTCCGGACGTATTCATGGACAAAGCTGGATCTTCTGGTAACCTGACGGGACATGTTGAGAATAGAATAACCCAGTGTCCTGTAGCCTCGACCTGCTACCCAAGCACACCGCCTGGCAGGGTCATCGTTCAGAATTGGGAGGTACATGTGCGGAACTCCAGGGGGTGAATCTACATCGTTGTATTCACATTGTGAGAAGATCTCACACACCCTCGCATCAAGGCACTGGGGAGATTGCCATGTGGTGCTTTCTTCATTCATGGCATGAGGACCTACGAAGGGCCGGTATTCCTCCAAGAAGCGAAGGTAATCCGATGTGGCGTTGCATGTCCGAAGTGGATCTTTTGACCGCCGCACTAATGCCGTCAGCCCTAAGCCTGGATTCTGTCGCAACTCATAAGCGAAACGCCGAACATCTGCTAAGCCTAATCGACGTGAAAGGGCAGCCGGTGTCAATCTTGAGGCCGTGATCTCTGCTTCGGTCGGTTTGCAAGGATCCCATCTATGCATCACCACCGAATCCAGAAAAAGTACAGAACCGTAAAGCCCAAGGTCATGCAGCAAAAGATCCGAATCATTTGTCAAAACTGCACAGCCTTTTACCCTACACATGTGGGCACAATCAACGTCTGCTTCTCTAGGTACCATAACGGTGATGTCAGCCCAAGGGAAATCATTAAGATTGGGCAGTGATGAACATAGGATGGCATTCGCCTCTTTTGCAATATTCTCCTTATTCCAACGACACTTTAAATCTTCGAACACAGCCGGCACCATAAAAGGATTTTCGGGGAGATACTTGTATTTCGTAGGCACACTTCGGGCGAGCAGGACTTTCTCGGGGTCAATTGCAGAGCGACCGTTTACAAGGTTCTCTGGTGGTTCTAGGCTGTTTTTGTTTCGAATGCAGAATAACTCATGTTTTAATCTTGACTTTTCCAGCCGATGAAGTCGAGCCTCTCGCTTCGCCTCGGGCAAAGCGCCATCGAAAAAAATATTGCTTCTAACACACGATCAGTATTGTCGAGCGCTTCAAAAAAAGGAAGAACTATCTTTTTACATTTTCACACCCAGGATTGTTAGCTGCAAAAGGTACAGCATCACTCCAACACTCACTTCATTGCATGTCGGTTGAGCATCGAAAGGGCTCACGCTTTGCACCATCCAAGATAGTAATCGAGAGTAAACATGATACACCAAACTTGGTCCATCAATTACGACTGATCGAACATATAAGGCGCCATCCCGGTCACCTGTTAGGAATACAGATTCGGAGAAAGGAAGAGTGTGACGTGTCAGGTGAGGAATGCCCATTACTGGACTCAACAACTTCCTCGTAAATTAATAATAATGATGATAGATAAGTACTACTACCAGCAGTCGCTGAAATCGGCGGATGGCCAAATTAGACGAACATTCTGCGACCGTATACCGCCTTCATTTACCCCGCTGCGGGTGCCATTATTACGCATTACGCACCTCTTTACCGCCTGCGCCCTTGGAATTGATCAATGATTACAGCATAGATTGAATATATTCTGAACTATAATTTCTATCTACTTCAGTGCTTAGTTAAATAATTTCATCTCAATGTACAATTCATTATACTAAAAGAATATCCTGTATGATATGTGTGGCCCAAAAAGGCGACAATAACTCGTAGTAGCTCTAACGTCGTTCAAGGCGCTCGCTGCATTATGGATAATGACGCTAACCGTTTTAGGATACCGCCCAACTATTCTGCCACATAAATATGAGGTACAGTAGGCAAATATCATTATTACTGAACACAACAGACACGGAGCAGTAACTAGATTCTCTCATCAAAAGGGCATTCCCCCAATAACACCTATATCCTTTGTTTGCTCTCTGGAGTTCCCTTACACGCCTACTTCCTCTATCATGGCATCCTGTTTCCATGTAGATACCGCAGGTTAGTAGATCTGATGGTCTCCCTATTTTGGATTTTATTTAATTGGATGTCAAAGCAGACTTAAAGCCACCTGGATCATCACAAGCTGTGTATCGTGAAGATTGCACGCAATGTTTTGATTCCATTGTATGTCCTTATCACCCTGTTCTACCTCCCTTCTGACTTATTTATCAAAGGATGACGAAACAGGCCTGAATGTCTGCCTTGACTGTTTCAATGGGGGTTGCACAGGAGACAGAGACCATGCCCTTCTCCATTATCAACGTTTTGGTCATCCTCTAGCGCTCAATATCAAAAGGGTGAGGAAGAAACTGCAGGTATGTTTAGACGACAGCCTAATTCATATCAGTTTACGATCGTGTCGTTGAGAAATATCAATTTTAGCGCGATGAACCGCCTCATAAAATGTCAAAACTCGCAATTGCCGCCGAAACGGACGAAGACCGCTATGAAACTACCACGAAGATCATGTGTTATGCGTGCTGTAAAGATGATCTTGATGGGTCCAGTAGCAAACTGGCTCAAGTTGTTGATGGCGTGATGAACGCTCTGGCGTTTTCTCAGAGGGAAGAAGTTAAAGCTTGGGAGCAAGAATTTGTCCCTTGCGAACACACGCTTTGCTTGGTTCAACAGGAAAACAGGCGAGTTGACTCCAAAGGTAGCTTATAACTTGGTCCATGCATCGAGGACAAGACTTACGCACTCAGCAGATCTTAGTCGATGTTCGATGTGTGACCTTAGGGAAAACCTCTGGCTTTGCTTAGAATGTGGTAATCTTGGTTGTGGGCGCAGTCAGTTTGGTGGAGTAGGAGGTAACTCCCATGCACTTGCACATTCAAGTGAAACATCCCACGCTGTTGCTGTCAAGCTTGGCTCAATCACTGCAGAGGGATCTGCAGATATCTATTGCTATCAGTGTAACGAGGAGAGGGTAGACCCATATATCTCTTCCCATCTCTCTCACTGGGGAATAAACCTAAAGGACCGTGAGAAGACGGAGAAGAGCCTCATGGAGATGCAGATTGAACATAATTTAAAGTGGGAGTTCTCTATGACGACTGAGGATGGCCATGAGCTGAAGCCAGTCTTTGGACCAGGCTTCACAGGTCTTATTAATATGGGAAATAGCTGCTATCTTTCAAGCATTATACAATGCCTTTTTTCCCTGGAAGAATTTCAGAAGAGGTACTTCCATCCAATGGAGGAGCCTCCTTTTTCTGCAGACCCGGCTCATGATCTTGAAACACAAATGCGAAAACTTGCAGATGGCATTCTCTCTGGTCGATATTCGAAGGCCGAGACGAACGTCAACGCGTCCCCAGACTCACCAGAGGTCCCCCACCAGAAAGGTATAGCTCCAACGATGTTCAAACATCTTGTTGGGCGCTGCCACGAGGAGTTTTCTACAATGAGGCAGCAGGATGCTTTTGAATTTCTGCTCCACCTGTTCAAACTTGTCAGCCTATCTAGGCACACCGATAAACAATTGAATCCTATCCAATCTTTCCGTTTTCTAGTCGAACAGCGCCTTCAGTGTATGTCCTGTAATAAGGTACGATACCGCGTTGATGAGCAGGACAACATTTCCATTCCAGTACCTGCACGCCGAGTTCCTCGTGCAGACGACCCATCTCTCTCCAATGACAAGGCTCCGGTTGATCTATTTGAACCGGTTACCCTGCAAGAATGTCTTGATAATTTCACTGCGGAGGAGATAGTGGAGCTCAATTGCCCTTCTTGTGGCAGTAAGGATGGCTTCCGCAAGCGTTCGTTGTTCAAGTCTCTACCACAGCAACTGGTCATCAATGCTCGTCGGTTTGAATTGATTAATTGGGTCCCTACTAAACTTGACATACCCGTGGAGGTAGGCGAAGAGCCATTGGATCTCAGCCTTTATATGTCATGTGGTCCTGAGGAGGGAGAGGAATTACTTCCAGATAATGAGACCCCACAAGGGAGGTTCGAGCCAAATGAAATTGCTTTCCAGCAGCTTCTTGGTATGGGATTTCCGGAAAAGAGGATTGAGAAAGCACTATACGCAACTGGCAATTCGGATGCTGAATCGGCAATGAATTGGCTGTTAGTCCATATGGAAGACCCAGACATTGACGAGCCACTTGTTTTGGATATCAATGAGAAGAATGATGGGAACCAGGATCCGGTCAAGATTGCAGCATTAAGTGAAATGGGCATTAATGTCCCCCGTGCTAAAAGAGCATTAGCTGCGACGAATGGCGATGTGAACCGGGCCCTGGACTGGGTTTTTAGCCACCCTGATGATGACGGCGGGGATGGAAATGATGGTGGCTCTTCAAACACCGACGCTCAATTACTGAAAACGTCCGGTTTTGATGCCGTTCCGGCCAAGTACCAACTTCGGTCTATTGTCTGCCACAAGGGCTCATCAGTTCATGCAGGGTAAGCAAGCACATCTACATTTAAATTTATGCTTCCACAGCTAATGTATATATAGTCATTATGTGGCGTTTGTACGTAAAGCGCTGCCTGGCAAAAGTGAACTATCTTGGGTAATGTTCAATGATGAGAAGGTGGTCAAAGTTGATGATGTGAGAGAGATGAAGCAATTCGCCTATCTTTATTTCTTTACTCGGGTTTAGAAAATGAGTTCATCTTCAAGAAAAATCAATGGCATTTTGTTTGGCTATTAAACTGAAGCATCAAGCTATCCATCATGACAGTAAATCATCAATTGCCACAAGCTGCCCGTCCATGCATATTTATTGCACTATCATCACTACAGATGTACAGCGCTAGGATGAAACCTTGCTATCCTTGACCATGTAAAAGACAAATTAGCGTGATCATGCCATTTCCCAGGCCTTACCCCGGGTGGGGGAATAGCAAGTTAATAATTATGGACGAGCAAATGTATCTGTGCACTCGGTGCCATATCATGGGATAGAATGAGCGGAATACGGTAGTACCCAGGGCTGATGGGGTGCTAGTAGAGTAAAACCCAGTCAACTGCCATTTGCTCACTTCTCCGGTGCATCAGGAAGCTGTTCAATGACATATTTTCCACGTGCGACACTCATTATAGGCACACCTGGAATTTTACTAGTAGTAAAATTAGAAACTATATTCATTCCCATCGTCTCTGGGGATTGGTTTGAATTAAAAGCTCACCGGATTCGCCTCTTGAGGTCGCGATCATTTGTCGCTATTATATAAATACGATGTTTAATTGCACGGTCAACTAGGCAGTCGTCTGCATATGTGCCCTTGTGATCGCAGTGTACCCTTTCAAACCTGGGGTCCTTTGCAACCCGCAGAGCAAGTCGATATTTTTGGCCCAGCTTTTCCAGTTCTGCAAGCACACAGTCCGTAACAATAGGGATGCATTTTGCATATAGACAGTCCATCATTGTCGGTATGACTTCGAGTTTATTCTGGATTGAGTGTGAAATAAAGTTCGTATCGACTAGTATGGAATATGGAGGTGCAAGAGCTGTGTTGTATTTGAAAAAGAGGGAGGATGGGACTTGAGGTCTATGGGATAACTGACTGTTAGCAGAATGTACACGAATGGATTATTCATTGGCTAATGGCATACACTTCTCTAATGAGATCATTGTGTGCAGTTGTTTCCTTTTTGTTCTTTTGCTCCTTACTCTCCTTTCTGTTAGGCGGCCATTCGATGTTAGCTCAGGATACGCCATACTTGATGCGAATTTTGAGCCACTAACAGGCGGTTATCACGCAGACTGATTGCTCTTTTGACTTGGGCAAACTTGCGCGTCCTCCTCTTGACCCCCATAGTGTTACTGATTAGGATGGTATGTATCGTCTGTTGTTTGACAGTGGTAGCATTTGGCAGAATATGCTAAGTTGATTGACTAGCTGAGAAGCCTCTCTTAATAGAATCCACCACTGAACCTGTTCTGTTGACTTAGGTCACATGATCCCACTGTTACTTAGCTGGTTAGCTCCTGTGGTTCTCGTGGTCAATAACTGCGGGTCCGGGCTGCGAAGTCCGACTCTGCCACGTCCTCGTGGTGCAGCCTGGTAGCCAGCAGAGCGGCTAATGTGGCTTTGGTTAAACCAGCCTTCCTGTTGAGCCCCGGCTCCAGGGACTCGTCGATGCTGACCCGTTCGAGGCGAAGAAAAAAAATCGGGCTTGCTGCCAAACGCAAGAGAGCAGCTCCCCCCCTCCACACGAACAGATATTGACGACTCTCGATTGACCTCGTGGCCTACCAACTGGCCAGCCAGATGAGTCTCATCTGTTAGCGACTCACACGATGGCTCGCAAGCCAGCCTACGACCTGGGCTCCAGGAGCCCCAAGAGAGGGTCCACTACCTCTTGATCGAAACATTACCAATACTTGTGGAGGTTTTCCTTTTCCCCCAAAGGGGGTTTGAGGTTTTTCCCCTACATCAGCAGGATCTATGGACTTGAAAGAGGTGGCTACTTCAAGGAACTGCAACGCCACAGGATTAGGGACCTGGGACATAAATTGCTGTTTTGAGGAGAATTCTAGTATTGGAGGATTATTAGCATCTTCCCGCCCGAGCTGGTGCTCTCTCGTAACTAAACCACCCTTGGCCAGCTGAGTTAGCTTCGGCCGTCTTATGTTCCGTTCCGGGATGATGAGGATATACTATTTCGGACAGGTGGATTATCTGATAATCCGGTCCCGGATACGGAGTATGTATGTTCCGGAGGAAGGACCAACATACGGATGTTGGGACAACACAAGGTGTAACAAGCAAGCAAGCAAGAGGAAGCGCATCGTTTTAGAGCTTCAAGATGTACTAGAGACAGCAGTATATCGATATAGAGCGTTCACCACGATCCCTATGAATCCTACGGTATCCTTTTAGTATCTGATATCCAGACGCCGCACCCCTGATCCACATCACGGGATCTTAGGCACGTGAATAGCACGTGCCTTC
Source organism: Monascus ruber (assembly GCA_002976275.1). NCBI lineage: Eukaryota > Fungi > Ascomycota > Eurotiomycetes > Eurotiales > Aspergillaceae > Monascus > Monascus ruber. The sequence goes on along the minus strand of PSNO01000007.1, from coordinate 1,631,233 downwards.
CCTCGGACATTAAATAATGAAATCAAATCAACTGGGGTCCGTGTGCTTACATAATATATATGGTTAGGTAATCGGTGAAAATGAGACCACCAGCCTGGCATGAGCCACACCACCGAGCGGGCCACCTCAGGCGTTTTGGTGATGCTCAAAAATGCAAGGAAATTCAACCACCCACCATGCCTCCGAAAGCTCATAAAAATTCAAATTATTCAGCTGAGCAAGAGGTGAGGATTTGGAGGAAATTCTTACTTACAATATATGACATTCAAAAAAGCAAAATTTGCAATATATATGATATGATATGAGGCAGTATGTACGGCGGATTATAGTGGCCCAATTGCAATAAAATCTCTGATAAGATCCTTCACCGCTGCCAGTGCCGCCTACTAGTGTTCTTTATTTTATATGCCCACCACGCAGTAATAATAATAATATCTCCTAGAGCTCCATGAGGATATCTCCTAGCTAGTTTGTATGAGGATCATGAGATACTTATTAGCCAGCTTTATGAAGATATACATGGTACAGAGTAGGTGCTGATGGGTGTCAAACTCCCTGAATTGGTTATCCTAGTAGGTTGTAATTGACATTTAGGTGCCAATTATATCTAAAGATAGATAATGGCCCTCACCAAAGCTAATAAAATGCCATTTATGAGTTCACATGGGGAGAAAGATATTTTAAAATCAGTATCATTAGCCTGTTGAATTGGAGGCTACTGTTAGGTCACGCACGCGAGCATGTATATATTAATCAGCAGCCCTGTGGTCCACGTGACCTAAGGCGCATACTTATAGCAGCGCAGGGCTCCGAGACTTGGAGTGCCAGCGATTAGTTCTTCTACAATATGACCCCTACGAATTGCGCCAGATTCCTGACCTTAGCACGCTACTCACATAAATCCCTAAACCAGCCTACGCTCTGTAGCGCAGGTCTAACAGTTCCGTGTGACTAGTACGCTTAGTTAGTGATGTGGATCAGGGGTGCGGTGTCCGGATATCAAAGACTAAAAAAGGATACCATAGGATTTGTAGGATTTGTGGTGAACATTCTATACCAATATACTGCCGTCTCTAGTACATCATAAGGCTCTTAATTTATATGCTCAATGCTCAATCACTTGCTTGCTTTTCTATGTATGTGGGATTTGGTGAACCCAAATGTAGGCATCTTTTCTCCTAAAATATAAGTAGGTTATGTAGACCCTATAGAATCCTAAATAGATTAATATTAAAAATAGTAATATTGTTTTTTAGACATCTATTTTGAAGTTAAAATTAACTATATAAATTGATAAGTTTCTATGGAAGACTATATATAATATAGATAAATTGGATTTTTAAATTAATCAGAAAATCTTAAGAATATTATTTTCATTTACTTAAAAATAGTTAAAAAGATAGCCTAGTAAATGCTTCCCTTTTCTTTTCACTTCCCTTTTTTTTTTGCTTCCCTTTTCTTTTCACTTCTCTTTTCTTTTCACTTCTCTTTTCTTTTCACTTCTCTTTTCTTTTCACTTCTCTTTTCTTTTCACTTCTCTTCTCTTTGGTGCGCTCTTTCTCGCTGCACTCCCCCTGAATTCAACATTTTGGGGTATGTGTGGGTGCTTAGTCATTAACTTCCTGGCTTAGGCAGAGCTAGGGCTAGTGAAGGGCTAGTCCTAGCTTAGCCTTAGGCTGAAGGAGCTGACTGACAACCTTACCCCTCCACCTTTTCTCTAGGAGTTGAAGGGCATAGGGATTAGTGGTCCTTTGTCTCCCCTCCAATCCTTAAAGCAGAGGTTTCTAATTACTCTTCTTTCTATCCTATGAGCTAAGGGGCTTAGATGGTAATGATGATCTATTGCTTGATCAAACCTCTAAGGCTTCCCTTTAGAAATAGAGATGGATAAAAAAAAAAAAAAAAAAAAAAAAAAAAAAAGAGGGCAGAAGGAGGAAAGGGAAAAAAAAAAAAAAAAAAGGAGCTTTAAGAATAAGAGAGCCCATCTAGATCTTAGGATATTAAAAATAGGGAGAACCATGAGGAGCTGCATGACTCAGCCTATCTGACTCCCAGGATATCAAATATTAGGGAGCTCTATCTGATTCCAGGATACAAAAAATAGGAAGACTAGTCTAGGCATAGACTTTAAATATTATGCTATGGGCAGGGACCATATCTAACCTAATTTAGGCAAAAGATTAAAAAAAAATACTATGGTAAGCTTATATCTAAGCTATTTTTATCTATTAAGATAGGTGCTCCATCCTCTCTTACATAACATATAGATAGAGGGCACCAACCTAAGGGAATCAGCTTTTAAAAACCATCCCACCTTTCAACAAGGAGAGGACACCCCTACCACTAGTCATAACCTCTTATGGAGTCTGATAGGGAGAGGATCTAGTGGTGGTTAGTTCCTAGATTGTTCACATCTAAGGGCAAGACTGTGATGGCCAATAGGTAGGCTGAGAGCTGATATTGGTAACTGGAAGGCTCTATATATGATGGCTCTATATAGGGCTGGGCAGTGGTGGACTAGTGGGAATAGGAACCACTATATCTAGCCTGAGAGGACAGTAAGCAGCAGTCAGTTAGTATAGGTGCATGTATATAGAGATACATAGATATACTAGCTTAAGGTGTATCTTTAGAAGGCTTCTGTCCTTCTAGGGAGAAAAGAAAAATATAGCTCTTGCTTATGTCTCCTGTCTATCTGCCAATTATTGAATTTCATATATTTGCTATATATTTGTCATGTATCCTATCATATTATCATGTTTCCTGCATCATACTTTGTCAATCATCTGTCAGTTATAACCACTTGCAATATTTCTGTACATCTCTCCCCTCATTGTGAGTTTTTATATTTTACCTGTACCATGGCCAACCCAATCATGTATTTAGGCATCAGAACTAAATCCTTGCCTCATTGGGGCAGGGTAGAGCATGCATAGTCTTAGACTGGAAAATGCTCTCAAAAATGGAAGAAGAAGAAGAATAATAATAATAATAGGTAGTCATTATCTTTTATATAAAGCTCTTTGAGCTTTTTTATAAGAAGCATTTATTCTTTATTAGTAGAATATCTGAAAAAGGTAACAGTTCAGTCCTACAAACCATAAGCTGATAGATTATATATATTACCCAATTTTTCAACAACTTGGGCAGTCATAGCATGAAGTATTTAAGTTCTTATAATAATAACTTTGCAATATTATATTTTAACATCATAAGCTAAGTATTTTGCTAGAGGTATGTCCTGATGCAAGACTGTATTAGTGTTTAGGACATTAGCTTCTCTTTGAATAGCTAAACTTTAGAAGTCATAATTATTATAAGACAATGTGATTCAGCATCAGTCTGGTAGGAGTGCTTTAACTTAAGCTTATACATGATTAAAAGGATCTTTTTATACTAAATTTGAGGCTGAAATAGCTGTATTATTTTGAATATGGTTATTAGGAATAGAGTTATCTCAGACTGTAGGAGTGAGAGATTAGGATTAATGGTGTTCAAAGACATTAAAATAAGTCATAAACTAATCTATCTGCTTCTGTATTTGTTCCTGCATCTGCTAGAACAGAGCTGTGATATTTGGTGTGGAGGCCATGGTGTTGGCTGTAGTAGAGCTTTGAGCTCTAGAAGGAGTTAGGGTCTCTATTTCTTCAGAGATTACTGAGGAAGCAGAAGAGCCTATATCTGATGAAGGATCTGTGGATTCTGGCTGACGATGGTGACGTCTAGCGGTGGTGGGGGGCGTTTGAGGCACCACCATTTTGGATGGGATTGATGGAAGGATCCTGGGATTCAGGGGCTGATTGTTGGCAGTCCTGGTGTTCAGAGTCGCCTAAAAGCACTTGATTTCTGGATTGACCAATGAGAGGTCACAATTTAGCCTATCTGAAAGGCTTTTTAAGCCCAATATCGTAGAGCTAAAACGGGCTCATAACCTAATGGATAGGCGCATGTATGGTCGTATTACTAGGTAGGCCTGCCTGTGCCGTGAGATAGGTAGCGAGGGCGGTCTAGGACGGCAGAACATCACGTGTACTAACATATGCGGCGTACTGCGGGGTGCGTTTCGTAAAACCTCTTATTTTGAAGCACTACGATTTCCTAATCGAGTTTCTAGTATCCGCAGCCCTGGAGTTACCACAGCTAGAGAAAGTAGTTAGTTGTATGGGGGCTTTGCGCAGCCGAGCTAGAGCCTGGCCACATCGCAAACTTCATTTATGGATTCGTTATGTTTGAGGGCCGCCTTTCACTGTGTGGCCGCGCAGGCTGAGATTTATTCATCGATATAACTACAGCCGTTGCTTGTGATCTCGGTCGAGCAAAGAACAGTGAAATCAAAGGCCTAAGCGCTATAGTCTGGGGTTTTAAAATATCGTTTATTATGAATAAATTGGCTCGTACAACCCGCATGTCCATTCTCTACCTAGATAGTAATAGCATCTAGCGTTTGAACTTCTCATAAGTGGATTATTCTAGCCGTATTACCCCAAGACAACATGTAAATACCATATACACAGTACATAATCTCCATTGCGATCCAACAACAGCCCAACTCCCGGGAGTTTTCCATCTCAACGCACAGATCTCAAGAACGCTACCACTCCACGGCAATACCCTACTAGGTTAGCCAAACGTCCCCCCTCAAGCTGCTGCTCGTAATTCCACGCATCAAGAGCATCCCTTAATGCACGAGCCTCGCCAATATCCTGCTCGGAACACTTCCTTACAATATCGCCATGGACCCTAAGGAACACTGCCATCCAAGCATTGACGAGCTCGAAATCCCTCTTTGCTCTTAAACAACTGGTTAAAGCTGCAACGAAATACGAGAGCTCAGAATGGCCATCACGAACTCGAGGATCAAGTGACCGGATTTCAAGGTCGGCTTTGGCTGGAGGGAGCGACTTCAAGTATTCAACCGACGGCGCAAAATCGGCAGATTGGTATCCTGACCGTAGGAGCACGGAGAAACGAGAGCTTGCAGCATCAATACGTTTCATGTTTTGCGTTTTAGAAATCCGTGAAATCTCGACAGATGTACTTTCAATAGTGGATTTCATATGAGCGTCTTCAAATCTCCCATTACTCTCAATCCCTTCAGGGCTCTGCTTGTGAAAAAGAGATGGGAGAAAGAAAGGCGCCTTCTCAGGCGGCTTTGGAGGATCCTTTGGCTTGTTGCGATCCTGTTAAATGTCAGCAACAGCATGGCAGATACGAGGAAGGAGGAAAGCTCACTTTGATGATGTCCAAATAGAGCAATGTTTGCCACCTGCTTTTGGGCACGACACTAAGCGTCACCATCTCCTTGCTTAGCTGCCCGGTAGACAGTACAGGTCCCTCTTCTTCCTCATCCTGGCAAGTTTCTGAAAATGCAGCATCTATCGGCCCTGCAATACTTTCGCCAGACACGATTGGGCTACAAATATCCGTGATGCTAGCCTCGTCGACATGCTTCGCAGGGACAGGCGCAAACAAACTCCGGTTGCTCCAAAGATTGATACCTACCGCATCTGCATGGGCTGTTGCCAGAAATTCTCCTGTTGGGGACATAGCCAAAGCTGTACATGTGCCGGGTGCCCGAAAGATATCTATGAGATGTCCTGTCGGTAAATCCCATACCCGGATAGCAGAGTCCATAGAAGCAGCGATAATCCACCGTCCATCGTTAGAGAAAGCAAAATCGTTGATTTGACCAACACAACCCCAGAACTCACGGACGACTTTCCTGGTTTCGATGTCAAGAACACGAATAGAAAGATCATCGCAGCTAAGTGCAACAAGGCCGCTAGTACTGTTGTAGCGAAGCCCGGTGATTGCAGACATTGGATGCCAGTTAAGTTCATCAACAAGGTGTCCAGATACGAAATCCCAGAACTATATTTGCAACAATCGAAACAATTAGTTCCACGGACAGGAATGAAGGAATACGAGGCCTTACCTTGACCTTTCCGTCCAACCCGCAGCTAATGACCTTCTGATTAAGTGCATCAATCATCAAACCAGATACTGCTTTATTGTGCTTCCCTCCACCTTCCAGAGAAGCAACCGCATTCCCACTCTTCAAGGATCTTTTATTGAGTGATTTCAATGAACGCGAAGGGAACTTTTGCCGATGTGAACCAGATTGCATGTTGAACAAATCGATGCTTCCCCCTGCAGACCCCACAAGGGCAAAGGTCCCGCACTGCGACATGGCTACACTCTGCAGTTCATGAGTAATTTGCTTCACACAATAGCAATGATGGCCGTACCTTGACTTCTGTTCCATCACTTGTCTCAAATGTCCATCGACCGGCCCGTTTTTTGCCCCAAAACCAAGTGCGGGCATACTTGTCTCCACGGTGACCGGTGACCAAGCTTTCCCAGCCAGTTGCATTAGAAGCATCTGTGTTTGCAGCGCTCGTATTTGCCCAGACTGGGCCTGATGTCGTGACGCCCATCCCACCATCACGGTTCAGAGAGCAGGCAATGCAGGTTATCTCTGGAGCTCTCGATCCCTCCAGATCCAGGGAATTTTGTGCAGCTCCATTGTCAGAGGCCCCTATCTTCTTTGCTCTGCGTCCCGCGCCACCCTGCGAAAGCTCGGTGTTCTGGCTATCTTTCCGGACGCTAAAACCCCAGAGGCTGCAGTCTCTGCTTGCGCTCAGTAGCCATTTCCCGCTATACTCAGAGCCATCTGAGGCTGCTGGCAAAAACTCAAGGGCGGTGACGGCCGCAGGCTGGCCTTTCCTCGAGTGAAGAGGTCTGGGAAGAGGAGAGAAAGACGTTTCATCGAAGATCCAAGTTTTAAGAGAGTTGTCATTTGCAGACGAAACCAGCAAAGGCTGCCCGTCCAAAAATGCAATCCCGTTAATTCCAGACCCCTTCTTATTGCAAGAGATTGAATGTGCACCACGAAGTACACCAGCCACCCGGCCTCCATTGTTCAAGTCCCACAAAGTAATATCACCGCTATCCAAACAGGCAGTTGCCATAACACCGGGCTTGTTACCACTTTCACCGGCACCGAGGCCATCACTTCGAAAGGAAATGGAGGTAATCGGCGAGGCTCTTGGCGATGCTTGTTTTAGACTTAGGACGAGTCGGTCAGTATCAACATCGTGGATGGAGAGCGCGCCATTTCTGTGAGCAACAGCAATGAGGGATAAAGCAGGTGTTGGTTGAAGAGCAGTAACGGGCCCAGCGTTTGACGAAGATGGTAGTATAGAGTACAGAAGTCTCCCTGTTCTTAAATTCCAGATATCAATCGCACCATCGTGTCTCCCAACAAAAATCTTGTTCATGTATGTCGGCATACTGCACATTTTCCCGGTATAGACTGGGTCCATGGGGGAGGCCTGAACGGGAGTCGGGCTCAATGTCGTGTAGTGCTCGTAGGACCCAGACTTCCATATTTTTATACTCCTGCTACAAGAGCCGACGATCCAAGAACCAAAAACTAGCAACTGCTCAATACGCTCACCAAATCCAGGGGGCGTTTCCAGAGCTGCAATCTTTTTACCACGCTTGTAAACCCATACGCCTCCAGGGGAGGTCGGCCGCAGGTTTCCCCAGGCCACAAAGACTTTGTCCTGCCATGCAAATGTTGCGGTGATAACCTCGGGAGTCTGAGGCTGAGTGAGAAATACTAAATTCAAGCCTCTTCGCAAATCATAAGTTTGCAACACATGGCCTACAGAAGTCGTGATCTGGAAAGTGGATTTACCCAAGCGAACAGAGGTAAAAGGGACAGTAGTCGGCGACACCAAGCCTAGAGTCTTTTTTTCCAGAAAAACAAAACAAATGGGGTGAAAAAGGGTCAGTCTGGGCGAAGAGGTCATAGTATGAGGATTCTTGACGTACTCGGAAAGGAGAAAAGATCCTAGAAGTAGGAGGCCGCTTTCTTGAAATATCCTGCCCTGAGGTACGTTTCTGCCTCTTGGCGTGAGGATAATCAAAAACATCATCACCTAGAGAAGGCATTCTGCTGTATGCACTAGCCTTTTGGTGATAGTGCAACGTAATTCCATGAATGACAGGTTGGAGAAGTGGTTGACTTTTTGAACCTGATATTTTTTTATTATATGCAAATATTTTTTTTTTTAAAAAAAAATCGAGTGGCTATGAACCTAGGCGGTGTGCATTACCAAAACCTTATTCTCGCTTTATAGTTCTTTTATTGGTCTTGTATCTGTCACCGCCTGTCGATGCTTCCGAATTCTGCCAGTTTAATGCTTGAGGGCCCAAAGGTCTGAGAAGGTCTGAGCCAGGAAGGTGAAGTTTTCTAGTACAAAACATATCCTCTCGCGCTGCAGAGCAGAAATCCCCATTTTAGAGCATATCTAAGACTGCGTTTAGTTGACTTGTAGCCTCATTATAAATAACCAGTCAGCGCAATTAGGAGCATACGCTGTGTATCTGTAGCGAACGGAGCTACGGAGTAAGCCAGCTCACTACGGAACACCACACCCCGAAATTCTGTTATATATACGAAAATAAGATCTTAAATCAGAAAAAAAAAAAAAAGAAAAAATTGTTACGGCATATTTCATGCCCCCGAATGAACCATGGTTATCGGAGCCCCTCGCACGGCTCAAAATGTGCACACTAATATCTAATCTGCTACTACCTTGAGACTTTAAGAGTCGGATAATATGTGGACCTGCGGAGAGTATCATAGATTCTTCTCGAGGCTCAAAGAGTGGCAAAAGAGCTCACCGGCTAATCCTCGAATGACCTGGAGCGTCACCAATTATTTCGGTGCGCACTTCACACTCATACGGAAACAAACAAGTGAGCCAACATGAATTTTCCGCAACCCGAAAAGATCTGAATTCGGGAAGAAACATTCGATTGAGAAAGACAGAAACTTCGGCCAGACATGTTCACATTTGAATAAAATCAGATAACAACTGCCTTTGCCAGAATTGGCCCAGTTTCATGCAGTGAATATCCAATATCCATTGTCATCCAAACCGGTCATTATCTAGCACTCAGCAGTGTTTCGCAGTTGTCCAATTTGAGTTTCTACGACGACGTCATTGGCTCTATTTAGCGTCTTCCCAAGCCTTCGCCGAGATCTTTCACTCTTTTTTCGTTTTACGTGTCTGACAAAGATTGCACCTGCCTCGTATCCTCTCCAATGTATTCTTCCAGGTTGAAACCAATGGGTCACGATAGCAGTCCAAATGATTCTTCCCCTGTCGATACAGGCTCCTCCGAGAGCATCGCGGCACATAATAATTCGCAACAAGATGCATCCTCGCTACTCCGCACTACTGAAGGATCGTCATTAAGTTCAATTTCGGAACCTCTTGTTTCTTTATCCAAAGGAAGCCTGCAATATCCCCCAGCAAACCAAGCCGAATTAGGGAATTGCGATTCAACGTCCGATACTGGTTCCGAAAGTCGTGTTCCAAATGGAGGACCGACTGCCAATTCTGTCAATGAAACGGAATCCACGATCCGAACGGTAGGCAGGATCGGTGTCTGTGCTCTGGATGTGAAAGCCCGCAGCAAACCAAGTCAGAATATTCTTACGCGCCTTCAATCAAAAGGTGACTTTGAAGTGATTGTTTTCGGTGATAAGGTTATTCTGGACGAGGCCGTAGAAAACTGGCCAGTGTGTGACTTTCTGATAGCCTTTTTCTCAGATGGGTTCCCCCTAGACAAAGCCATTGCCTATGCAAAACTCAGGAAACCGTTCTGTGTTAACGACCTACCTATGCAAAAAGTCCTGTGGGATCGCCGACTTTGCCTGAGGATATTGGATCATATGGGTGTTCCGACGCCGAAGAGAATAGAAGTCAACCGGGATGGCGGTCCAACTTTGGAATCGCCAGAACTTGCTCAACATGTCTACAAATTAACCGGTGTCAAACTTGAAGGACCTGAGGATGGAACAGGAGGGGGTGCTCGCAAAACACAAAACGTGTCACTCTCTGAGGATAGAGAAGCGCTGATTGTCGACGGGAAGGTTTTTAGGAAACCATTTGTCGAGAAGCCCGTGAATGGGGAAGATCACAACATCCATATTTACTTCCCTAATGACCAACAGTATGGCGGTGGTGGTAGAAGGTTATTTCGAAAAGTTGGGAATAAAAGTTCTGAATATGATAGCAACCTTATTGTCCCCAGATCGGTGACAGAAAAGGACACCAGCTATCTATACGAGCAGTTCTTACGAGTTGATAACGCGGAAGACGTCAAGGCCTATACGGTTGGGCCTGATTTTTGTCACGCAGAAACACGGAAGTCTCCTGTGGTTGACGGACTCGTTCGCCGCAATACTCATGGCAAGGAGTTAAGGTACATAACTAAATTGAGTAAGGAAGAGGCTGCCATGGCTACGAAGATATCGAATGGTTTTGGCCAGCGGATTTGCGGGTTTGACATGCTTCGCGTTGAGGAAAGAAGCTATGTTATTGATGTCAATGGATGGAGCTTTGTTAAAGATAACAATGATTATTACGACAAATGTGCCAATATCCTCAGAGATATGTTTCTGAGAGAGAAATGCAGGCTTCAAGGGGGTTTCGACCCATCCGATTCTCTTCTTGGTTTCGGCCAATCTAAGGGGGGCAATATACCGTCCCATCGTCACGGATTAAAGACTTTATTGAAATCGGCGAGCTCGTCCAGGCTTTACGGTGGCCAGCAGACAAAAGGCAATGAGTTTGGTGCTTCAGATGCACCTATTGGCACTAGATCTGCACTGTTACATGGGGTCGAAAACACTGACTATGGCAGCAACTTCGGTGTATTGAACTCTAAAGAGAGATTCCAGGTTCCACATGTTGTCAATACACCAGGTTGTAATTCTGCTGGGGCGTCAGTGCACATTAACAAAAACGAAGCACCGCCACCTCCAGCTTCGAAGCATTCCTGGAAGCTAAAGGGCATGGTAGCGGTAATAAGACATGCGGACCGTACTCCGAAACAAAAGTTCAAATTTACCTTCCACAGCCAACCATTTGTTGATCTCTTGAAGGGACATCAAGAGGAGGTGGTGATTAAAGGAGAGGCCGCCCTGGCTAGTGTGTCGGATGCCGTTAATGTCGCGATGGATCATGGACTTGAGGATACGGATAAGCTTAAACTGCTTCGCCTCTCACTGGAGAAGAAAGGAGGTTGGCCTGGAACTAAGGTTCAGATAAAGCCAATGTTTCGCAAGCGGAGACCCGAAGAGATGCGCGAACACGCCCTATTTGCACCGCCCGCTGGAAGCTTTCATAATGAGTCCATGCCACCTACGCCGACCGCAGCCTCTTTAGAAAACGAAAAGCCTATGGCTCAAGTGCAAAATGAATCAACATCCGGCTCAACATTTTCTCGTTTCTCTGCTGCTGAAAATGATCTTATCCTGGATAAGTTACAGCTAGTAATCAAATGGGGTGGAGAACCTACTCACGCTGCACGCTACCAATCTCAAGACCTAGGGCTTAATATGCGCGATGATCTGAAATTGATGAATAAGGAAGCGCTAAACAATGTCCGCATTTTTACAAGCTCTGAACGAAGAGTGAGCACAAGTGGTGCGTATTCTCTCTTAATGCTCACTGGATGATTTGCTGATCAATTTTTCAAAGCTCAAATCTGGGCATGCTCGTTCCTTGACCAAAAGGACATCCCGGAAGACCTAATACAAGTGCGAAAAGATCTCCTCGATGACTCGAATGCCGCAAAGGATGTGATGGATAAAGTTAAAAAGAAACTCAAGATTCTCTTGCGGGAAGGTTCTGCACCGTCGCAATTTGTTTGGCCAAAAGACAGTAACATCCCAGAGCCTTCCGTTGTCCTTGCCAGAGTAGTCGAACTTATGAATTTTCACCGAGACATCATGCGAGAGAATTTCGAGAAGCTTGATAAGTCGCCAAATCAAATATCTACGCCTTCCTTTTCAGATGAGCCTACATCATCAAATGATCCCAGTTCAGATACTGAATCTCAACCCCCGAATTCGGTTCAGAAACGATGGTGCGCTGGTGAAGATCCTGGCCTTTTTAAAGAGAGATGGGAGAAGCTCTTCGCCGAATTTTGTGATACTGAGAAAGTTGATCCCAGTAAACTGTCCGAACTGTATGACAGTATGAAGTTCGACGCACTTCACAACCGACAATTCTTAGAGTGGGCATTCATGCCCCCCGACGATTTCAATGATGAAGTTGAAATGGGCGGGCTCAACTCGAGTCGCGCTGTGAAAAATGTCGCTAACGGAGAAAGTAAAATCGCCCCGGATACAAAATTTCACGAAAAGATTGAGGAGCATACAGAGAACCAGAAACTTGCACATCGGATAAGGTTTAAAAAGCACTCAAGTGCTTTCGAGTCCATCCCGCACTTAAGGGCATTAGATGATTCTTATGATCATTATTTCAAGCTATATCCTGGTTCCACTCCTACAAAGGCTAAGCTGGATAGGAGACTGGCTAAACTAAAGGAGCTGTACAAGCTGGCCAAGGTCCTTTTCGACTATGTGACACCCCAGGAGTATGGGATTACAGACCGCGAAAAGCTAGAAATTGGGCTGTTGACATCTTTGCCCCTTCTTCAGGAAATTGTTCAGGACCTGGAAGAAGTCCAGGCGTCCACGGATGCAAAGTCATTCTTCTATTTCACAAAAGAGTCACATATTTACACGCTTCTGAATTGCATCTTGGAAGGTGGCATCCAGACAAAGATAGCAAGGAGTGCTATTCCAGAATTGGATTACCTATCCCAGATATGCTTCGAGCTCTATGAAGCCAAAGACAGTGAGCCGTCGAAAAATTCTTATTCAATTCGCATTTCAATCAGCCCTGGCTGCCACGCTTTTGACCCGCTTGATGTGCAACTTGATTCCAGACATGCTATTGGCTGTGCACCTAGAAGAAGCTTGACTGCTCATCAGGATTGGAAGGAGGTTATCGAGACTCTCAAGGCCAAATTTGACACGTAAGTGCCTCAAGTATCTCAAACTAGTATATGGTGATGCTGAAAAATACCATAGAGTCAAGCTTCCCAAGACATTTATTGCTGTCAATCTAAGCGACAAACATGCCTCGAAGCTAAAGGGGGGAGCATGAACGTCATGGCAGATGTTTGAGGATTATGCCGTACCCATTTCACTGCTCACCGGAGATTTTCTGAAGCGTACGCATGAATGATGACCTCTGTTGTACTATGCAGGAAGTTGGGGAGGCTAAGAATCGGGGAGTCGCTTCCCTCGAAATTTCATGACCATAGGGCTGTCAAGGAATGGTCAAACTACACTATATCGTGCATATAATCACCTGGTAGAACTGGGAAAGAGTATGGCCGGGCTTTTACTGGCTTCAAATATGGGTCATTTTGTCTTGTCTATTTCTGGACATATATATTTTTGGGTGGGCTATCAACCATGCCATTGCTATGCCAAGGGGTTCATTTCACTGGTTGCGGCTTAACAGTAGTGTTAGTAAATACTGAACACTGGCCTCTAGGTTGATTGTACTGTGGGACTAGGCCCACATGGATATTCTGTAGTATTAATTTACTAGAGTAATATAGAAATGGATGAGATATTTGAAGAAGTTGTTTCTGCAGATATATGGCAGTCATCTATACTGTCAACTAACCAGTTAGTTAACTATTAATTGTTGGGTAATTACTAACTGACCCCTACGGTAACCTTCGGGGTCGCGCAATACGCGCGACCCTGCCAACCACCCGAGCACCGATTTTAGAAATCCCCCCTTCTAGCTTCAATATCTCAATGAATTCTATAGTATCTGGCTTCAAAATATATTTAAATCAAAGCTCTACTCTTCTGCTTGGGCCCTAGCACGCCATTGCCTTCGTATAATAATTCCTTGTTAAATACACACATCCAACAGCTCCGGTAGGCAGTGCTTATATTTAGCCCTCCACCTTTTTATTTCAGCCTGCTCATTGATATTTGCTATATTTTATTTATAGCTTTAAATTCTAAGCTTAATACTATACCTTCCTTGCAAATCCTGTGTCTAGAGGCCTATGATTGAGCTGCATGGTCCCTAGCAGCCTTAATATACTGGTTAAGCTCAGCTTCAATAGCAGCTGAATATGATGCTAGCATATTATCACCATGAATAAGCAGCTCTAGACCCTTATTAAATTCATCCTTATCAGTATCATGAATCTCCAATATTCTGTCACCAATCTCCCTAAATCAGTTGGCTTTTCTTAGTGTATTACCTTAGGAATCAACATTATTGTTGTTGGAGGTAGATGAAGAAGATAGATAATCTAGTTAAGACATTTGATTAAGTACAATTGAGGGATTAAATGGTATAATGCTAGTTTTTTGAAATTTATGCTAAATAGTATGCTGTTTGAATATTTTCTTGTGAATTGTCTCTAAAGTATGAAAAAATTCAATTTTAGTAAATTTATTATATTTTAAGTAAGTTGCATCTACAATTGCTTCTAAATACTAATACTTATATATATAAAAAACACCAACATCCAATGGCTGCAAGAAATGGCTTGTAAATAGAGGTAAAAAGGATGTGATGATATTTATCTTCTCACAGAATTTAACAAATTCATGTGTTAAATAGGAGCCATATCCATCATATATAAGAAAGGTATATTAGCCCTTCCTATATCTTTTAGTATGCTGATAGAATTACTGAATTCATTAGAAAGCAATTATATTTGTAACGGGCCAGAGCCCGGTTAGGATCACGTGCAATCACGTGCCCAGCAAGTTATCTACGCGGACCGTCAAGCAGCACGTTCTTCCTCTCTTTGAAGCTTTTGGTAGATAGCATCTGGCATCGTTAGATTGAATCAAATCTTGCTTTAGCCCTTCACAATATTAGTTATATAACTATTCTCTGATACTCTAATTAAATATTCTTGCTAAATATCAGTTATGAAGGGCTAAAGCAAGATTTGATTCAATCTAACGATGCCAGATGCTATCTACCAAAAGCTTCAAAGAGAGGAAGAGCTCGTGCTGCTCGACAACTCGTGTAGATAGTGATGAGGATATACTATTTCGGACAGGTGGATTATCTGATAATCCGGTCCCGGATACGGAGTATGTATGTTCCGGAGGAAGGACCAACATACGGATGTTGGGACAACACAAGGTGTAATAAGCAGACAAGCAAGAGGAAGCACATCGTTTTAGAGCTTCAAGATGTACTAGAGACAGCAGTATATCGATATAGAGCGTTCACCACGATCCCTATGAATCCTACGGTATCCTTTTAGTATCTGGTATCCAGACGCCGCACCCCTGATCCACATCAGATAGACTGCTGGGCACGTGGTTGCACGTGATCCAGGACGGGCTCTGGCCCGTTACATCAGTAGCTTCAAACCAATTTGCAAATATATAACTCCCACTTATGAGAATAAATAATGGGCAGGTCCAACTATCTGTGTTAACTGCTTCAACCACAGTAACATATTCATAATTTGAATTTATACTAATATGGGGCTTCTTAGTATTGAAGTCTGGTAATAATTCATTGATCATAACTAATACCAATATTGAAGCCAGTCTTATCAAAGTTGTAGATATTCTCCTTCAATATCTTATGGTTCTGAATAATCTGATGGAGCTTCTAAAATTATTTCTAAATAACCTCATGATCCTCTGCATGCTTGTGGTCAAACTCTATAGTTCTAGAGTAATGCTTCTTATATTCAGGATGCTTTCCTAGCCATCAGTTTAACCATTTCTCACTGACAGTAGGTGGAGGGGTGTCTAGATTGATATAGGTTGATTTTAGGATAGAATTGGCACTTGATTGGATCATTTATATAAATAGCTTCACATTTAATTGCTTTAGAGTATCAATATAATAATATAGAGCCTTCTCTTGCTCTTCTGACAATCTGATGTTTGTTGGTGGCCATTCAAGTAGATTGGACTATCCCTTCCACCTTGCAGAGGGTTTGCTGTTTAACTCCATATTCATGCACAGTTTTAGCAATATTTGGAGGCTTTTGTGTGTTTAATGCGTCAATGGCTTTGAGCATTTGATCTTTGTAATTTTTATTAAATTTAGGCATGGTGGTGGTGGTTAAATTATATGATAAAGTTGATGGGTTGGAATTCTACGAATTTCTAAAATCAGTGCTCAGGTGGTTGGCGGGGTCGCGCAATACGCGCGACCCCAAAGGTTACTGTAGGGGTCAGTTAATAGTTAGTGCAACCCAAGATCTGACATTACTGCATATCCCCTAGTTAGTTAAGCTACATCTAACTGACCGTGAATATATCAGCCCCACTTTAATGCTGTATATCAGACAAACGGCACTTTGAATGGCATTAATACACCACAATTGATTTACAAAATTGTCCGCTAAACTGTGTTGGGACAGCATCTTTACCAACATAGGATATTCTTATAATAATTATTCCATACGGAGCACATGGAAATACAACCCGCTCGTGTTGCAAATAGTGAGCATTCTCAAATTGCAAAATTGCTGCCTTGCAGCTTGCTACATAATAATGATACTGACGATTAATCCCGTATATAGTATTGCAGAAATCGCTGACATTGATTACGCGGCAAAACATGATGAGATCGCAGCAGCCTGTCCACCCTGAAGCCAGCCAGTTTGTATGCAGCTTAACTGGGACCACACTCCATTGTGAGAATCCACGTACAAATGGCCAATTGACAATTGCTGTTGGTGACATACTTTGCGCCTTACCTGATTCGTCGGAGGACGGACTTGGATATAGGGTATTGTTCCTTCAGAGGCCGCTTGAAGAGACACAATCGAATAGTCAAAGAGAATGCACACACCTAGAATGCATCCATACTTCCTTCCTGCCATCCACAATATTATCCCAGTACCTTTGTGTGGAAATACCTGGCTATCTCACAGCCTCTTCTCAAGCCCAGGGGGCGAAAGTTCATGTTATCCTGTCATTCGGCTCAGGAACAGGAAGTGCAAAAGGCATTTTTGATAATGCAGTGCAGCCTTTTCTATCTTTCCTGGGATTGGCTGATTATGAAGTTCATGAAACAAGCTCTAGCCAGACGATCACTGAGCTGACCCGATCAAAATTCCTTAAGCTTTCTCAAATTGGGATTCCCCAAACTATCATACTGGTCTCAGGGGATGGAGGTTTGGCCGATGTGATTGATGTATTCTACAGAAATAAAGATTTGGAAACGAAACAGTTTACACCACCAAATATCGCTATTATGCCGAGTGGGACGGGAAATGCCATGGCGAACTCCATTGGTCTCCTAGACCGCCCGATTTCAGCGCTAATGACTCTATTGCGAGGGCGACCGGTGCCTATCCCCGTTTTTTGTGCCAGTTTCTCTCCAGAGTCGCAGTATATTGTTGAAGAGGGTCACAGCCGGATCCCTCTGAATGTCGGATGCTCAGCCGAGAACCAGCCACCTAGGATATATGGTGCCATTGTTGCTAGCTGGGGCATGCACGCTGCGCTGGTAGCAGATAGCGACACGGCGGAGTATCGCAAGTTTGGGGCCGATAGGTTCAAAATGGCAGCAAAAGAGCTCCTCTATCCTTCCGGTGGCATCGAGACTCATAAATATAATGGCGTGGTTGCTTTCACTATGATCGATCGCAAGACCGGGAAGGGGTGCACAGAGGTAATAAAACAGAACCAGCACATGTATGTGTTGGCTACTTTAGTTTCGCATCTCGAAAAAGACTTCCAGATTTCCCCAGATTCGAAACCCCTTGACGGTCGAATGAGGGTTATCCGCTTTGGCCCACTGCCACCAGCTCAAGCCATGCATTTGATGGCCTTGGCGTACCAAAGTGGGAAACATGTGCATGAGCAAGCTGTGACCTACGTGGAAGTTGAACATGTAAGAATTGAATTCCAGGAGGAGGACGAAAGATGGAGACGCGTATGTGTTGATGGAAAAATTATTGCTGTGCAGCAAGGGGGATGGATGGAAGTGTGCAAAGAAACAAAGCATTTGCTAAACCTAATCACTTGTACACCTTGACATGAGGTTATGAAGTTCCCTTGGTCATGGCTTTGATGGGGATAGATGGAATCGATATGCTTATATTTCCTGCATGTTCTGGGATAATTACCTATAGGCAGTAGATAGATGCTAGGTACCTAGGTAGATGGTACAGAGTAATAGATAAATGTTAGTGCATTGGCACAGGAGATTGATATATTGACCTAGGAAAAATGTCACAACACTTTAGTACAGTAGCGCCTTGTTACTCAGACCAACAGATATGCCATTGCTTTACCTGTTGACTGCTATCACTTCATCTCCGCCGCGCGTGGCCTCAGCGAACTTTATTTCCATTTTAATTCCCCTTTGCCCTTTTTTGGAAATCAAATTGTCATACCTACTTATACAGCCGTGCCTATAAATTCTCCGTCCCGAAGAACCCACTCACCAGTAGTAGATGGGAATACCTCTTCCCGGGTTCGATGTTGATAACTTCCCGCACCTACTCTGCTTCCCAGATACCCGACAGTGGAATGGTTCTATCGAGTGGTAACAGGCGCCATAAATTCAAATCATTCTCGGGATGGCATGCGGATCCCACAAGTACCGAACAAGGCGCTCAAATGCTGTTAATCCATCAGGCTGGGAGAGTCCGTGTGGGCGAGGTAGCTAGGTTTGTGATCCAGGGCTTCCAACAATACCATCCTTCCATACTCCCTTAATGAGCGTCATTAGCGTGAAATAAATTGGCTTCTGCGCCTTTTTTCTTCAGCCATTACCCCCTTATCCCAGATGACTAACGTTGCGGAGTTAAAACAGATATACATTAACTTACACGCCAACAGCAGACACCATTCTTTCACCCCCAGAAAAGCTGTATGTGCGAGTTAAGAATACGTCAGCGACTCCCTTGCGAGCTGCGTACCTCCACGGTCCATACACGCTTTATACCGCTTGTTATCCGTCCACCTTTGATCCGAATGCCAAATACGGTGGCAGCGACACTGAAGGGATCCCTCAATTCGAACCATACCTGAAAGCAGGTGGGAATTGGGATGCTGTCATTACTGTGCCTGAGCATCTTTGTCAGACTTCTCAGCAGCCCACCTTGAGTGACCAAAGGCAGGAAGATCACGATCGAAGCGTGACTTGGATAATTGAAATCGTATCCCAAGTGGTATTTTCGAGTTCTGCTGCAGTGCATTTTGAACTCATAGTTGGCCGCGATGAGAAGTCGATCGACCTATGTTCTTCGAGCGGCGCATCAGTTAATGGACTGCCTTCTCCACCTCAGCTTCATGAACACTGGGCTTCGAGAAGAAAGGGTGAAAAGGTTATCGCTACAAAAGGGGTATATTCTAAGTCAATTGAGTTGACTGTAGACGATACGGCTAGTCTTTGGAATTCCCCCTCGTTCCCGTCGTTCCAGCAAAAGGAGGAGATGGACGATGGAAAGTCATATTGTGTGACAGAAAACGCGAAAGCTTCTGCTATGGACCCAGCTGGGCTCGATTCGATGGCCATACCGGGGAAGAAAACAAGAAAGAAGAGAGTGCATCTTGTTGTACTGACTCATGGGCTGCTAAGCAATCTTGGGGCAGATATGCTTTATCTGAAAGAAAGTATTGACATGGCTGCCAGGAAAGCCAGAAAGGTAAGAGAACAGGCAAAAAAAGATCGAATTAGAGGAAATCAGAAAGCCGGCATAAACTGCTCTTCAACGAGGTATGTTGTTAGCAATGCGGCAGGCTTCCATATTTTGTTGGACATCCACCGGGCTATATTCTAACCGCCAATGTGAGAATGCTAGTTGCGCTAGTGACGACAACAACTATGACAATGATGATGACGAGCAAGTTATAGTCAGAGGGTTCCCCGGGAATTCTGTCCGCACCGAGCGTGGGATACAATACCTTGGCAAACGTCTCGCAAAATACATCTTACTTATGACTTATCCCGACCAGCCATACTTGCCTTTAAAAGGCGGCAAGAGGCATTTTTCCCAATCGTTAAGTCGTCGTAAGGCCCAAACAGGGTCGACTACCACCGACTCCCTTCCCGCCTCTGAGACCCACGAGAACTTGCTAGAGGATGAAGGCCATGCCTACAGAATCACAAGCATCAGCTTCATCGGACACTCACTCGGTGGTCTTGTCCAGACATATGCTATTGCATACATTCAGAAACACTCGCCCCAATTCTTCGAACTAATTAGACCCGTTAACTTCATAGCATTAGCAACGCCATTTCTTGGTCTCAGCAACGAGAACCCCCTATATATCCGTTTCGCTTTAGATTTTGGGCTTGTTGGCCGGTCAGGTCAAGACTTGGGTTTAAGTTGGATTGCACCTAAAATGAGAAGTGGTTGGGGGGCCTTGATTGGAGGGAAAGGTGGTGAAACCCAAAACAAAAATGGACACTCGGACCCTGGTTCTAAGCCTCTATTGAGGGTTCTACCCAATGGCCCTGCGCGTGATGTCCTTCTCAAATTTCGGCACCGTACCATTTATTCCAATGTGGTGAATGATGGCATTGTTCCCCTACGGACATCCTGCTTGTTCTTCCTCGACTGGAAAGGATTAGATCGAGTTGAAAAGGCAAGTAGAGACAATGGGCTTGTTGGAACCATGGCTGAATGGGGTTGGGCTGAATTGACTGGAGCAAATTCAAAAGCCCCCAGGACCGGTCGTCCTACCCTCGAAGGAGGGTTTGAAGACACTTGCGACAAAGGCGAACATGCCAAGAAAGGTGGTCTTCCGGGCGGGATACCACTGCGGCCCAAGCGATCCGTTGAAGATGTATCCTCTGGCGCTAAGCCATTAGCTCCAGCATCTGGACATTTCCCTGGGGACCCTCAGCAGTCGGATTGCCGCGCTCTGACGCTGGAGCCTAGGTTAAAGGAGAACTCTTCGCTGTCTCCTTCCATTGGCCCACTGGACAATTTCTTGTCGATATTTCGACCGAAAGAAACTAGAGATCATCGGAATAAGCAGGCAAAGATTTTCAAACGCAGCCAGACTCTAAACACCATTGGCGACCCTGCTGGGACTTTCCGGTCTGATCGGTCACATTGTTCAGTGATATCCAATGACAACTCCGTCTATGATGATGACGGTCTAAATGCACCTCCAAGGACCACGTTCTTCGAATCTGCCGGTGATCTTCTAATGCCACCCCTACCACCAGCTGAATTCATTGCCGACCCCTCTTCTCGACCTCGTACTATTTTCCATGACCGTGTCTATCATCCGGAGGATATTCCGCCTCCATTACCTTCCAAACGACGGGCCTTCGCTTTGGGTTCTTCTCATAGTAAGGGCGTCAATGCTAGCCCTGCTGCGCCCTCAAATTTATCTCAAACTTCGAATCATAGCTGGGATGATTCAGAAAGCGGATTGAGGGTGGAAGAAAAGATTGCTAGGGCATATCATCGCGATCTGTCATGGCGCAAAGTCCTTGTACGCCTGGAACCAGATGCGCATAACAATATAATCGTGCGCAGGATGTTCCCAAATGCGTACGGGTGGCCTGTAGTGAAGCATCTCGTTGATACCCACTTTGGGTACACTGCTACGGCCGAATTGGACGATATACTGGACCAATCCGTAGAAAAAGCAAGACCGCCTAATATCGGAGCTACAAGTTCGGGTGATGAAGTTGAGGGGCAGACGAGCCCTCCCATGACGGGGCACTGACGCAATACGGGTGATTGCTACTGACCGTGGGGTTGTCCTTTCATGCAATTCGCCTCTTCTGGCAGGGCCATGTAATATCGAACCTGGTGATACGATTTTGCTGAGTAGGCATAGTTCACTGTGTTCTTTCATTTCTTTCCCCGATTTAGTCAAACATGCCATATCAAGGCAGTCGACTACTACAGGAATTTTCATTGTGCATGAGTCACCAAATAATATCTGAAATACTACTTACACCTTCGAAGTTACCGGCGCCGACCAACCCTTTCAGGACTCACCTCAAACCCTTACATCGCATCAAAAAAGCCACGCTATTTCTTGAAGCGGACATTGTCCGCTAGCACCATTTAGAGAACTGACCCGGAGCTTGCTCGTATGGTTCTATATTGTGATTGCCTATTGCACATAGTGTGGCTGGTTATGACAGGTATCCCAAGATATGTGCCAGTAGAATGGATATTAGGAGGAAGAGTTTGTAGTACAGATCCAATGTTTGTTTATAAGATCTCAAAACTTGCCAGGCGGTTAGGTTAGCTGGCTCTAACCCTTTCTATCTGGGATGCAGAGTGCGGGCTAAGTCTTCGTATTCCTATGAAAAATAGAGCTGGGTGAGCCTGCAAATACTATATGCAGTTCTGGACAAATATACCCTACATACCATGAAAGGCAATAGTCCCAACTAGGGGATCCAGTAGATCAACAACCAGTATAGAACAGGTCTCGGGTAAATGCGCTAACATACCGTTTTCTGGGTATGCAATCAAGTCCAATTTAAGGTCAATATTCGAGCCGCCCTTGGATTTGGCTCCAAAATTCCTCAACGATTTCCTTTTGGCCTCTATCGTCCGGAGAAGCTCTAACGGCAAGGTACTTCCGTCCGTCAAGATGTGGTTTCCAGTTTCCAGGATTCCCGTCGACGACAATGCCACCAGCTTCTTCAAGGATCACCCATCCGGCACAAACGTCCCATGCCCAGCATCCACCCTCCCAGTAAAGGTCAAGAGTACCAGTCGCAACAGCACAGAGGTTCAAAGCAGCTGATCCTAAGCTGCGCAATGAATGCACCATTGAACCACCTGCTTCCTTTGTTTGTCCGAGTTTTTCGAAGGTGCGGACTTTTGTTTCCCAATTGCTGCCATCACGATCTGAGCCCCATTCAACAGCAATCAGAGCATTTTCCAAGCCTTGCAAAGGCTCCAGGTTGCCTCCTTTGAGTGGAAGTTTCGTATTACGATTTAGGAATGCGCCTTCACCGCGAATGGCAGTATAAAGGCTCTTGGTAAATGGATTGAACACCACACCGGCAACAGGTATGCAGTCAATAGCAAATCCGAGAGAGATGCAGGCTTGTGGAAAGCCATGCACAAAGTTAACCGTCCCGTCAATGGGGTCAACGACAAATGTAGGTGCACTAGTCAGGGGGTGGGCTGGATCATAAGTTTCTTCTCCGTGGAATCTACAAGGTAGAATGAGAAGGATATTGTCAGCCCAAAAATGAGTTGATTCCCATGCCATAGCTAGAATAACAGAGAAATGTACTTGTAGTGGGGGTATTTCTCTTTTAAAGAAGTCGAGATCATATCTTCAACAGCCCTGTCATATTGAGTGACAAGATCCGCACCTGAAGCCCCAAAGCATATCAGTGTCTTGTCCAAGAGTCTGCAAAACCAGCATCTCAGGTCACACTAACTATTCTTTTTTGAGTCAGTACCACTAATCTCTGGGAGAGCATTGGTGATAATCTCCCCAGCCCTATAGGCCAGTGTGACAAGGAAGTCATGAATTTCACGGAGATTAGGTGCATTGTCACTAGTATTCCCAGCCATGATTTCAAGTGAAGGCCTAATGAGAGTGTGCAAAGTCTGGAAACAGGAGCAAGCTAAGGTAATAGGAAGGAGGAAGAGAAACAATGCTGGCAACACTGATGGCATTCTCACTGGCTATTGATAACTCAAGTGGAGACAGTCCATAATAATATGTGCATATAAAGCACAAGGGAATAATACTGCCAAGGTGTACTCTCTGCATATGCATAAACAACATACATATATGTAGCAAACAACAAATACTATACCCTGGCATGTTAAGAAAAGTGGAATGGTGAATAGATAGAAGTGCAGCTTTCTATGAAGAGTACCTCTGTGTTTTATTGCTGGTGACGTCAACAATATGGAGACTTAAAAAAAAAAAAAAGGCGGGGGGGATTGTTGCTCCCATCAAGTCTAAGATTATCAAGTACCATTGCTACTACTACTACTACGCAACTTATTTTCAGCTCAATTCCCCGTGAAAAAATGCCGACAGAATTGGAAGAGGTGGGTGACGGCATATTCATGCCTAGGCAAATCTCGAAAACTGACCAATTATTATTTTAGCTTGTTGAGTTCCTCCACCATGGCAACACGCAGATACGGCAAATTGGTAACTCGGTCCCCCCAAGAAGCTGCTGTGAACTTCCTTTTGGAATATTAACATTTGGAGTCACTGACTTTCAATGATTATAATAGCATGTGAAAATCTCGTCGGCTTCTCGACAGCCCAGCCGAGTTTATTTAAACGTCACCAGCTCTTACCCGTACGAGACTTGAAACTTTTGGTTCGCGATTATACAGTTGGTTTTCTCTCATTCCTAAGAAACAAGTGTTGGAGCTGCGAGATTCCTTGCTGACACGCTGTCATACCTTCCTGAGCAGCCCATTTCAAAGAATGCCCTGACGATTTTGATCAATCTATCCGCTGATCAGGAGGTGCTGGCTAATCTCGCTGAAGATGATGTATTTCTTGAAACGCTGCTGGCTAAATTAACTGTTAGTGTCTACGGCTAAAGGGAAATGAGAAGAGAAATCATGTGTTGCCTGATACTGTACTGACTTGTCTATCGCATCAGAATGTTAAGGAACCAAATGCGGACGAAATATCCATGCTGCTTGCGAATCTCGCAAAATCGGATAAATTAGAGAAACTCTTGACTCTAAAACGAAAAATCCCGGAGGCTGTGTCGACTTCCCCGAAGGCAATCGATCAGTTGATGGATTGCTTCGTGAAAGGCGCCGAGGGTTCTCTAAATAAACATGCTAATTATGATTACCTGTCCTACCTCTTTGCTGATCTTTCGAGGTCAGATCAAGGCCGGCAGTATTTTACTTCTAGACAGGATTATGACGGTGTTGTCCCTATAACAAAACTGACCGTCTTCACGGAGCATGAAAGTGTCATTCGCAGAAAGGGAGTGGCTTCCACAATAAAGAATGTTGCGTTTGACATCCCATCCCATCCGATGCTCTTCTCTGACGATGAAGCAAACCTTCTCCCTTATATACTGTTACCAATTACTGGACCAGAAGAGTTTTCAGAGGAAGAGGCAATGGAAATGCCGCCAGACCTCCAACTGCTGCCGCCGGATAAAAAGCGAGAGAGCAACAACAGTATCGTCGTGACACACCTGGAAACACTACTTTTATTGACAACTACGCGAGAGGGACGGGACCGAATGAGGGCGGTTAAAGTGTATCCAATAATCCGGGAGTGCCACCTCCATGTCGACGACGATGACGTTCGGGAAGCCTGCGATAGAATCGTCCAGGTCCTATTGCGAGATGAAGGTGAAGGAACGGGAGAAGCAGCAGGCCTCCTTGACGCCAAAGCACAAGCAGAGGCGGGGACACAGCAGGACCAGGATGAGGACCAGAAAGTCGTGGAGCTGTTCTGAATTGGTATCAGAGACTGATCCTCTGCAGTTAGTTTTCTTCATACCCATTCTTGAAGTACCGTTTGCACCTGGCAAGCCCAACATAGTAGGAAAGATTCTTGCGGTCACACAATCCTTGCGTTGCATTTTTTAGGACATATAGTGTCTACATAGAATCGGCTCTCTACTGCAAAAAGGAGAAAATATTATGTTTGGCTGAACTCCTTAGACGAACCCACAAGTAGCTTGCCCTCCAGAAGCTCGGCGGCCTTCAACACAAGATCGTCATCCCCGTATTGACCGACAACCTGAATACCGACCAAGTCCGGTTTTTTCAGTTTTTGAATGCCATTGGTGACATATACCGGAACAGAGATTGCTGGGAGACCAGCCAAACTGGCAGGAACAGTGAAAACGTCGTTCACATATGCATCCAAGGGGGATGACATACTGTCAGGGCCCATCAGGCTTGACAACTGCGGTGGGGGAGACGGAGAAGTAGGACAGACGATAACATCGACGTCAGCCTGCTCGGGTTTCTTTCTAGTTTTGTGTTCAGAACGAGCGACTAACGGGTGTTCTGCCTTGAAAATCGCATTGAAATCATGTTGCACTAAGCGTCGTACACGCTGGGCTTGGATGAAGTAGTTATCGATTGCGTCGGCACTCAGACTGAAAGTGCCCAGTAGAATTCGCCTCTTCACCTCCGGGCCAAACAATTCACCTCTGGTCCTGGCATACACATACCCGTCCGGCTGCTCCTTGCTATCATAATCTTCATAGCGATTCCCATAACGGATACCATCATATTTTGCCAAATTTGAAGATGCCTCGGCAGGAGCGAGAACATAGTATGCCGATAGGGCCAACCTTGTTACGGGTAAAGAAACTGGTTGGATAGTGTGGCCTTGCTTTCTAAGATGCTCTAGAGAAAGGAGCCAGGCATGCCTAACAGATGGTGCGAGTTCGGTGATGTTATATTCAAGAGGGATGCCGATTCGGAGAGGCGACGAGGCTCCTCGAGATGCGAGAGGTGATCTTTGGAAGTAAGAAAGGATCCGAGAGCGTGATGAATATGAAAGAGACGTCGGATCTCGCGGATCAGGCTTATTCAAAATACCTTCATACATGTAAGTATATATATTCGTCGACAACGCGGTGGGGAAGAGACGTACTGAAAATATCTCGAACGCCAGAAATATTTTTGCCCAGAATTCCAACAGTGTCCAAGGAATTGGCATATGCAGCCACTCCCCATCGTGAGATCAGTCCATAGGATGGCTTGAAACCGACTGTTCCTGTATATGCAGCGGGAAGACGCACAGAGCCTCCAGTGTCTGTACCCAATGCCCTATAAAGTGTATCAGCCAAAGCTGCGGGACTTCAAATGGCGCAAATGAAGATTATCACCCACGCATAACATTGGCCTGCGGCAACTGCGACGGCACTCCCACCAGAACTGCCGCCTGCAGAAAGATATTCGCCCCGATCTTGACGGGGATTCCTGACAGCACCAAACCGCGAATTGATAGAATGCGACCCCATACCAAACTCATCAAGATTGGTTTTCCCTGCCACAATGGCTCCAGCATCTTCCAATTGCTCGATCACGGTAGCGCTGAAAGGACTAGTAAACCCATCCAAGATTCCGGATGCACATGTTGTTGGAAGATGATGGGTGCAAATATTATCTTTAACAGAAATCAGACGCCCATCGACTTTAGACCTTGATTTTCCTTTTGAATCGTAACAATTGCACCAGTCAGATTCAACAGCATACAGCAGACAAGGCAGATAGGTCCATACCTTGCTCCTTCCTCAACTCGGCATCTCTCACCTTACTGAGACACTGCGCTGAGTGTTGCAAGGGAGTTACAAAGGCATTGAGGCCAGCATAAGCCTTCTGGTTAGCGATACATCTCTCAGCTTCGCGCAGAAGGGACATTTAGGTCTCTGCATGGATGGACGGGGATATGTGTGTACGTAAGGTACCTCACCGGCCAACTAGCAAATGTGAAAGACAACAACCCCGGGCCGTCACGGACGCCTACCCGAGGTCATTGGCCGGACGACGTCATCACCATAACAATAACAACTTGACTGCTCAGCACTCCCCGCAGTCCCAGGCTCTACCCTCTTCTCTTGTGTCAATAACATCTTTGGCTAGGAGTCAAGAAGCGTATATCAGCAATGGCAATGTTGTCCACTGGTGTGTTGCGAGTGGCCAGCCGAAGCTGCGCGAGCAGCGGACGCTTCACAATGAAAGCGGGAACTGCTCCTTTTAGCCCATTCTCTACGAGTGAGTTCTGCAACAGAGTTTCCGGTCGGTTGACGGAAGGGAGAAGGTATATTTCAGTTTACGGATATATCCAGGCTAAGGCGCTGGTGTATTCGAAATATGGCGAGCCTAAAGATGTCTTACAGTACGTGGGAACTCCTTTTCTCTTTTCGGTTTTTGGAGCCTTAATGAGTCGATTATCATTATCCGACCGTCTACTCACACCAGAACCAGCCTCCATAAACACTCCATCCCCCCTCCCCATGGTACCAAGGTCAATCTCCGTCTCCTCGCTGCGCCTCTGAATCCGGCAGACATCAACCAGATCCAAGGCGTATACCCGAGCAAACCACCCTTTGAGACTACTCTTGGTACAGGCGCACCATCCGCCGTTGCGGGGAATGAGGGTGCCTTTGAGGTAGTTTCTGTTGGTTCAGGAGTTAAAGACCTTGCGAAAGGCGATTGGGTTATCATGAAGCGAACAGGACAGGGGACCTGGAGAACGCATGCCCAGCTGGATGAGTCTCAGCTGATAAAGATCGAGGACAAGACTGGTTTGACTCCGATGCAGATTAGTACTGTCAGTGTCAACCCTGTTACCGCATACCGAATGATTAAGGATTTCTGCGACTGGGACTGGCTGCGCTCTGGGGAGGAGTGGCTCATTCAGAACGGAGCCAACAGCGGCGTGGGGAGAGCTGCCATCCAGCTTGCGCACCAATGGGGCCTGAAGACACTCAATGTCATCAGGGAAAGGAAGACCCCAGAAGAGACAAATGCATTGAAGGAAGATCTCTACCGTTTAGGTGCGACTGCAGTGATTGCCGAGAGCGAACTGCTCTCGCGCGAATTCAGGGATATGCTTAAAGGATTCACCCGTCAAGGCAAGGAGCCGATCCGTTTGGCCCTTAACTGTGTGGGTGGTAAAAACGCGACTGCGCTGGCGAAGATTCTTGCTCCAAATTCCCATATGGTCACTTATGGTGCAATGTCAAGGCAACCTGTTGAGCTGCCTTCGGGTTTATTGATCTTCAAGAATCTCGTATTTGATGGTTTCTGGGTCAGCCGATGGGGTGACAAGAACCCTGATGCGAAAAAGAACACAATCAAAGATGTTCTTGACATGACTCGTTCAGGGAAATTCCAAGATATCCCGGTGGAGGAGATTAAATGGACAGCAGACACGGAGGGTGCCGAGCTCGCAGCAGCCGCGCAAGAAACTCTGAGCGGTTTCCGGTCTGGGAAGGGCATATTTAGGTGGGAAAGTGAGGACTAAAAGTTAACTATTTATTGTAACTCATCAACTGACGATAGACTGTTTACGATATATGGTCAGTTCTGGGTGTATAAACAATGCTATTTGGATATATCTATTTGCTTGGTAAGGGAATGCAAGAAGTCAGTTTCCAATGATTAGAGAGATGTGATACATGAGACAGGCCATGTTCCATGAAGACATAGATGCGCCAGCGAAATGTTAAGAATTATGAAACGGAAATGACAATCTCATGGGGTTGGATATCATGCGTCGTCGCATTCCCAATTCTCTTTGATCCATTTTAAGATCAGGTTCGTCAAAGTCATATAGGGCATGTATATATCAGCTTCCTTCGTAAAATCGACATCGAGACCGGCAAATTTAGCTGCAAGAGCCATGTACGGTTCTATAAAATCGATGTACACTAGGTCTACCGTTTCCGGAACAGTAGACATGTTGGAGGAAACCAAAGACTGGATGCAATTGGGTACGCGGTAGAATGAAATTGGCGAGTGGATTGTATCATCGCCATCAGTGCCTGCGTCGTCTTTCGTGGTGTATCCAGGGAAGATTTTCGTCCCGGAATCATCTTTGCCAGAAAGAGGGGGTTGACCTAAAGAGACACCAGAGGCCATTTGGGTCTTCAAAAGAGAGTCTTCATCTGCGAGTGCGCGCCCTGAATACGTGAGTTGCTCGGGCGGAGCGAGACCAAAGTCTCTTCGACGTCGCGATTCGGTCAGAATTTGCGGCTGCTTATTCAAAACCTCTACAATTAGCTGTGCTTTGTCATAGGAAACATCCTTCACATATCGAAATCCACTTGTGAAGGGGGAAACTATGAAAGTCGTGTCTTGGGTAAAGGGTCCCTTGAAAATGTCAAACCGGATGGCGCCAGTATTGACGACAGCAAGAGCTGGAATCCCTCTACGAGAGTCGTCCTTCAATGAACTCGGAAGCACTTGCTCCTCTAACCAGGTGTAGATGCTGCCATTGCTTGGATACTTGGTGCGTGACATCCACAGATCCCTGGGCGCACACCCATGCACCTTGTCCAATTGGAGGGCGTTTCTGGATTGTTGTATGAGCTGAGATGTATGCTGCCCAGCACCGGTATGAAATGTTTCCTCATCAAGACCAGTATGGTGATAGAAAGATACGAGGTTATTGTCTATGTATCTCCTATTGAAGGTTGGTATTTCACGCGCAGGCGTCAACTGTCCGTCGTTAGTTGAGATACCATCAATAGACATAAAGCCAATGGTTTCCATAAAGCGGCCACTAGCAAGACCATAAGCCCTAGGGTCATATCGAACATAATCTCGGACATGATAATGGCCGCCAAAAAATTGAATTGGGGTGTGTAATTGGGCGGCTCGAATCTCTTTGAAGATGGCATTGAATTCCTTCGATCGCACAGGAACATGTCCGGCAACCAAAAAGAGGTCAACATCTTTGTCTCGGATGGCTTCTTGGAACCAATCCTCCTTGATAGCCTCTTCTACAGGCTGTACAATGGTATTATTATAATTTCCTGTGAAGTCGAAGAGGAAGCCGAACGCAATGATGCGGATTCCTTGTTTTCTGGTAGTGAATTTCTTGAATCGAGGAGCCAGCGGAACCAATTCACTCGTTTTCGGATGGATGATGTCGATATTCGATGCCAGGTATTTCCCATGAAAGTCAGGTATAGTAGTAAGGAATTCGGCCTCGGAGGTGTTTTGCTTGTATAGCTCGTGGTTCCCAGAAGTGATCAGGTCTATATGCTGCTGACGTAAGATCTCGGAGATGTAAATACCCTTTGGCTCTGATGAGTCGTATAGGCCATTTCCCTCCACCCTGTCGCCTGTATCGACTACCAGCAGATCCCATCCTTGAGCCTCCGCCTTATCTCGCATGCGGGTTGCGAAAGAGACATAATCACCCCAGTCTGCAGAGTAAGAAGGCCTACACATACTGGTCAGCAAAAAAACTGGCGTTTGAAGATGACGAGAAGACCATACTCTTGCAAATGTCCGGCCAGCCAGCCATGAGTATCAGTGGTGTGGAGGAAGTTGAGTTGACCCCATTTCAAGTCCCGCAGCGGTGCGGAGATCGGATCCGGGGCGGAAGGCTGCGTAGCAAGGACGGAAGATAACGAGAGGAGAGAGAAGAGAAATAGCATAGTGGAAAGCTGGACGACGATGGTAATAATAAGAAAAATATTAATATCTAGTACGTATTATCTACTCCGTACTCCGTCCGGAGTAGTAACAATGAATATACAGTACGGAGATGGGCCGTGTTATCCGCACCGAAGCAGCTCCCGGTGAGACCGCTGCTTAGTCATAGCCCAACAAGCTCAGCAAAAAAGCCATGGAGACTCTCATCCCCAAGCTATAATAATATACGCCACGACGGACTGATAGAAACGGAGGGAAGGGATTTTTTCTTCCCCATTATCCTCCTCAACCAGGGTCAATCACTCCTTGTCACTTTTATCCTGTATTCTACTCTCTCCACGCCCTCTCCACTCCTCGCTGATCCCCCAGCTCTTCGCCCATCGCCGAGAATGGCTGCTCCTCGACTTTTCCGGCCGGCGGCTCGTCTGCTTTCTCCCCGGATTTCTTCGGCGTCTCTGCGCCCTGCATTCCAGCGATCTGCCTGCAGCCCCTCAATTCTGCGCCTTCGGACATATGCGACGGAGAGTTCTACCAAGGAAGTCACTGTCCGAGATGCTTTGAACGAGGCTATGTCGGAGGAGATGGAAAGCAACCCAAAGGTATTCCTTCTGGGCGAGGAAGTTGCACAGTATAATGGAGCGTATGCATTTGTTTCCCTTCTCTTCTCTTTCTCTTTCCTTGCCTCGCATTTCTTTCTCCAGTGGTATTCCGAGGGTTGCATCGTCTAATTGGCGTTGATATTGTAGATACAAAGTGTCAAGAGGTCTTTTGGATCGATTCGGACCTAAAAGGGTTATCGATACTCCTATTACAGAAGCTGGTTTCTGTGGGTTGGCTGTCGGAGCTGCTCTTGCGGGTTTGCACCCAATTGTAGGTTCCGATAGTTAAGGCACATTTGGCACCCTTTCACAATATACTAACCGTCTGAAATAGTGCGAGTTCATGACCTTCAATTTTGCCATGCAGGCAATTGATCAGATCATTAACTCCGCTGCCAAGACGCATTACATGTCTGGAGGTATCCAGCCTTGCAACGTTACTTTCCGTGGGCCAAATGGATTTGCTGCTGGTGTCGCCGCCCAGCACTCACAAGACTATGCTGCATGGTACGGCAGTATTCCTGGATTGAAGGTCCTCGTCCCCTGGAGCTCTGAGGATGCCAAGGGTCTGTTGAAAGCTGCTATTCGCGACCCTAACCCAGTCGTGTTTTTGGAGAATGAGTATGTGTCCCTTAGTAAAACGGTATTATTTAGAGAGTCGGGTAGTTGTTTCTGACTAAGGGAATGGTATTAGACTCCTCTATGGCCAGGCCTTCCCGATGAGTGAAGCAGCGCAGAAGAGTGACTTCGTCTTGCCAATTGGCAAAGCTAAGATTGAGCGTCCCGGCAAGGATCTCACGATCGTCACTCTCTCGCGGAATGTTGGGCTCTCTCTCAACGCCGCCGCCGAGCTCAAACAAAAGTACGGCGTCGAGGCCGAGGTGATCAATCTCAGATCCATCAAGCCGCTTGATGTGGAGACCATAATCAAATCGCTTAAGAAGACCGGCCGTCTGATGTCTGTTGAGTCTGGATTCCCCCTGTTCGGTGTCGGGTCGGAGATACTCGCCTTGGCCATGGAATACGGCTTTGATTATTTGACTGCCCCTGCTGTCCGTGTCACTGGTGCTGATGTGCCCACTCCTTACTCTGCTGGTCTCGAGAGGATGAGCTTCCCTCAGGAGGATACCATCATCAGCCAGGCCGCCAAGTTGTTGCGGCTATAGATCCAGTGCGAGTATGAGCGATGAATTGATTGGAAGGCTGGGAAAGACTGTATTAAATGTAACGTGTTTCTAGTACTATTTGTCTTTTTCTTAACTTTTCCCTCCTAGGTAATTATTGGAATCGAAGCATATTGGAGCGTTTTCTTTTATCTTTCACAGAATTTCGTTTTATCTGATTCTGAAGCGACAGCCTCAGCAATCAAAGTTGATTGAAAGAGTTTTAGGTCTCCACACCATGGAAATGGGATGCTGGCTGGGTTTTCGGCAGAGTTTGTTGCCTCGACCGATAAAATAAGCAACGTTAGCATAGGGAAGGCTATTCTTTATGCCATTTCAAATAAACGGAGAACAAGAGCAAGCCATACCAGGCTAAGCTAAATCTCTTTTCGAGTTATATAGATACCACAAATTCAAATGCTTTTGATGAATCCAAACACCATGCACCGTCCAACGCCAGTCTTTCCCATACAGTAAAGTAATACCCGCATAAGGAAATACTTTTGCCAAACATCGTTGACTCAAGATACCAATGTAGCACTTCTGGTTCCGGCACATTCAGGGAAACAGTCTGTTGGCTTTCGAGGATTGTAGTATCTACCACCTGGCAACACATCGGAATATTCATCGTCGGTATCGCTCTCTGCATCGAATCCGGGATCCGTGGGGTTTGATTTCGCAGCTTCAGGTTTCTCCTGTAGCTGGGCATTGCCATCTTCATCGTCTTCCCCGAGCACATTTTTCTTCGCCGTCGCCGTGGGCGCAACAGGGCCCTTAACTGCGGTGAAGGAACTTTTAAAGCCACCTTTCTTGAAGCCTCCGCCGCTGTTTCCGGCACCTGTCCCAGCTCCCGGACCATTTTCGCTGGTGTCAATGACTCTTAGTCCAGCCTCTACATCGGCCTTCTTTTCGGCTTTCCTTGCCTTTTCAGCTGCATTTGGATCCCGGGAGAGCTGCTTGAGATCCTGCAGGCGCTTGCGATGTTGATGGTCATATGAGGAGATATGCGCTTCGTACTCCGGGTGGCGGGAGTATGATTTATTGCAAAGGGTGCAAGTAAATGCGCTCAAAGCAGAGCGTGCGGACTCAGTCTAAGAGCGGGGTTGTAAGTGAAGGGGTCTAGATGGCCATTGATCCATTCTCACCTTTGGAGCTGGATTGGTAAAACCACGCTAAATGCATACCGCAAAGCGAGATGACAAGGTCAGCATCCATTAAAGAAAGATGAAAGTTTTGGTCAAGTGCAGAAAGCTGTAGAATGAATGCAGGAGACGTACTGGTGCCATGTTTTGTTTTCCACTTGGCGCACAAAGGGGAAGAATCGAATAATTTGCACAGGTCAATTACTCTGCACAGATATAGAATCAGCAATCCTTCATTGTTATTATCATTAGCGATGTTGAAAGTCTTTCATGTATGGATAGTAAATACCAAGATCTGCGATAGGAGCAAATGAAATGACATGGATATCGACTTACCAAAAGGCAAACTATCCAAGCCATGCACAAGGGCGCGCCGGTTTACTTCAGATAGGTTCGGATGTCGATGATGCAAGCATATGCTGTCGTATGAGTCTCAGGTATTGCTCCAGCACTGTAGACACTTTTTAGATTTTACATTATATCATCAATCATGGATCCCTCACAGCAAGACGCTCTATCAAAGCCGGGCAGCACCGACACACGTCCCCTGGGCTTCATGCAAAGATTAGATCCTTCTCCGGTGCAGGATCCAGTTTTCGATCTCGAGACCGGTGAATATCAGCCTCAAACACGAGATCCCAATCCATCGCAGCGAGATATTGCTCCGAGTCGAGTTTCAGTGGCTGGTTTTGGTCTCCGTGGATTTCGATGGGACTCTTGGTGTACTTCTTTAACAATGTTTCTTTTCTGTCCTTGTTTGATTGTGCTAATGGCTTTCGTCTCCAGTATCTGCGGTCCAGAGATACTCGACGTATCCACCTACATTGTTCTTCGCCTTACATTTCGCCAATACCTCTCTTATTCCCCTGGTAACTCGCTCTGTATCCGCCAGTGAACCCTACCTTCTCCTTACGAGACCGGCTTATCAATCACCCGGCTTTGAACATATTGTTCTCACAGTACCCATCCTAATTCATGTCGCTGCTGGTGTTGTGCTTCGGAATATTCGTGCCTCTCGACGTGCACAACTCTATGGCGCAGAAACAAGGGCGCAGAGATCTCTGCTCAAGTTCTGGCCTAAGATGAGTTTACAGGCTAGGCTGGGATATCTTCTTGTTCCCTTGTTGGGATCACACGTTCTCGTCAACCGAGTTGTACCACTGATTGTTGAGGGCGGAAGTTCTGGCGTTGGGCTTGGATATGTTGCACATGGCTTTGCAAGAAATCCGACTCTTTGGAACATTTATTACACCGTTTTCGTTGCCGCTGGGATGTGGCATGTCGCCGGCGGCTGGGCAACGTGGTTAGGATGGAGAATAACCACGGCCCGGAAAGAAGGGGGACGAAGTAAGGGCACCCTTGGGGGCTATTTGGCGTATAGGGAGAGCGAGCAGGTGGTCAGAAAGCGCAGGCGAGTGTGGTGGGTTGTCAATGGTGTTGCTGCAGTAGGCACGTCTCTTTGGCTCGCAGGTGCTCTGGGAATTATCGGACTTGGAGGTCCAGGCTCTCCTTGGGAAGCAAAGAACTGGAATGCAATCTATCGGCAGATACCTATCATCGGGGACTGGCTGTGAAGATATCCTTGATGATGCACGGCTCCATGCTCGCCTGTATCAGATACTCCGTACTTTAATGTCTCAAAATCCAGCTCTGTAATATATTATTATTCTAGTAGAAACATACCGAGAAACTTTTTGCATGGTCTGTGCGTCATGTTTCTTCGAAGCGATTTTGTTTTTGCGGCCATCCTCAAATTGTTTTCCTGGTTGGGAGCACGGTTCTGCCTCCAACCTTTCTTTTCTTGGTTCAATTGAACCGACTCGTGCTTAGTGAGTCCATGCGGCCTGGTCTTCAACTCCCACGTTTTTGCTCAATTCTACAATGGACGACTGGATCACTATCTCGACTGCCTTTTGAACCCAACATCTTGATACCATATATTTCACGCAGTGAACGCGACCTGACAAGTGGACACCATTCGAGATATTACACTCCAACCGCCTTAGCTATGGCAGCCTCATCTCCTTCCAACCCCTTGGAGAACTTAGTACAACATAGTGGTAAAGAATTCATGGTCGTGAAGGAGGGACTCGCCCACATTCTTTACCCGCCTTCCCAAGAGGCCGCTTCCAAAGGAACGAAGAAGGACCTGAAGGCTGGCGATGATGTCCAATCCGTCTTTTACAATCCCATACAGCAGTTCAATAGAGATCTCTCCGTGCTTGCGGTTAAAGCTTTTGGGGAGCATGTGTTGGCTGAGAGGAAATTGA
Organism: Monascus ruber; assembly: GCA_002976275.1. NCBI lineage: Eukaryota > Fungi > Ascomycota > Eurotiomycetes > Eurotiales > Aspergillaceae > Monascus > Monascus ruber. The sequence continues at coordinate 1,595,078 of PSNO01000007.1, read as the reverse complement.
GGTTCGAGAAGAGGAAGCGGAAACTCGCAGAAAACGGATCATCGCAAAGCAAAAAGCGAAAGAGGGAAGAGCAGGATACAAATGCACCAAGGGGCGAAGCAGACGAGGTCAGAACCGAGCCTGCCAGTGAACGGGTGCCAGTGGAACAGCAAACTACCCCATCTTTCACTATCCTAGATGCTCTCTCCGCTACAGGTCTGCGTGCCTTGCGGTATGCTCACGAGGTCCCATTCGCTACTAGCATCGTCGCCAACGATCTGTCGCCTTCAGCTATAGAGTCGATGAAGACAAATATTGAATATAATCGGCTAGGAAACCTCGTTCGGCCTAATGTTGGTGATGCCCGCGCTTACATGTATAGCGTTATAAATGCACCACAGAAATCTACTAGCGACGGACCTCGTGTTGGTAAATTCGATGCCATTGACCTGGACCCCTATGGCACGGCGGCACCATTCATGGACGCCGCGGTACAGGCAGTGAAGGAAGGCGGCCTTTTATGCATCACTTGCACTGATGCGGCGGTTTGGGCTTCGAATGGGTATCCAGAAAAAGCGTTTGCTTTATATGGTGGTGTTCCTGTAAAAGGCATTTATTCCCACGAAGTGGGATTGCGCCTCATTTTACATGCGCTTGCGACATCTGCTGCCAAATATGGGTTAGCAATCGAACCATTACTTTCTCTATCAATTGACTTTTACGCACGAGTCTTTGTCCGCATCCATAGATCACCAGCGGAGGTGAAATTCATCTCGGGAAACACGATCTTAGTGTACAATTGTGATCAAGGTTGTGGTGCCTGGTTGACGCAGCCTTTAACACAAACTCGGCAGAAACTAGACAAAAAGGGGAATCCTTTCTATGGATATTCACTTGCTCAGGGGCCTGTATCAGGCCCAAATTGCAATCATTGCGGTTTCAAAACGCATATTGGAGGACCGATGTGGGGTGGACCACTTCACAACCCGCATTTCATCCAAAAGATCTTGGACATGCTGCCTGGAGCAGACAGGGATGTATACAAGACTGTCGATCGAATAGAGGGCATGCTGACTACTGCACTTGAGGAGGATCTGGATCTCGCCGCTTCCACAAAGGAGCCAACGGTATTGCACTCAGGCTCAACTGAAGAGCCGAGATGCCCTGAACAACTCGCCATTATTCCTCGTGCGGATCCAGCTGTCCGGGAGAGCTATCCCTTCTACTTCAGTCTGAGTGCTCTTGCCAAGATTCTCCACGCTCAGACAATGCAAATTGATGCGTTCCGGGGAGCTCTCCGTCACCTTGGCTATCGCTCTACACGCAGCCATGCCAAGCCAAATACAATCCGAACAGATGCTCCTTGGGATGTCATTTGGGAAATCATGCGGGAATGGGTAAGGCAAAAGGCTCCCGTGAAGGACGGTTCCATCCGCCCAGGGACTGTAGGTGCTGCCATAATGGCAAAAAGCCGGGAGAATCTCAGGAAGACGAACGAAGAGAATCAGTTGCTGTCCCTGTTAAAGACAGATATAATGACTGCTGTCCAGACTGGGAAGGATGTTGGTGACTTGGTGACTAAGGTCGAGGCTGCCCTATACCGCTCTGGTTCAAGACAGATTTCAAGGAAGGATTCATCTGAGATCCCTGATGTCAGCCATAACAAGGGTGAGCTACTAAGCACCGCTCCGGATTCAGAGCAACCTCGGAGTCCGAAGACTACGTCCTCGGAAAAGCCCCATCCCAGCACTCTCGACATCATATTCGACGAGGCGCTGGGAAGGGAGGTGTCGGCCGCTAACACAAAGAAACGTCTTGTTCGGTATCAGATGAACCCTAGGGCGAACTGGGGACCATTGAATCGTGCGACTGGAAATGTGAAAAAGGTAGATGAAAAGCCCTAATGAATGCGTGGGAGGTTCTTGCAGCTTCTTTCCTCTTGCCTCAGATTGGGAGTCCATTTCCTGTACTGAGCTGTTCAAATGTAGATATATATGTTGTGTATATTATAACATGTTTCCTAGAAAAATGTCGAGATTTGAAAAAACCATAGAAGCATGATATGATGCTAACAAAATTGGATTGAGACCTATTGCGATTTGCTTGTACCAGCTTGCCAACGTCTACTGCCTTTGAACTTAGTGAATTTCAAAGCGGTAGATGTGTATATACGTTGTAAAGGTGTACTTATAATAGTATTAGTAGTATTATCTATCATTTCTGCCAGCTCCATGGAACGGTACAACTGGACACAGCAGCTCCTATTCATATACGGCCGATGCCCCAGAGGCAGGTCGTCAGACGCCTTTCGGATCAAACACGTGAATTAATACTAACACAGATTACAATACAAAAAGTCCGTTATGTTTCAAAAGTTCATATCGCGCCAGCCTGCTGTAACCTATGTATAATAATCATAGCCCATGACGAATGCAGCCTATCAAAATTTGGAGACAGCCACCGCAACAGCCTGTGCATCATTATGGCTAATACTGACGCTCACATCTTTAACGCCAGCCTGTTTTGCGGCCTCAGCGGCCGCACCGTGAAACTACAAAAGAAGTCAGCCGAATATACCACATGTAACTTTTAAGCAAAAGTAGAACTTACCTTAACCGTGGGAGCCCCGTTCTCGTCGCTCACAATCTCGATATCTTTCAATGGTGCACCAGCACCCTTGCTGCTAATACCGAGGGACTTGAATACAGCCTCCTTCGCACTCCACCGGCCGGCAAATGAGGCCTTGGGAGATGGAGCCTTCAGACAGTATTGTTGCTCGGTGGGCGTAAAGTTCCTCTCAATGAAAGTTTCGTTGTCAATATTAATAGCATCCAGACTTTCTACATCTACTCCAACCTTCGAGCCCTCAGTAGCTTTTGCTTCTGCGAGAGACTCGACCATCTTCCTAGTGTTCTCTGTGTCCGCCCGATCTGTCCTTGGTGGAACTGCAGGGAACTTGAGCTCGGAAGTCTTCTTATCCTCTGTCACACGGTAATCGGGGTTGAGGAAAACTTTGGTCTGGATGTTATCTTCATAAGGAGCCTTGGTCTTCGCAACGAAGATACTGTTGTTGATGAGGCCATTATGGAAGTAACGGTACGCCTTCTTCTGTCTCGCTTCAACCTTAGCTTTGTAAGCCTGGAATTGGGCCTGGTCCAAAGTTGCATAGAGGTACTTGGGATGAATGCCAACAACCTGAGCACCCTTCTGACCAAAACCGAATGAGGTTACCGAGAACGCTTTGACACCGTCTGTTTGGATGCTGCGACTGGGATAGACGATATAGTCGAACTTTTCCATTACTTTATCCACATTGTCCGCATTACGGTTGCCGGGAACTAGGCCGCTGTCCAGAACCTGTAAACATCCATTGAACATCCAAGCACCAGCAGCACCCTTAGGATGTCCTGTGAGATACTTCTGGAAAACACCCAAGAGAGCATTTCCTTTCTTGCGGCCAAGATGCTTCATCTGCTGGCAGATGACATCTGATTCATTTTTGTCATTCGCAACGGTAGAGGTTCCGTGGAAGGATGCCACGCCGATATCATCGACAGTAAGACCCCAAGTGGCAAGAGCGCCACGAAGAGGAGCAATGCTAGAGTCTTGCCGCCAGAAGTTGTTTCCTAGGCTGGACTGTGCGTCTTTCTCCTGGCGAATGGCCTCCTGTTCTATATGGCGAATCCGTTCTTGCAAGTATTGAGACTCGTTGAAGGCTTCAGAACCTTGGGATTTCATAGCCTCAACCTCCTCTTGGAGGTACAGGAGCTCGGATTCCTGCCACTCCTTGATCTGCTTTCTGCGCAGCTCCAACTGGCGGCGGCGATACTTGATATCCAAAAGTGGCGACGGGAACTTGCCGGGGTTCTCGCGAGCAGTTGTGAGAATACCTTGACCCGGAGCAGGAACCGAGCGACCAATTTTATCGGTTGCCGTGGTCGTTAGTGCAATGATACCATGGATTGGCACGCCCATATCCAGCGCAAGCTGAGCACTCATAATCAGCTGCATACCGCAACCTTGGGATTCCATGAAGCCAGACCGCGTAGTTGTAGTTGGCCTCGACATTTCGCGTGGGGTACGGCCGTGCGCAAATTCATCTTCGGCATTGCTGGTGGCCTTCATGTTGGCGAATTCATACGATCCTTCTTCCTGGAAATCATCAAAACCACCGACAAAGCAAACGCGAGCCTTCCCTTCCACAATTGTCTCATAACCGATGTCGACAGACTCAACTGCCGTTGCACAAGCACCGACAGGAGTCTTGATCGGTCCGGTGGAAGAAAGGAGAAGCATATTGACCCACGCGCTCATCGTATTGATAAAGGATTCTTGCAGGATATCCTTTTGAAGAGGCTTGTCCAGGTAACGATCCTTATACATTCCCCTCAAAGCCTGTGTTCCTCCAATACCAGATCCAATGCAGTTTCCGACCTCAGAGATATGAACATATTTATAGAATTCGTACGGATCAGTGATACCAGCAGAAAGCATGGATTCGGCCGTGCAGACAAGGACGAATAGCGTCACGGGGTCAACTTGCTCAATGATGTCTTCGGGGATGCCATACTTCCGTGCATCCCAGCCGGTTGGGATCTGGCCAGCGACAAGACGGTCAAATTGCAACGCTTTGGGGATAAGCAGAGTAGCACCCTTCCTGAGACGGACAGTAAACTCGCCCGATTCGGGGATCTCGAAAATCTCGACCTTATCACCATGTTCGCGTTTGAATTCTTCGGCGGTTTCCTTGGAAGCTTCGAAGGGTTCTAGGTCCTCCTGAATGACGACTTCCTGAAGCAGTTGCTTCTTCTTTGGATCGTATCCCTTGAACAACTCGGGCTCAATGAGTCGGATTCCAGAATGCTCTAGAATATACTTCTCGTATTTTGCCTTGACATCCTTGTCATCAACGGGTTCTCCAGACTTCGCATCGACCCATCCAGAATAAGAAGCTCCTTTCAATGGGCCATTGTGGTGTTTGATCAAGCCCATAATCCAGGCCATCTCAACACAGCCCTCGAGAGAGAACTTGCCATAAGCTTCCATCTCCCACCGAGTACGAGAGTTACCCCACGGGCCAATTTCCGCAAATCCAGTAACAACCACAACCTTATCCAAGTTGACCATACCTTTCAGGGTTGCATTGAGAGACTGCACATCCTGCTCCCAGTCGGGTAGATGGGGGAATTGGAACTTGATGTTTGCGCGAGGTTCTGCAATAACCTTCTTGTAGAGTACCGCGCTGTCCTCTCCGTTGACAATCTTATTCTCGATGGCCGTCTCCTTCATGACGGCCTGACGAACATCACTCGTCTCCATGATGTCTTTGCGAAGCTTGGTCATCAGTGCCTTCAGATCTGGGATAAACTGAAGCCCACCATTCAGATCGGCCCACACGGGGTCAAGTTGGCAGAGGTTGGCGATAGCTGGGGCCATGAGGCCTAGTAAGTTGAACGCCATCTCCTGTTGAGAGAAGGTTCGGACGCCAAGTTTCTCAACTCCTTCAGCAACCATGTTATTGCCGCTCATTAAGCCCGTTCCACGGGTCCAACCAATGACAGCACCGCAGATAGTGAGGTAGTTACCCCAGCTCTCCGAGTACCAGCGGTTGAAGAGAGTTTCCAAGGCGAGCTTGGACTCAGAGTACAACCCATCATTACCAAATGTGCCATGATTGGGGGACAGCGGCAGAATGACCTGAGCTGGGCGAGTTTCAAATCCACGCTCCTGCTTCTGAGCCTTGATGCACCCCAGAAGACGCAGGACATTTGTCAACATGATCCTGTGAGCAAGCTCCGATTTAGAGTCAATAGAGTCAATCTCGCGACCATTCTCGGGGATAGCAGCGAAAGGAATAACGGAGTCCAGGTCCCAACCCAGACCCTTCTTCGGATCGTAAATGTACTTCACGAGAGCCTCCACATCTTGCTTACTGCCCTGATTGAACGGAACAACCACGAGCTGCGAGCCACGAGAGCCATAGCGAGTGTACATGGCCTGGTAGTATTCGGTAACCTCGCGCGAGAACCGGCTGGTGGTGACGATGACCTTGGCGCCACCGCTGATCAGACCCTGTAGAACCTCAGCGCCGATAGAACCGGCGCCAGCCCCGGTCATCAAAACGTTCTTTCCGTGGAAAGTGAGACCTGCCTGGGCAGCAGATTCCAAGACGTCAAGATAGATACCCGTGAGCTTCTTGTTATATTCCCAGTTGTGTTCACCCTTTTTCTTTAGATGCAAGAAAGGGATAGTCTCGACCTTGCCGGTGTAAGGACTGCCATTGCGTTTGAGGCCATTCCGACCAGGCCTCTTGGCATGACCATTTTCCTGCGGCATGATCTGGTTTTCATTCATGCTTAGAGCACGGATCACATCCTTGTAGAGAGCATTGAACTGAAGTTTTGAGGATTTAGACAGACGGTGCTGTTTACGGATCAACTTGTAGACGCTTCTGAGATCGTTCTGAACTTTAGCCCGGTTGCTGTATTCGGAAATGGGGCCACCTTCGGCCATCTGCTTGACGTAATGTTCCAGTTTACGAGCGCTGGCTCTGGGAACTTCCTTGTACTCTATGTTACCCCTAGCGTCGATTGTCGTCTGGGGTCCGGTAGGGATAGCCACATCCTTGTAGACCGGCGAGACCTCGAGAACTTCTTTGCAATTCTCAATGAGCTGCTGGCCGAGTTCCTTGGCAAGCTGGTAGGTTTCGCCACGTTCAGTCGGACAGTTATCGATATGATACTGCATGAAGTCCAGGAGCAAGGGGTTCGATCGGTTCATAATCCGGATACACTGGCTGACAATTTCGCGGTCAACAACCCGGAGTCGCCCGAAGATGATATCGTAGTACATGCTCAGCGCATCCTGACGCGCCCAATTCCAGGAGGAATCGTAAACACGAGCTTTCAAGGGGTCGAAAGCTGGTTCAATACCAGATGCGTACACATCTCCATGTTCAGCACTCCAAAGATCCAGCTGTGCTTGCAGTGTTTTCTGGGTCTCCTGGGAGGTAACAAAGGCTTTGTCGCCCGCACGAAGATCCATCTTGAGATAACGGGCAATGATCTCCAGTTGCTGCTTGAACAGAGCTCGTTGATCTTTAGTCAACGCGTCAATTGCTGCAGGATCCATGAGCATGGCCCCACCGTTCGCTCCGCCATCGCTTGCCGCTGTGGGGGTAGAGAGGCTGATGCCAGCATGTGCAGCATATTTGTTTGCAACGTCGTCCAGGTATGCTTTAGCATCGGGTTCGGCACCTAGACGGGAAGCTGGCTCCATTGTAAGGGCAAGCAAGAGAACGCCATCTTGTCTGCCAGATCCCAATCCCCATCTTGTCTCCAAGTATTTCCGGACAGCAGTGATATTGAACCCACCCGGCATTTTGGAGGATACTAAGCGAGCGATGAGGGAAGATGACTGCTTGCCCAGCTGACCATTGAAGGTGGCCTGCATGGAGGCACCCAGCTCGTCTAGAGGGGTATCTTCGGGCTTCTCCGGAGTAGATCCGAATTCCTTTCCTAGGTCGCCAAGAATCTCATTTTGGAGAGTGGATTTGCCTAGATGGACGAAAAAAAATTTACATCGTTATTGCCTGTTAACGATCACAACGTGGGGGAATAGATACGGGATTCCTTACCTCCAACGAGATCTTTAATGGCTTTACTTAACGGAATATCAGCGAGGCTCTTCTTAAGTTTCTGTGCAACAAGTGCCCGAAGTATATCGACTGCTGTGACTGGAGCATCCTCGACTGGAGCGGCCGGACCAGCACCCGGCGGCGGAGGTGCAGCAACTGGCGCCGCAGGAACTGCAGGGGATGATTCTTGGGGAGCGGAAGTGCTAGCTGTTGGTTGGCTCGGTGTCTCTGGATCCTCCTCAACCGGGTCTACGTCGTAGTAGATCTCCTTGGCATCTTTGTTATAGCAGAGGATTTGGCGCTGGACGGAAGTGGCAGCATCGTAGGCATCGTACTTGGATGCTAGTGTCCGCCTTGCCATATTGCCCAATGTATCAGCGGGACCAATCTCAACAATGCGTTCTGTTCTTTTTTCCGCAAGGATGACATCCTGGGTTTCAATCCATCTCACTGGAGACGCAAACTGGTATGCCAAGAGCTCAACCAGCAACGTGTGGGAGAGCTCCTGCTCGACTTCGGGACGCATGATGGAAGAAATAAAACGGGTATCGATGGATTAGAAGAAAGGGAGAAAAGTCGTATGTGTGTCCGTGGTCGTGGTGGGACACTGGCGGATTCTCTCCAGCAACGGTACGTGAAGCCAAAACCAATCCAATTGATCTGTCTGTTCGAAATTGATCAAGGTAGGAATCAAGGATCTAAAGGGTGCTCTAATGGAAATTAAAAGAAAAAGGGAAGAAAAAAGATGAAAGGAATTCAAGGTCTATTCTTTAAGAAAGAATGTAAGGGATAAAGACGATAACAGATTATTATTTCAAGGAAGAGCGAGCGCCACCACCAGCAAGACCATAATAAACGGAAAAAGCTGGGGAGTGGGCAGTATATGGTATTGAATTTTTTTTATGAGAATCTGCTGGTGGCGCCTGGGGATTCGGGCGTATGGAAGCTGGGAGGCAGAAGGGCTGTTTGGGGCAGCGCAAAAAAGAATGTTGGGGCGCAACGAGCACAAGCAAAGTCACGCAAGCTGCCCCTTCCGCTTTGGTTGACAGAAATTAGCGCAACTTGTGCTGCTTGGTTGAGGCGCCCTGGCAGCGCGCGTATTGTCATACCGGTACACGGCGCCACCTGAAGTACGGCCGCCCGCCAATAACCAATGTCCTCCGAGGCAGGTGTGGCGCGCGATCTGGTACGGCAGGGCAGTGACGGTATTTTCATTACAGGCCCCAGTCCAGCCCAACCGTTTGGACCTTTGGGGAGCTGCAGCAGCACGCTAGTCCCAAAACGGTAGTTTCTCATTCAACCAGGGCCAAGCCAAGTCTGGCTGCAGCCGCAAGAAGCTTTCCATTTTTGTTTGATTATTATCGTTATCCTTCTTCGCTGTGACGGTCTCCGCGTCGATTATCTATCGGTCTTCCGGGTCACGCTTTTTTTCAGTTATTCTATTCTACACTGGAAGAATCCATCACCCTTCATCCTTCCTTTCCGCTTCTCTGTTTTCTTTCTTGTTTTCCTCCTTTTAATATATCCCAGCATATTCAAATTCGAGTCCCGTTCGAGGAGTTTGCAGGTAGGAACCTTTCTGTTTTCCTTCTTTTTGTGTGTGGTGTGGCCCAGTGCTAACAATCTCCCGACCTGTAGAATAGGCCCTCGATTTGATTAGAATATACACGACGTTACTGCCAAAAATATCATGTACGGGACATCAACAGGCCCTCAGACGGGCATTAATACTCCTCGTTCTTCACAGTCTTTGCGGTCTCTCGTTCTCACGCATGGCTCGCTGGAATTTTCTTTCCCGGTACCCACTTCTCTTCACTTTCATGCCTCGCAATTGAAAGACACTTTTACCGCTTCTCTACCAGAGCCCACAGACGAGCTGGCCCAGGATGACGAGCCTTCCTCGGTCACCGAGCTGGTTGCACGGTATATTGACTATGTCGCACGCGAAGTCGAAGAGGGCGAGGATGACGCTCATGGGATCTATCTAGAGGTCTTGAAGCTGGCCCTGAACGAATTTGAACGTGCTTTCATGCGTGGCAATGATGTCCATGCGGTTGCCGCCAGCCTTCCGGGTATCACAGCCAAGAAGATCCTTGTGGTGCAGGCCTACTATGCTGGCAGAGCTGCAATTGGCCGCCAGATGAAGCCATATGAGTCTGCCTTACTGAGAGCGGCGTCAGATGGAACAGCTAGCATATACACGGTTTTCGGGGGGCAAGGCAATATTGAAGAATACTTCGACGAATTGCGAGAGGTTTATACGACATATCCCTCGTTAGTGGAAGATTTAATCTCCTCTTCTGCCGACTTGTTGCAGTCCCTCTCTCGCCAGCCCGAGGCGAGCAAGCTCTATCCCAAGGGGATGGACATCCTCAAATGGCTTCACGACCGCGACTCGCAACCAGATACAGACTATTTGGTTTCTGCTCCAGTCAGTCTACCATTAATCGGGCTTGTGCAATTGGCTCACTATATGGTCACCTGCAAAGTTCTGGGCAGACAGCCCGGTGAAATCCTGGAGAGATTTAGTGGAACCACTGGTCACTCCCAGGGCGTCATCACAGCCGCTGCCATCGCGTCTGCGACTTCCTGGGAAGCATTCAGCGAAGCAGCCAAGAATGCCTTGAAGATGCTCTTCTGGATCGGCGCTCGAAGCCAGCAGGCCTATCCTCGCACATCTATCGCACCGTCTGTGCTGCAAGATTCGATTGAAAATGGGGAGGGTGTGCCCACTCCCATGCTGTCTATCCGGGACCTCCCTAAATCTGCCGTTCAGGACCACATCGACGCAACGAACCAACATCTCCCTGCCGATCGTCATATTTCGATTTCTCTTGTGAACAGTGCTCGAAATTTTGTCGTCACTGGACCCCCTCTGTCTCTCTACGGTCTTAATTTACGACTGCGCAAAGTCAAAGCACCTACAGGCTTGGATCAAAACCGTGTTCCCTTTACACAACGTAAAGTTCGTTTTGTTAATCGATTCCTCCCTATCACAGCACCGTTCCACAGCAAGTATTTGGTGTCTGCTTACGACCGTATTCTGGAGGACTTGCGCGGGATCGAGATCTCGGCAAAGTCGCTTGTGATTCCAGTTTATGATACTAAAACCGGCGATGATCTCAGGGAAGTATCTCAGGGCGATGTTGTCCCGGCGTTGGTTCGCATGATTACTCATGATGCAGTTAATTGGGAAAAGGCGACCGTTTTCCCTGGTGCCACCCATGTTGTTGACTTCGGCCCCGGTGGTATCTCTGGTTTGGGAGTACTGACAAACCGCAACAAAGATGGCACTGGGGTCCGCGTCATCCTGGCTGGTGCTATGGACGGTACTAATACTGAGATTGGCTACAAGCCGGAACTGTTTGATCGTGACGAGCATGCTGTCAAGTACGCAGTCGATTGGGTTAAAGAACACGGGCCTCGCCTGGTGAGGACCTCAGCTGGCCAGACCTTCGTCGACACCAAAATGAGCAGGCTTTTGGGAATTCCGCCCATTATGGTTCCCGGTATGACACCGACCACAGTCGCCTGGGATTTCGTTGCGGCAACCATGAATGCTGGATATCATATCGAACTTGCCGGTGGTGGCTATTTCATGCCCAAATTAATGGAGGATGCTATACTCAAAATTGAGAAAACTATCCCTCCAGGGCGCGGCATAACCGTGAACCTGATATATGTCAACCCCCAGGCGATGGCTTGGCAAATCCCTCTCATAGGGAGGCTGAGGGCTGATGGTGTTCCCATCGAAGGCCTCGCGATTGGTGCTGGCGTTCCCTCTATTGAAGTTGCCAATGAGTACATCCAGACGCTTGGTATCAAGCATATTGCCTTCAAGCCAGGGTCGGTGGATGCCATCCAACAGGTCATCAACATCGCCAAAGCAAACCCTAAGTTCCCCGTCATCCTTCAGTGGACCGGTGGCCGTGGTGGAGGACACCACTCCTTTGAAGACTTCCATCAACCGATCCTGCAGATGTACAGCCGAATTAGAAGGTATGATAATATTGTACTTGTTGCTGGAAGTGGTTTCGGCGGCTCTGAGGATACCTATCCTTACCTTACCGGAGGCTGGTCTTCCCGTTTCGGCTATCCTCCCATGCCGTTCGATGGATGCCTCTTTGGTAGTCGCATGATGGTCGCAAAAGAAGCTCACACTTCTACGGACGCCAAAAAGGCCATCGTCGACGCGCCTGGCCTTGATGATGCGCAGTGGGAGGAGACTTATAAAGGGCCTGCTGGTGGTGTCGTTACCGTTCTTTCAGAGATGGGTGAGCCGATTCACAAGTTGGCTACTCGAGGTGTCTTGTTCTGGCATGAGATGGATCAGAAAATCTTCAAATTGGATAAGGCCAAACGTTTGCCGGAACTCAAGAAGCTGCGGGGCTACATCATTAAGAAACTGAATGACGATTTCCAGAAGGTCTGGTTCGGCCGAAACGCCACTGGCGAGGCGGTCGACCTTGAGGAGATGACATACGCGGAGGTCGTGCACCGTATGGTCGAGCTGATGTATGTTAAGGCCGAGGCTCGGTGGATCGACGACTCTCTGAAGAGGCTGACGGGTGACTTCATCCGTCGCATCGAAGAGCGGTTCACTACGGCTGAAGGCCAACCATCCCTTCTACAAAACTACTCAGAACTCAATACACCGTACCCGGCGATTGATAACATCCTTTCTGCATATCCCGAAGCGGCCACCCAATTAATCAATGCTCAGGATGTCCAACATTTCCTTCTGCTTTGCCAGCGACGGACGCAGAAGCCAGTACCATTTGTTCCTGCACTGGATGAAAATTTTGAATTCTATTTCAAGAAGGACTCTCTTTGGCAAAGTGAGGATTTGGCGGCTGTCGTGGGCCAAGATGTCGGGAGGACTTGTATTCTGCAAGGCCCCATGGCGGCCAAGTTCTCAACCGTCATCGATGTACCTGCAAAAGATATCTTGGATGGCATTCACCAGGGACATATCAAAGGCCTCGTCCGCGATATTTATGGAGGTGATGAGTCCAAGATCCCTGTCATCGAATACTTCGGAGGCCGTCTCAACGAGTCTGTGGCTGAGCCTGATGTCGACGGTCTTACAGTTTTTAAGGATGGGAACAAGATGACTCTCCGCTTGTCTTCGGCACCTTCGGCTAGCCTGCCTGAACCTGACCGCTGGCTGCGTCTCCTTGCTGGCAGCACTCCTTCCTGGGTGCATGCCTTCTTTTTGGCCGATGTTTTCGTCCAAGGGCATCGCTTTGAGACGAACCCAGTCAAGCGCCTCATTGCGCCTTCTGGGGGTATGTATGTCGAGATTGAATATCCCGGAGATCCCTCCAGAACGAAGATCACCGTCAATGAGCCGTGCCAATCTGGAAAGCTCGTTAAGACCCTCGATGTGAAGTTGAATGATAAAGATCAGATTTCCTTAACCTTGTACGAAAATAGAACGGCGGAAGGTGGCGAAATTCCTCTCAGTTTTCTGTTTACGTATCATCCCGAGGCAGGATATGCGCCTGTCAGGGAGGTCATGGACAGTCGCAACGACCGCATCAAGGAGTTTTACTACCGTGTTTGGTTTGGCAATAAGGAAGTGCCATTTGACACGCCGACAACTGCTACGTTCAATGGTGGCCGTGAGACCATCACTTCTCAGGCAGTCGCCGATTTCGTCCACGCTGTCGGCAACACCGGCGAGGCTTTCGTTGAACGTCCAGGAAAGGAGGTCTTCGCCCCCATGGACTTCGCTATCGTTGTTGGTTGGAAAGCAATCACCAAGCCTATCTTCCCTCGCACCATCGATGGTGATCTATTGAAACTAGTCCATCTATCGAACGGATTCAAGATGGTTCCCGGCGCGCAGCCTCTGAAAGTTGGCGACGTTCTTGACACCACTGCCCAGATCAACGCTGTGATCAACCAAGACTCTGGAAAGTTGGTTGAGGTCTGTGGAACTATCAAGAGGGATGGCCAGCCCATTATGCATGTTACCAGCCAATTTCTCTACAGGGGAGCGTATTCAGATTACGAGAACACCTTCCAGCGAAAAGAGGAGGTGCCCATGCAAGTTCACTTAGCCTCCACCCGGGATGTTGCGGTTCTCCGCTCCAAGGAGTGGTTCCGCTTGGATGAGCCCAATGTGGAACTCTTGGGTCAAACGCTGACCTTCCGTCTTCAAAGTCTGATCAGATTCAGGAACAAGTCTGTTTTTAGCCAAGTTCAGACGATAGGCCAAGTTCTCCTAGAACTTCCTACGAAAGAGGTTATTCAAGTTGCCTCTGTCGATTACGAGGCTGGAACATCTCGTGGAAACCCCGTCATTGACTATCTCGAACGAAATGGGACGTCAATCGAGCAACCCGTCTACTTCGAAAACCCCATTCCTCTCAGTGGGAAGACTCCACTTGTTCTGCGGGCGCCAGCTTCCAATGAAACTTATGCTCGAGTCTCTGGAGATTATAACCCGATCCATGTCTCTCGCGTTTTCTCTCGTTACGCGAATCTTCCTGGGACTATTACTCATGGTATGTACACTAGTGCCGCCGTTCGCAGTCTTGTTGAGACTTGGGCTGCTGAGAACAACATTGGCCGTGTTCGTGGGTTCCACGTGTCGCTGGTGGGCATGGTACTGCCAAATGATATCATCAATGTCAAACTCCAGCATGTTGGAATGATTGCTGGCCGCAAGATTATCAAGGTCGAAGCTAGCAACAAGGAGTCTGAAGATAAGCTTCTTCTTGGAGAAGCCGAGGTAGAACAACCGGCGACTTCCTACGTATTCACTGGCCAGGGCTCCCAGGAGCAAGGCATGGGTATGGATCTGTATGAAAGCAGCCCCGTTGCCAGGGAGGTTTGGGACCGCGCAGATCGACACTTTGTGGAAAACTATGGGTTTGCCATCACCGATATTGTCAAAAATAATCCCAAGGAACTCACAGTCTATTTTGGTGGCCCCCGCGGTAAGGTCATTCGTCAGAATTACATGTCAATGACCTTCGAATCAGTGAATGCAGATGGCACAGTCAAGTCCGAGAAGATCTTCAAAGAAATTGATGAAACTACGACCTCATATACCTATAGGTCTCCAACAGGACTTCTGTCAGCCACCCAGTTCACTCAGCCGGCCTTGACTCTGATGGAAAAGGCGAGCTTTGAAGATATGCGCGCCAAGGGTCTCGTTCAAAGAGACAGTACTTTCGCTGGCCACTCACTTGGTGAATACTCGGCTCTTGCTGCTCTTGCTGATGTCATGCCGATTGAGAGCTTAGTCTCGGTGGTGTTCTACCGTGGCTTGACAATGCAGGTTGCTGTAGAGCGTGACGAACAGGGTCGCTCGAACTATTCAATGTGTGCAGTAAATCCAAGCAGGATCTCCAAAACATTTACCGAACAGGCATTGCAGTATGTGGTGGAAAATATCTCCGACCAGTCTGGCTGGCTCTTGGAGATCGTCAATTACAATGTGGCTAACATGCAGTACGTCGCTGCTGGAGATGTAAGTTGAAAAAAAATTCAGGTCCAAGTGATAATATTCTTCTAACATCGTCCTAGTTACGTGCTCTTGACTGTTTGACGAATGTCCTCAATTTCCTGAAAGCCCAGAAAGTTGATATTCCAGCTCTCATGCAGAGCATGTCTCTCGAAGATGTCAAGGGTCACTTAGTGCAAATCATCCATGGATGTATAGAGCAAACTGAATCGAAGCCTCAGCCCATCAACTTGGAACGCGGTTTCGCAACGATTCCCCTAAAGGGGATTGATGTGCCTTTTCATAGCACATTCCTCCGTTCAGGTGTCAAGCCTTTCCGCTCATTTTTGCTTCGGAAAATCAATAAAAACACGATAGACCCTAGCAAGTTGATTGGAAAGTACATCCCGAATGTGACTGCTAGACCTTTCCAGATTACGAAGGAGTATTTTGAGGATGTTTACAAACTGACCAATTCCCCGCGCATTGCCCATATTCTTGCGAATTGGGATAAGTATGAAGAGGGGAATGAGAAGGGCTCGCCTTCGACCGGTACTGCTGCAGCCTAAATTCATGTATTTGTTCTTGCTGGTTATTTCTATGCTTTTACTACTTCACCTTGGCTTGCACGGTCTTCTTTTTTCTTGGGTTTCTTGTACTGTTCATAGAAGTTGTATTTACAGGTATACTAATAGCGATGTCCATGATATTGTTCTAATAGACTCTTAAGTCAACCACTAGTTTTATCAAAACTGGCAACTAAAAAACGAAGACATCAATCTGTCCATATAGAGTGTGGGTATGTTTTATTTCTTGCATATGTAAAGGGAGTAAAAGACCACCTATATGCAATTGCACTTATACGTTCCAAGTCTCCTTAAATGGCCCTGGTCGCAACATCCTATCTTCTTTCCCGTAAACCCCAACTTCCTTGACGATTGCAATGAACCGTCGATGGTTCTCTTTCGATTCGCCAATACGGGGTCTAAAAATCCTGAGCAAGTCGCCGCTGAGAATACCGGATGGGGGAATAGCAGCATGAATCTCCGCAGGGGTGGGGAACCCCAAGGATGCTGAAGATCCTGGAGTAGCAACTCGAGTTTGGCCTAGACATAGCTGTTAGTGGTTGGCTCCTGTAGGCATATATTATGTATATCAGAACCCTAGTGGGCTTTTCTTTCCCCGTGAAATTTGGATAGAAGGGAAGGCAAGCTTACCCTTCATTACCATGGAACCATCTGGACTGCTGCCTCTACTTCCTGAGAAGCTTCTGGATCCCTGAGGAGCAGGGCTGCCCGCTCTTGATCCTTGCGGGGTATCGTTTTGAGACGTGTTCAGTTTCAGCTTCTTTACCTTTCCACTTTCACTTATTTCCCCTCCTGATCCAGCGCCTCCATCATCGCTGACAGACCCTGCAATAGAGGTCATAGTCCGAGCACGTTTTTTGCCGGCCTAGGGTAGAAATTAGCAAAAAGGTATTCCAATTACATATTTCATTTTATGGGTTATTACCGGTACCGAGGATAGAGCAGGAGGAGATACCGGGCGCGAAGTTGGCTGAGTAGAAGAGACATGTTTGTTCTTGGACTTCTTTCGAGAGGTATCTGTCCCGCTGGCATCTGAAGCATTAGGGGATCCCAACCGTTTTCGGGGTGTAAGAGTCGCAGTTTTCTTCGATGGATCTGTATGTTTGATACGACCGGAAGGCGTATTAGTACCTTTCGAAGATGGCCCCGACTCCTTTCGATTTCCCTCCTCCTCAGCTTTGCGTTCTTCTGCCTTCAGCGCTTCTGTCTCAGTGTCATCGGAGCTCTGCAAAAGAGAAGATTTTTCAGGTTAGTTGCTAAGCGGAAGGGACAAGACGGAAGAGCGAAGCATACCTCATCGTCAGAATAGGGGTTGACATCTGAGCCACTGCTATAGTCGTAATTCTTCTCACGTTTTTGGAGTGCCTTGCGTACACCTTTGCCGAGAACTCGCCGTGCCTCTCTTTCTCTTCTCTCCTTTAACTCTTCTTCATCATAATCTTTCTCCTCCTTCAAGTTAAAAACGTTTGCTTTTAACTGGTCTTCTTTGATCCTCTTCTCTGCCGTTTTCGCCTCCTCATCATCATTGAATAGATCATCATTTTCTTCATCATCAGCAAACCTATCTTCCTCGAAATCCATGTCATCTGCTTCCAATCCTTCAGACCTAGCTGACACGCCCGCTTTACCAGCATAAACCTTACGCTGTTTAGCGAATTTCTCTAATTCTTTTTGTTGTGCTTGTTCCTGCTGCTTTTCCATAAACCACCTTGGGTCTTTTATTTTCTTGGACATGAACTTTTCAGCCTCCTCAATTGTCAAGGCCTTGAATTGGTTTTTCGGGTTGAATTTATACCACTTTTCTACCGGTATCATCCGCATTTTGCCCGTATTCTCAAGCGCAAACACCGCGTACGTCTCTGATAGAGCGGCCTCATAATTACCAACCCAGGTGTTTTTATTGTCGAAATCTTCCAAGTGCCAGGGCAAGGCTTCTTCATATTTAATGCGTGCCTTCGCGATCTCCTCTGGGGTCATGTCTGCCTTGAAGACCTGTTGGGTTTTCTGTTTGGGCACATTTGTCCTTTTTTGCGGCGCTCCAACGGAGGGGGCTATTTGCGCAAGGTTCTCCGCACGTTCCTTCTCCCGGGCAGCCTTTCTGGCCTCAAACTCTTCACGCTCCGCATCATCTAGTAGTTGATCAGACGTGGGCATGGACTTCTGTCCGATTTGGTTCTTTTCAGGATCGGTTTCGTGCGGCTTGGCTCGTGGGTCTCGTCGTTGAAGCCTCACAGGCCGGGTAAACTGAGACTCGTCCCGAGGATCTATGTTCTTTTTTGATGAAAACCTAGCAATATGGTATTTCAAGGCCTCTCGCAGAGCACGTTTGGTTGTAACCAGAGGATAATCCACATATGTCTCGGAGAGTAGAGGACCGCTGAATCCATTCACAGAGATATCGTTCTTCACCGGTTCCGGTCTTGTGGGTCCAGGCTGCCCATTGTTTCCGCCAATCTGCTGAGAAGGCAACATTTTTGAAGGTATACCATTGGCAGCTGATGCTGCAGCTGCTGCGGCTGCAGTTGGAGGTCTTGCGGTAGGCTTCTTCTTCGGTCGCACTAACGGGTCCGCCACCCTTGGACGGCGAATGATTCGCGGCATCGCCCCATTTGGTGCTGTTGGGGTTCGAGTAGTGGAGGTATTTGCGGGCGAAGTCATGTTTTCAAAAGGAGTAATGCTTGAAGTGCAGACTGAAAAGCTCTTAAGGTAAGAGATGCGTAGGAAGGAATCATCCGGTATTCAAGATGGACGGGTACCAGGGTAGAATGTGCAGAACTGGCTATAGCAGCTGTTCTTTGAATAAAACAAGTTCTTTGGTCGAAGCCCCTAACGTGGCCTGAGAGATAAAGTTCCAGGTACTAGAGAAGCGCGAGACGCGGAGGACATAGGACGGAGACAATGAGGTCAGTCAGGTTGCTTATATAATACACCCGTCAGTGCAGGAGCGTCTGACTCCGGACATCTTCACTGTCGTCGAAGCCTTCACTTGTTGATTCACTCTTTCTGGAAGTAAATCCCCTCATTTATTCGCGGTCTGCTATTTTGTGCTGTCTGCCAAACCATGTACTTCATCTCTTTTTTATCGTCTCAGTGGGCCTTCTCTGGATGTAATAACTCCAGTACCGTCATACTGTGTTTTATTGCGCTTAGATAGTGTCTCTGAACCCATCTCTGTCCCTCCCTTCCCGACACGTTGTTTTCTTCCTCCTGAGAATTATCTGCTATACGGAATAGATTTTACACCCCGTCCAGTCGTTTCAGTGCGTCCGTCGGCCGTAATGGCGGATCTATCGCCTTCTAAGACAGATGGGCCTTCCAAGAGTTACGACCAGTCTCTCCCACCTCATATACATGAGATATTGATTCGTGCATGTGCAGAATTGCAAGCGCAACAGCTGAATTATATGCCATTTCAAGACAATGATCAGCTTGACCTATCACCCAGAGAAGTCACCCGGGAGACAACACGGGGTCAAACAGTTCCAAGACGTCATCATACGAGAGCGCGTCAACAGCAGCATCAGCGTGACAGCCGTCAAACATCAGGTCCACTTGGGCTGGCTCCCTACGCCCACGAAACAATTCAGTATTCTACACAACCGATTGGTCCCGGGTACTCTTACTCGCATGCCCCCAGAACTCGCTTTGGAGATCAACAGTCGGATCCTCACCGGAGGATACAAATACAGGTTAATTACATGGATTCTCTGGCGTTGCGCATTCCTAATTCTATCTCGCTCACGGCCGAATTGCAGGCGAAAGAGAATTTCCGCGCTATGCTCGCAAAAATATCTCAAGAAACACTCGAGTCGTATGCTAAGACACAAGGCTATTCGGTGGGACCTAAAGCGATTGATTTAAAGTGTTTTGGCAGCCTCCGTAACGGTTTTGCTTTGCCTGGTGCCGACCTTGACTTGGTGATGACAACACATCCATCCAGCTTCCCCCAACAATTGGAAGCTGAATGCCCTCAGGTTCTAGAGAAAGCCTTTGCGGATGCCGGACTTGATGCTTGCTTGATATCAAAGACTAGAGTCCCTATCATAAAGCTGTGCGATAAATCGGGCACTGGCATTCGATGCGACATAAATTTCTCTGGCCGTTTAGCAATATACAACACAGAATTGCTTCGTTGCTACGCACTCTGTGATGAGAGGATACGTTTGCTTGGGGTCTTCGTGAAAATGTGGGCGAAGGCTCGGAGGATCAACAGTCCTTACCATGGAACTATGTGCTCATATGGCTATATACTGATGGTTATCCATTACCTTGTGAATATCGTTGACCCTCCTTTGGCCCCGAACCTTCAGCTCGCTGCTCACGGCAAAGCTACTACCATCGATGGATATGATGTTCTATTCTTTAACAACGAGGCCGAACTTAGAGCAAGGGCTAAGATGAATGCAAAATTTGGCAATCAGCAGTCCGTTGGAAGCCTTCTTCGTGGGTTTTTTGCATACTATGGAAGTCGTGGCCGAGGGGCTCCTCTTGGCGGCTTCGATTGGGTTAATAAGGTCATCTCGATCCGCACCCCAGGCGGTATTCTTCCTAAAGCAGACAAAGGGTGGAATTGTGCTAAAGTCGATAAAAAGGGGCATCGACTCAGGTACTTGATTGCAATTGAAGATCCGTTTGAACATGACCACAATGTTGCGAGAACCGTTACTCACAGTGGGCTTACTGCTATCAGAGCC
Source organism: Monascus ruber (assembly GCA_002976275.1). Classification (NCBI taxonomy): domain Eukaryota; kingdom Fungi; phylum Ascomycota; class Eurotiomycetes; order Eurotiales; family Aspergillaceae; genus Monascus; species Monascus ruber. Next base: position 1,574,726 of record PSNO01000007.1, on the reverse strand, counting down.
GAGTTCCGTCGTGCTCATACCATCATTAACCGTGTTCAGGAGATACCCGGACTGGGATGGGAATGGCGCCACGACAATGAGGATGTCGGCGAGGACTTTCTTGCTGAACCTGGTAGTAAACCTAAGAACGCCAGTATTGTGGAGCCGGAAACTCGCCCTGCTCCAGTTTGCAGCCCTATTGAAGAATCTGGAACTTTGAAACCGAGCCACAACTACCAATATAGCCCCAACATTGTTTTTGGAACTTCTTCAAAAGCACAGGAGCAACAGGAATACAGAGAAAACTTCCGACGACACACCACCTCGACTGCCAATAATATGAGGCGTCTATTGCATATGCCAGCAACCTGGGGCTCACATTCCTCACAATACTCAGCTCATGGTTTGAACCAGAACCATGATCAGGGGTTTGTCTCTGACCTCAGATCTGGATACCCACACATGGCTACACACACTGGCTCGAATCATCAACACATTTTATGTCAAGAACAACCTAATACCTCCTCTTGTTTGACTGGTGTGGTTCTTGATCCAAGGCAGTTTCATAGTCCAAGTGCAATTCGCGATAGAGCCTCAATCTATCAAGTGCCCAATTGCGAAAATGAAAGTACGGACTCTCATGCAGGTTCCTTGGTTATAGCAAACAAGTTGACTATTTCCACCCATGATTTACTATCTGCTCTCCCGTTCTACGAAGGCAATACTGGCTGAAACAACCTCAAACGAATCCCAAGTTTTCCTATTTCTGTCTGACTTCTGCCACTGATCACAGTATTGTCTTACAATGAAACAGCATTGCGGCTTCAAATTTCAGCCATGGGATGGTAGATTCTGCGGAAAGGAGCCGATAACTGGGGAAAAGAAGAGGGTTTTGATGTTAACAAAGGTGATGGCTTTCATTGACAGGTACTATTGTCTTACTCCGTGGGGAATTTCTGCCTCTTTGGCGGTAAACATACCTCGAGAAAAAAACCTGCAATGCTATTTCCCACGTTTACGCTGATGATCAAGATTAGTATCAATGTGTAGAGCATGAGATTATCCCTTGCACCAGTCGACTGTAACTTAACACCTTAGTATTCCCTGTTGAAATATTCCGGGTTCGTGGTATACAAGAATTCATCGTAGGAACTAGTCGTGACAGGGCATATCATACGTAACACGAGGACTGCTAAAGTCAAATTCATAGTTCTCCTTTGTAATCTTGACATTCAGGAAATCGGTGTATCTTCATCAGCCACCGTGCCCTCAAAACCTGTCACTGAAGACGCTTCTGCATTTGGCGTTCCTTCTGTCCCCAGCGCGTCTTCGAAGGTGGTGTGGCCTGAGACCATGTCAGGCAGACTTGCTGCCTCATTGCTAATAGTATTCTCATTACCCGTGGAATTCGCTGTTCGGCCATCCGCGGGTGTTGATGAATCATAAGCGGCACCGACGCCTTCCTTCAGGATAGCAGAGCCACCAACGATACCAGATCCCGAACCATTAAGCTCACCAGCGCCGACAACATTGCCGTCCACGCCTCCCCAGATGGACATGGCCTCGACTTCATCGACGATGTCAGCCAGGACATCTTCCGCTATCTGCTCATTAAAACGTTCCCCTATCGCCCTAATGGGCTCGCCAGTATCTGTATGAGAAGGGGGCCCGATCCACCATGGTGGCTCGAAGCGGCATTCTACAGCTCCGCCTCCAAAGCAGCTCACAGCAGGGTAATAACCAATCATTCCATCGTCTGCACTTTCTCGTTCTCCGATGCCGAGGTTATTTGTTCCGTTTGCTAGTCTACTGGCTGGCGGGAGGAATGCGTACAGTTCCTTGAAGGGAGTGCCCATTTTGACTCCGTTCTTATATATCGTAATGCTTGAGCCTGGCAATGTCCGCAATGATGCGTCCTCACTGTTTAAAGGCGAGGGCGGGCCGAAAGTTGGGGTTTCCTTGAGATTAAACGCATAATCCCGAAGTTGTTTCGTGGGGAAAACATTTGACTGCTGCCAACAAAAATCCGATCTGTAATGGAAGGGTATACGATCACGAATAATGTTTGTTGCTAATGGGGATTCCGAGTGATATGTCGAACCATCCCCGTCAACTGCGGGATCATATGTCCCTTCAACAACTTTTCTTTGTAAAGAAAGTGGTGGGATAGTGATGAGCATGCCGATAACGTCACCTTCACAAACAGACTCTCCTTTAGGGAAGAAGTACTCGCAGCGCATTCGATTGACCACCTCGCCGTTCACATCTCGAATCCCGTAGCCATAACAGTCCACCCCTACATTGACATCGAGGTCTGCCTCCCGTCGCGCAAACCCAAGGCGGACATGGCCTCGTGGGGACGATCCAGAGGCGCCACTCCTAGGCGCTGCCTGAGTATCACTGACAATTCCACTTATTACACGGGCCTCATAGTAGTATGTTCCCTCGCGTACACATACGTTGGCGCGTGCTGTCTGCCATGGATCGCTGGTTGTAACCGCAAGTGCATCCTTGGTAAAAGCTATTGCCGCAGGAGAGTCTTCGAAACTGAAGCGGGCATGATAAGGATAGAGGTCTGTTTGACGATACTTGATATGCCGAAAAAGTGGATCAGCAATCGCATAGCTGTAACGAAATCCATTTTTATTTGTGAGCTTGTCGACCACTTCATAGAAATCCCAGCTCTGGCCTATGATGTCCGATGTTTTCCGGGTCATGAAGCTCAGTTGGCGTGGCTGTGGAGGCAAAAAATCGGATGGCCTTGGTTCTGCAAGCAACAGAGGCCTAAGGAGTGAGAGTTCAGAACTCGGAATGGCGGAGTTGTGAACAAGGACGGCGCGTTTCTTAGGGGGCGCGTTTTCCAGATCTAGACCTTTCGCCTCTCGTTTTTTGCGGCTATCACGTTTATTTCGCTTTGATCTAGTGCCATCTGCTTGCACAGATGCGGTACTGGGAGGAGCAGGAGAAGACCTTGGATTCAGATCGGGCAGTACACCATTCAGTAATGGGCCGCTCCCAGGGGCTAAGGTTGGGGAATTGATATTTGACGAAGGGACAGAAGATCCGGCAGGTTGGGAGGATGCCATAACGATTGCTGAAAACTGAATGACACATAAAGCTGCGCGTCAAGACTGTAAAGTTAACTGCGCCACTAAGCACTACATTAGAGTCCATAGTAAAAGCATATATAAATCCAGATTCAGGTATTCCTTCGCGGATGAACTTGCGTTGTTGACTTACCAAAGGGCTGAACAGCCAATCTTTCTGCTTTCTGAGGAGACTCAAGTACACTCATATATCATACGGATGAAAAGGAAGATATCTTAGAGCAAAGTAAATTGAGAAAATTTTGGAGTATGATGGTTGAAGATGGTGATCGGGGCTTCAATTATTTGAAGATAGTGCCGGCAGAATACTTTAAGGCGGTATGAAAGCCGCGTCTTAATGTACGTGCCCACCTCCAAGTGGCAGTGCATACAAGCGCTTTCACCGCCTAATCCGGCAGAAAGCCGATAATGGAACACGTGACAAAGAAATTTACACACAGCTGCGATTATTGCGGAAGGGTTTTTTTTCGAGCCGAAGTAGACTTTTGCTTGATAATGCTATAGTACATTATTTTTGCACCATTTTGATATTTCTTTATATCCTCTCAGAAAAGGAAAGCAATACTCACTATGCCTAAGGCGTCCTCTCGCTCCACCGCTGCTGCACGCAGGCATAATCCATTAGCCGATGACATCTTATCGGCAGGCCATTTAAGAGCGCAGTCCAGCAGAAAAAGCAGTCGCAAATCACGATCGAACGAAGCTGAAGAGAATGGGGAGCGGTTCGTTGATGCAAAATTGTCCCGCAAAATTCTTCAAATAGGTCAAGAGCTAGCTGAGGAGGACGCTGCGGAGCAAAGTGCTCTAAGGGGAGAGGAGGAACCGAATCGTGCTTTTGATTTTGACTCCCGTTTTGAAGATGAACATCCATCGGAAGATGAAGACATCTACGGAGAGGATCAATGGGTTGAGGACGAGGTTGAGGAAGTGGTGGGTATCTCTGTGTTTAGGAATATCTCAAATGCGTTTTGCTGCTGTTCTCAGAGTAATTGTTGACTTGTTCGACTTCTACCCGATTGCAGGAAATTGACCCAAATGACCTTGATGCTTTCCATAAATTCATCCCCGGCGGCGATGAAGATCCTATATTCAATCCACGAGATCCTAGCGCTGGTGGTCAAGGTACCAATCTAGCAGATCTCATTCTAGAAAAGATTGCCGAACATGAGGCTAAACAGGCTGGTGGGGGCCAACCACTAATCCAAGGCGGGGGCCTGCCAGAAGATGCTGTCCAGATACCCGCGAAAGCAATTGAAGTATATGAGAAGTAAGCTCGCCGATGTCTTTGTGCTTACGTGCAAATGTTAATGGCAAATAGGGTTGGCATGATTCTCTCCCGCTACAAATCAGGGCCCCTTCCAAAGCCCTTTAAAATCCTTCCGACTATTCCAAATTGGCCGACTCTCCTTTCGATTACCGAACCGGAGTCGTGGACTCCCAATGCTGTTTATGCCGGGACTAGAATTTTCATTTCATCCAAACCTGCTGTTGCGCAGGAGTTTATCTCGAGCGTGCTACTTGATCGAGTCCGGGACGAGATTCACGAGACCAAGAAGCTCAATGTTCACACTTACAACTCATTGAAGAAAGCATTGTATAAACCAGCTTGTTTCTTCAAAGGGTTCCTATTTCCACTCGTTTCGAGCGGCACCTGCACATTGCGGGAAGCCCACATCGTGTCCTCTGTCATCGCACGTGTATCTATTCCCGTTTTGCATTCTGCAGCTGCTCTTCTCCGGATGTGTGATATTGCCGCTGAGCAATCATTAAAATCGCTTGAAAGCACAGGGGCCGTGAACACATTTATCCGAGTTTTCCTACAAAAGAAGTATGCGCTTCCATACAAGGTTATAGATGCACTTGTCTTCCATTTCCTGCGTTTCCGTGCTTCCAGTGGTCCTGAAGATACCATGATGACCGATGGACCATCCGCAACCGCTTCTAAGGCCTACAAGCTTCCTGTTCTTTGGCACCAGTCGCTCCTAGTATTTGCACAACGCTACCGCAACGATATCACCGAGGATCAGCGTGAGGCACTCCTTGATCTCCTCCTTGTGCGCGGGCATAAGGACATCGGACCTGAGGTGAGGCGAGAGCTTTTGGCTGGTAGGGGCCGAGGCATCATTGTCCCTGACCTCGAGAAACAGGGTGCTCTCGATGCTGGCGATGATACGATGGATGTTACAATGTAAACGGGTTCATTGCATATGTTCTCACTACTACGATATGTTTCATGAACTCTTGCTTGGGGAGTGGCGTTCTGTTGTTACATGTGGCTTACTTTGTCGTTTCAATGCTTGGCATGTTTTGCCACAGCACTATAGAGGCTTATTCGGGTAACGGTCAACGATGTCAAGTCAGCCAAAAGTTGGTGCGAGATGTTTCTGGAAACTCGGCATTTTTAGTCGAATTGTAATACTGGTCATCAATTAATAGCAGACTGTTTAAAAGCTACATCAGTCAACATAACCATCGTCCAGTATCGTAACGGTTCTGGAAAAGGAATGGACATCGGAACTGAGCACTCTTTGTTCCAAGAAAATGCGGCGGGGGCATGTAACCAGCTGTGTTATTATAATAACTAGTTACCTAGTACGGACTCCGGAGTTGTAATAATAATGATAACAATAATACACAGTAAAACGACAAACAATAAAATAAGAATCCCAGGCAATAAGGCGTTTCAGGGGCGAGGTGGAGCAGTTGGCGAAGTCGAGACATGTAACAATAATATTAATAGACATGCAGGGGAAAGGAGTCCGCTCCGCCTTGCTGACGAAGCGGATAGCACGATCTGACCCCCCAGCCTTTTTAAAGACTCACCCACTCCTCCAGGTTGTATCAGCTCACATACCACTTCTCACGCCTGGTTACTTCTCCTTCCCTCTCAAGATACCTCCCACAGCCAGAATCCGGTCTGTACTTGTCGTGATGGCTGCGTGGCTTGCCGCAACTCTCTTTATCTTTGAAACCCAATAGCCGCAGTCGCCACCGGTTCTCCTAACGGCACCGAGGAAAACATAACCAGAATCTATCATATTTAACGACCCAGTTACGAAACGACTCAGTTACGATGGAAGACACATTTTCTATGGGCTCCTTGCCTGGCACCCCTGGCACCCCAACCTCGGAGGTGATACCGCTGACTATCTCACCCTCGGCCACCTCTCTTGAACCTGATGAGAAGCCAGCTGGGAAAAAGGAGGAGAAGAAACCAGCCAAGAAGAGAAAGTCATGGGGCCAGGAGCTACCAATGCCAAAGACGAACTTACCACCAAGGTATGTTAGAAATGGAGGAAGTACAACATTCATGTCTAACTTTTCCTAGGAAACGAGCCAAGACTGAGGATGAAAAGGAACAGCGTCGCATTGAGCGTGTTCTCCGAAATCGTGCAGCAGCTCAGACCTCGCGTGAGCGGAAGAGGCTTGAGATGGAGAAGTTAGAGAATGAGAAAGTTGTGATTGAACAACAAAACCAGTTTCTCCTGCAATGCTTGGCCCAGATGGAGGCTGAGAACAACCGCCTTAGCCAGCAAGTCGCTCGGTTGTCTGCAGAGATCCATGGGTCTTCAAGTTCTCGGGTTTCTGATTCACCGATGCTCACAGCAACCCTGTTCAAACAAGACGATGATATCCCTTTGGAACGGGTTCCCTTTCCTACACCATCCGACTCACCTATCATCCAACCCTCTTCTCTGGCTGAGTCCTCCGACATGACACAACATCCTGCAGCGGTGTTGTGTGACCTGCAGTGTCAGTCGCTGGACTCGAAGGAGAAGAGAGCGGCCTTCCAGGCATTCAATCTTATGTTGCAGATGATGTTGCAGCTCCTCTTTCTGATGATGACTTCCACCGCCTATTCAACAGTGATTCATCCACTACTCCAGAATCTTCATTCCCTGAAGATGGATTCATCTTTGACATCCTCGACGGAGATCTATCGGCCTTTTCCTTTGATTCTCTCGTTGATTTCAACCCCGAAGAGCCAGCCCAATGTCCTCCGGACGAGGCTTCTCACGAGACTTCTGGTGTGCAGCCCAGCCCTGGCGCGTCCACTTCGCGATGCGACGGGCAAGGCCTTGCAGCTAGCTGTCAATAAGCACTTCTCCCAGTTTGGCCATGGAAGGTATAACGGGGTTACAAGGAGTTCACGGAGTTCAGGGAGCGAGACTTCTGATGTCTATGTTGATGGGAGAGCGTTGGGGATTATGTTTTAGCGCTCGAGGCACTTGTTGGTTAATCATCTGACGACCCTGGTTCATTTTTCTCCGTACTGCAGTTCGTGGCTATCGTAGTTGAGCTTGCCGAATATTTCGTTTCGCAGGTGAAAAATCCTAGACATCACCGAATTCCCGAAGTTCGCAGGGGAATCAATTCCCTTATTAGCTATTAGCAAGTGCTCATGTATTACGTTCAGGATTCACATTTGTAGTAGGAAATAGTAGTGGACGCAATTGAAAAGCTATCAGGACGGCATTGCCACTTTAAGCCGCTTACGGGACTTCGGCGCCAACCGTAGCCACCAGATCATGTTCTCTGGTGAACACCACCCTTCTCTTTCCCCTCCTTTCTCTTCCCTTTCTTTCGTTTATTACAGAAATTCTTATCATTGCATAGTCGGGGTCACTACTCTCAAGATGGTTCGAAAGGATCCCATATTGGAGGCTCGCACCAATGTGAAGGTGGGTTATCTTCAACCGTCTCTGTGTCTGACCCGCCGACATCATCCTCCCTTTTGTGAAGTCTACAACCTACTAATCCCTTATTCTTCCATCGACCAGCTACATTCAAATCGCCTCAAAAAAGAAGCGAATCGCGCCGAGGCGACCTTCAAAGCTGAAAAGGCAAAGGCCGACAAAGCCATGAAGAACCGTGAATTCCAAATCGCCCGTATTCATGCGGCATCTGCAGTACGCGAAAAGCGACGGCAGGTAACACTCAAAGCAGAAGCTGCACGTGCAGATGTCATAATCAACGAACTCAAGGCTGCTCAAAGCACCCGCGATACTTCCCGTACGCTTGTATTGGCCTCGCGGGGCCTGGACGTTGCATCCAAGAGTGTCAACCTCGAGAGCCTTGTAGCACACGCGAATAATTTCCTTGCGCGCTCGGAAGACTTCAAGATTGCCAGTAGTGCTATTGAGGATGTCGCCCAGGGCGTCTCGATGCAGGAGTATGGGGCTGAGGGCGAGGCCGATGTTGATCGGTTAATGGAACAACTTGCCGACGATGCGGGCGTCGATCTGCGCATGGCCCTTGAAGCTGATACCGCTCCCAAAGAAGAAGTCAAGGAACATAAACAGGCTGATGCTGAGCTCGAGGACGGCCTGGGTGCGAGATTGAGAGCTCTCAGGGCGGCTAACTGAGGTAATTCAGCTATTCACTCACACTCTACTTGCGTCCGGCCTCCGGCGATTGTTAATAATGGCGAAAGGGTTAAAAAATCCTTTGTAACTCCGCGGGTCTCTTCTCTTTCCCTCCTTTTGCTGTCAGCAAACAACAGATTTGCTACTGCTGCTTTTACACCAGATCCATGGAGAGACATGCCTCTGACCTTCCTTCCCTCTCCTCGATTTTATCAGATTTCGTTGTTTATGCACTTTTATGATGGTCCTCTTAGGAGTTGCTGTGATCAGGTGCATGTTTACATTGGTTTACATTGGTTTACATTGGTTTACATTGGGCACTTTCTGTTATCTAGTTTCATTACTCCTAGACGTGTGCTGCACTCGCTGGTAACCTCTGTTGAAGAATCAATATTCTTAGGTCCATAGACATCAGTGAGACTATAGTGAAGTAATCTTGCTTTCTAGGTAAACTTTGATTCCTCTGTACCTGATAAAAGTGCCTCTCTTGTTTTCTGACACCCTTTTATAAGCATATCCCTAGACTAATTGGTAGTCTAAGAAAAATAGGGGCATATTGGCCATGTTTTAAGTGTGCTGCGTATTTAAACCATCGTAAAAAGAGCTCTCGGATATTGGGTATTATTAGTACATATAGATTAGCCGGTAGATTGGTGTCTCCGCACTTGCGCACGGTGATTAATTCCATCAAGAGCATACGACTGGCTCTCTTCTGCCTTTTTTTTTTCCAGACACATTCATCGAATACGTAACCCCTAAATACAAAGAGGACGAAGCGTGTGGCTCGAAGATACCATACTATCCCTGCTTATGCATTGTCAGTGGGCCAAAGGACGCCTGCGATGGCATTTTGATCGTATGGCGGTCTCGCGAGCACGTTAAGCCAACCTGACCCTTGGGAAACAGCTTTCAAAAAAAAAAAAAAAAAAAAAAAAAGAAAGGTGAAGGATATTACTGCTAGCTTTGCAATTCCAGATTCGAACAAATCATCGCATGTAAAGCAAGCTGCATGCCTCAACTGTCGAAGAAGTAAAATTCGATGCAACCGGAAGCAAGATGAAACATGCTGCGAGAAATGCAGACAAGCCAACGTGGAATGTATTATACCACAACATCATATCGGCAGGCAAAAAGGGGTCAAAAAGTAAGTATTAACATTATGAATTCTCCTTGTCGCTATGTCTCGATAGTTGACGCTTTCGACTCCAGCAAACGCAAGGGCCTGGAGAAGGCGCTCCACCAGATAGAACAGGCAATCAAGCGACCAAGGGCTGATACCTCGGGGTCTGATGCCACAGACAAAGTTATCTCAAGTCTGCAATCTCTCCTGGACATGGCTCAGGGGCATTCTCTACAAAGCGAGGCCAATTACCTATCAGATGGCCCTGGACGCCACCACCATGGCCCCTTGTCGTTGCCGGAAAATAGTATGGAAGACAATCTCGCATTAGACGACGCGGAGAATCCCCTGCAGCTACTTGCTCGTGCTTCTGATCTCCAACTGTCACCATCTGGAACATGTGGCAATGCAGCGAATTTGCCCCTACCCTCAGTATCACCATCGAGGACCACAATCGGTCGTCTCCAACGTGATTACTCTGGTGCGAAGTCCTTTTTCGTTCCTGTCAAAGCGAACCTGGATACTGGGCCTGATCTTGATCCGATTGAGGTTGGATTGGTCACATTAAATGAGACAGAGACCCTCTTCTCCTTGTAAGTTCGTCATTCAGACCTGACATTCGCTTATAGTCGACTCACTACCCAAATCCCAGCTTCTACCAGAATCTCGCACACACTCGATGGGGTCTGGATCCTTTAGTTCATACGATATCCTTTGTACGAAGCCAGTCCGCCTTTCTCTTCACATCAATCTTAGCGGCCTCGGCCTTGTTTGTGCCTTCTGCTGCTGCGTTGTCCAAAAGACTGTCCAAACATTGCAGATTCCTAGCCCAATATGTAATCTCGCAACGCCGCAGGTCTATTGAAATTGTCTTAGCCTTTATGGTCAATGTTCCATGGATGCCTCCAGGGAATTACTTGGGTGATGACGACACTTGCTCCTATATAGCAATGGCCTTGACCATTGCACTGGACTTGTCTTTAAACAAGATTGTAACTCCATCATCGTTCTTGAACGGTAGCACTCTGAAACGGCTTGCCAGGGCTGACTGTATCGACGCAAAGAGAGTCCTGCATATGGATGGATTTGTTGACGTTGATTCAGACTCTGAATGGGGCCGGCGACTAATACGAAGGCGTGAAAGGGCCTGGATTGCTCTTTTCGTCGTTGAACGAGGGTAAGTGCCGTTGTCCTGTGTTTATCTGGGAAACTAGATAAACCTATGACTGTCGAGTTATTATTATTGTTGAACAAACCTAATGATATTATTTCTTACTGATTTTCCCCATCACAGCGTCTGCTTAGCCCGTGGGAGAAGCTATACGGTTCCACGGACTGCCCTTGTTGATAATTGCGACAGGTGGCACATCTCAGATATCGCAGATCCCCGCGATGGCCCTATGACTTCAATGGCTGTTCTGCGAAGAGACTTGGTAAGTACACACAAAAACGTGCTGTTTGCTTCTATAATGTCTGTGGTATGCACATGAACCCTAACTATGGGTACTTTCCTAGGATGGCCTGTTGGAAAATATCAAATCAAGATGTGACAGTTATCAGGTTGCAACTCCAACTCCTGGTTCAGAGGCAGCTCAGTTGTATGGCAAATTCATCGAGCTATGTTTTAGTCTATATACACACATGCTTATTGTATGCAGGATTAAGTCTACCATTGAAAGATTTTATGATCAATGGTATGCAACATGGCCATTGGCGATTGGAGAAGGCTCATGTAAGTCTGTTTCTTTTCTTTTTTGCCCCTTCTCATTTACAAAGAACAATATTGCATGAATTGGCAATTCAGCAACTAATTTACGTGCCAGCTCATATGCTCCCTCCATATGTTGAAATCTTGGTCATACACACCAAGCTGTCAACCTATAGTGGCGTCATCAACCATCCCACAGCGCCACTGGAAGTCAAGCGCTTCTTTCATGCTGCCGGTCTCTCTTCTGCCCTTAATGTCATGAGAGCTGCCATACAAGGGGAATCACAGCTAAAATCCATGCCCAACAATACAGTAATTATGATCTCGTTTGCTGCATGCTCTGCCCTCAGCCTTGCTGCAACCCCAGCCGATAGCAGGTCCAACTTGGCACCAAGTATTCAAAACTTAATTGAGGAAACAGCAGGTGTTCTTGAGAGAATTGGAGTCACGCCAAGTCACCGAAATGGTGCATCTGTTCTCTATGGGAGATTCCTACGAATGCTTATCCGACGCAGCTTTCCTCAAACCCAGACTGAGCCTGGTCCACAAAGAATAGCGCAATCTGGGTCTTTGCATGACCCTTTGGCCATGGATAGATACAATCCTTCTATCACAGTATCTGAGTCGCAATATTCCCCTGATTCATTCTGGACAGAGCCATTGCACTTCTCTGCAATGTCCGACCACCAAATTGTCGATGCTGTGAACAGAGTGAATAGAGTTGGAACAGCATTTGGGCGGCCCATTCCAGACATCCAGCTGGATAATATTATGAACTGGGACTGGCTTGATTTGCCCAATGTTACAGAGTTCGGTTTCTAGTTGGATACAAAGTCAAATGTTCTTGCACGACAGGAACGGGGCGTATAGATGACTCCGGCTAAATTTTAATATGTCCAGGAAAGTGGAGCTGTTCCTTGGCATTGCGGGGAAACCCTGGAGACGCGTTCAATGGTTCACGACCTGCGCTTACTACTTAGCATTCGGATTTCCAGAGAGTTGAAACTATAATATGCTCTAGGATAAGCTATGCCACTGCTCTCCATGTGGTCAGCCACTTCCTTCGGGCTCAGAAATGGGTGCCGAAGCGCAACTCCTTCCTAGTTAAAAAGGATGGCTCGCGCCCGGGAGAGGCCTCCAAGGCCTAGGTTTATACGAAGAATGCAGTTCTACTTCTAGGGGCTGTTTTTGTTTATCATTTCCTCTCTTTTGAGATAATTTATCTCCCATCTGAATATCTATATCGCAAGGATGGCTCTTACCAAAGGAGACGAGATGATCGAAAATGCCACAATGGACACGGTAACAATCAATAGTATCGACCGGTGGAAGCTGACTCAAAGGGTTCTACTAAAATTCGACATGAGGTATGAGTCAATTCTTCATGGCGATGCATGACAATCCATCTGGGCTAACAGCCAGCTTCCTGGTGCGCAATAGAATCCTCCCCGTTCTCTCAATGCTTTTCTTGTGTTCGTTCTTAGATCGAACCAATGTCGGCAACGCAAAAATCATTGGCCTCGAGAAAGATATCCATATAACTGACCACCAATATGACATTGGTCTAGCGGTATACTATGCTACCTATGTTTTTAGGTGAATAAATGGGTCTTCTTCCTATTATCTAGGTTCCAGGGAACCCTATTCCGTATCTAACAAGTTCAATAGCGAGCTGCCGAGCAATCTCGTCCTTAAGAAAGCATCACCAAAGCTCTGGTTGCCCTTCCTGACCGTCATCTGGGGTATCATCACCATGTGTCTTGGTTTCGTGCGAAATTTTGCTAGTTTTGCAGCCGTCCGGGCTCTTCTTGGATTGGCTGAGGGTGGCTTACTCCCAGGAATGGTCAGTCAATTGGCCTCTGGAAAGTCTGTGTTCACTTTTTATATCATCTAACTTTGCTGTGCCACTTTGAAGGTCCTTTACTTGTCTTTCTTCTACAGGCGCGGCGAAATGGCATTTCGTCTTGGTCTGTTCTACACGGCTGCTTCATTATCTGGTGACCTTTGGAGGTACGAATGAGTGTCATGTTTTTTGGTGGTGCTCGAGATCATTTTCTTGTATAAGCTATGCTGATGAAACCACCTGGAAAGGTCTTCTGGTAAGTATATGGACCCCCTTCGTTAATGCATAATCCGTCTCTCTCAGAGGATAACAACCATTGATAATGCAGACTATCATCTGTGGATGCTTGAGCTTCTTTCTTTTACCGGACAATCTGAAGATGGCGTTCTTTCTCCCTGAGGAACGGGAGTTTGCTCTTGAACGGCTCAGTCTTGATAGTCCATCTTCTTCAATTGACAATCATGGGTGAGTAGGTGGTGCTATTAGTTCGTAATATCTCTGGTGGAATTAAAACCGGAAGAACATTCCGGGTTCTATAATACTTTGGTTGACAAGGAACTAGAAGCTCCTCGAGAGGACATCGAGAGACCTTCTACTGGTCTGAAGTTCGAAGAGGCATGCTGGACATTAAAATGTGGTTGTCCGCTTCGGCTTATTTCTCTATTCTGTCTGGCTTGTATTCTTTTGGTCTCTTCGTATGTGGAAGTCAGCATCCCCATGTCACTAGATGCAGAAAACTGACTTAGAAATATCCTTTCTACATGCTTAGCTGCCGTCAATTATAAAGGACAGTGGCTTCGCAAATAATGCCAATGAAGTACAACTTTGGACAGTGATCCCTTATGCAGTCGCCACCGTTTTCACAGGTGTGATTGTCCTCAAAGGATCGGTTGACTTCCCTATGAGATGTTAAGTGTCATCATCTACTAGTTGCGGTCGCTTTAATTTCGGACTTGGGCCCAGCTTCGAGGTGTCATCATTCTCGCTACATTGCCTATTTCAATTGCAGGCTATGCCGCTATTGCCAACGTTCACTCAGCTAAAGTCAAGTATGGGATGACCTTTCTCATGGCCAGCGGCATATACAGTAGCGTCCCATGCATCTTAGGATGAAATTCAAACAACTCCGCCGGACATTATAAGCGGGCTACAACGTCGGCGATGCAATTGGCTATTGCGAATTGCGGTGGATTTGTATCTAGTAAGATTACCCTCCACTTGTATCGTCTTCCTTTGCTTTTACAGAAAAAAGAAGAGATAACGCTGAGCTGACAATTTTGATTCTACTTCATTCAACTACCCAAGCAAAGATGCACCGCAGTATCACAAAGGTCACACTACCATCCTTAGCCTCCTTGTTGCTGCATGGTTCCTGTGGGTTTTAATCTTATCTTCCTCTTTCTTACGCGGACAGTAAGCTGATCGTTGTATCGTGAATACTAGGGTTCTATTCAACATTCTGTACTGCGCAAAGGTCAACCAGGATAAGAAGAGGGAAAGGTACGACAAATATATTGGGTACAATGATGATAGAGATCCGGATTTCAAGCTCATGCTGTGACATTTAATGCCCATTGACCAATGAATGTGGTAAATACGCAAGTGAATTGTTCGTTCACAACAGGGATTAGCTAACTAGGCAAGCATATAATATAGTTTGCTACATGCAGGGTCTTCCATCGTGAAGTTGTGGTTTTTGATTACAGCATATAACTTGGCTTGGACGCATGATGGATTTAGTGCATCTTATGTAGGCTTTAAAAAGCCAAGGGTTTTAAGTAACAATTTTAGGATTCGTGTCTCCGATTCCCCAGAAGCTATCCCATGTTTCCAAATAGACACATAGTAATCAGGATACGTTCAGTCCTGTATAGACTCCACTTTTCACAACATACTATACTAAGAAATCCCAATTTCACGTCCCTAAAGGGCAAATCGCATTCTAATCACGCCCTTCTACTTCCTCATCCTGGGAGACATATCTCCTTCTCGACGGCTCCTTTCCGGCAAAGCTAATAAGCATTCCAATATCGTACGTCGCCTTCAGTATTCCAGCAACGGTAAACGAAACACCGAACAGACCAGAATCCGCCAGAACACCGGTAATCAACGGTCCTAAAGTCTGGCTGCAGGTCTTGGCGACGTTTATTGAGCCCATGATGGCCGTACGCTTGTCCGCCGGAATGGCGGCAGCCAGAAAGGCGGAACGTGGCGCAACGTCCATGTTCTGGGTACAAGCGCGGAGAACAAGGAAAGTGGACGCGAGAGGGAGAGATGGAGGGATAGGGATGAGAGATAGACAGATAGCAGATGGAAGGTGGGTGAAGACCATCGTCTAATGGTTTATTTGGGATATATTTTTAGAAGAAGCTCTATGCTGTTGGGGGGAAGAGGCTCACCTTGACGTTGCCGATTCGTTTGGCAATAGACGACGCCACCAACATGGATGCGGCAGATATAATGCTCGTCGTGAAGAAGATAGAACCGAGAGTCCCCTCGGCGAGGTCAAACTTGCGTTTAAAGAAGTAGGTCATCCAGGAACTGTTAAGCAAAGGGTCAGCAAAATCACGCGTAGCCTCCAAGCACCAGCGGTGCACTTACAGTGGTGCCAATCCAGAAGCAAACGAGTCCAAGGAGAACAGAACAAAGAGCCTAACAATCAATGAAACTAGGTCCTTTTCAATAGGCGAGAACAGGGACTTCTTTGGTGGTTTTCGAGTCTGTTCCTCTTGTTCATCGCCGGTCATCTCCGCCAGTAATGGCTGAGACTCGGTGGGTTCGGAGGCACTCTGCTGACGTTGTTGCTGCGTGAGAGGCGCATCTTTCTCCTTGACTAGTTCAACTTCCTTACTTAATCCAACAGTGAGAAGAAACTTGATACCGCCAATCGCGGCGTAGACAAAGAAGACTATCCGGCATGCATGGATATAGTCCCAAGCCTTGGACGATTGCAGAATGCGAATGGCCCATCCGCAGGTCATCATCCCAAGGGCTGTTCCCGCGGTTCCGAAGAGAGAATACCAAGCAAAGATATCGCTGAGAACCTCGTGCGGCGTGAGATGCGCAAGAGTCGATTCCTCGACGGCGCGGAAAGGCCCAATTTCATTACCACTATGCAATGTAATCAGAGCAGCAAGCATAAATCAAAGGCAACAAAAACAACGTACCTGGGACTGATGACACCGAAAACAGCGGCCGCCAGGAGGATCCAAAAGTTATCGAACAGAGCAAAGACCACACCACTGGCAGCCATCATGAGGGAGCCCAAAGCAAGAACAGCCTTTCGACCCATGGCATCCGCAAACAAGGTCAGTAAAAAACTAATCACGACATCTCCGGCCAGAGTTAGAGTCATGAAAAGGCCAATATTTTTGTCGGAGATATTTAAGGCGGACAGGTAAGAAGCCAGGATAAGAGTCGAGCCACCATAGGCAAATAGACGGATAAAACGCTGGGCACAGAGGAATTTCACATCCAGCGAAGACTTCCAAACAGTCGAGAGGCCAAGTTCGTCCAGGATGTTGGCCAGGATGCCCGCTGTGCCGGAAGAAGAGGGCTCTGGATCGGTCTGTCCCGTCATGGTGCCTAATATATATATCTCTCTTTTTTAGAGGCAAGTTTCCGACGTTGCCTAACTGTCAGTATGTCCTGGTAGAGTGAGCGAAAGGGGATTTAAATAAGAATAATGAGGAGACGATGCCGATGACGAGAGTTTTGATGCAGAACAACGCCGACAGAGAAGCTTTTCATCGGTATTTCCGTTCTGGGAAATCGAGGCCGAGGCACGGCGTGTTACTGTCTATTTATAGTTACGTCACTCTCTGCTGAAGAATCAATATATCCAGCGTCGGCGAGCTCACAAACGATCAGCTGCAATGGTAAGGTGCTTGTCTTACACAACAAGTATCACAGGACATTGTAGGTTCGAGCCCTATACCGATCATTTTGGCATTTCATATCGTTCGTTGCTACTCGTGCTCGAAGACTACCCCTTCGAACCATACAAGCAATGCAGAAACAGCCCATTCTATTCATTAATGTGCAAATCGAAAATCCAATCTCCTGCTCCCAGTGTCTTTACTATTCTCTAAGTAATCACGTCGTTGCTAATCACCCGTTAGTTGATGCGTACAGAAGCCTAATTATTACGGGTTGCAATCAAAACGACTTACTTCCTCGGTCATGGCAGCCCATATCCGGTCACGTTCTTTGTTCCGGTATACATAGTAAGCCTTTGTAAGCAGGAATAAAAGAATCCCAAGGATGTTGATTGTCAGAAGAACAGTATTTCCACGTCGGTATTTTGGCTCGTCGTCAGCACGGTAGATGTTATTCCCAATGATATTGCCAAACTGGACACACACTAGGAATTATTATCAGTACAGAATGCAGATGCAGATATCCCAGTGATACGGGTGTAACTGACTATTGTAAAAGGCAGCAGACACGGTACGCGTTGCTACATTGTTGGAGTTTTTCGAAATCCATGCAACCAGAATAGCATGGCAGTAGGGATAACTCGACAAGACCATCACTATCGCATAGGTTCCCCATGCGTTTGTCATGGTTCCAGGCCAAAAGCGCAGAGCAACCAGGCATGGCAGGACCCAGATATTCTGGATCATAGAGATGAGAGTCCGCTCGTTGCGGTATTCACTCAGTCTGGTCAAGAGCAATAAGAATATAATGTGCGTCACGTTCGAGGGAATTGTGAGCAAGTTGGTCATAAACTAGAACGGTGTCAGATATTGCTGGAACAAAAAGAGATTATAAACGATCCTAGAACTCACGGTGTCGAACCCAACGCCTTTAAGAATCAGTGTAATATAACTTTTGACAGGAACCATAGGTACATATACCAAAAGACCGAGGATATAGATTGGCCACAGGTCAAAATCACTCATAGCATTCCACAAACCACGAAGAGTGATCGCTTGCCGGTTATGCATATCGCCTAGGAATAAAAGTCAGTGGATACGCAAAGATAGGTACAAGGATATAATCTACTTGCCTTTGGAAGGATCGTCTCGAAGGACACGATTCACAACAATTCGAACTTCTCGCTCGGTGAACCAACCCCTGGGACGAAACCATGTTTTCGTCTCCACTGCTGATGCTGGCATTTTAAAGAAAGAACACAGCCCAACAACGAAGGTGATGATTCCTTCAATGAGAAACAGCCATCTGTAAGAAAGCAGCGTCAGCATTACACTGACTGACAATACTATATGGACAAGAACATACCTCCACCCAGCCCAGCCTAGCACACCACGCATATGCAGAATACCAAATGCCAGCAGGGATGTAATGATGGCGGTTAAAGAGAGGGTGGTCCAGAATATGCTGGATACATTAGACTTAGCCAGTGCTACTATATAAGTAGTAATAGAGTCCATACCTTAGTCGGGTGGGAAGTTCACGACTGGTATAGAAGTAGGATAACCAGATAATTATATCAGGAATAAAGCCACCCTGAATAATGTTAGAAAACGAGTGGATATTGCTTATTCAAGGCCGTAGATACCATCATACCTCCAGTATTCCCAATAAAGAGCGTGTCAAATAGAAAGATGACTTCCCCGAAAGAGCAGCCTGCGCCATAGCAACCACAGACCACAGGGATATTTGCAATGGAATCCATCGATCGGGTCCTATCTTCTTAGAAACCAGTTGGGAGGGTAGTTCCGATAACAGGAAGGAAGCAAGAAAGACGGTCTGTCCTGTATTGAAGTCTGGACGATCTTTATCAGTTCCATGCCCCAGTAGCCCGGTAGTGTTTCCTTACCATTTGTCGTCAAGTTCAGATCATCCAACATGTTATCCGATACTGCCTGGACGAGATTCCCTCGATCGACTTGAAGACCAAAGAACATGATGCACTAATCGGAGCTCAGAAAGACAGACAAGATATGAGTCTCCGCGACAACTTAGCTAGAATTGATCGAGATCTCTCCTCTTACCGCCCATAGACAAACATTCCAGTCCAGCTTACGCACCAACCTCTTCTCCTCCTGAGGCGTCCAGGTGAAAGTGGGATCGAAAACGTGGCGGCACTCATACTGAGCCTTGTCGTATAGCAAAGCATAGCGTTCCGCAACTTTTGGATCCGCGAACGGGTTGTCTTCATCTAAGTCAAAAGAGTCAAAAGATTCTCGGACTTCTGTACTATTCTTATGGTGTGCAGCATCACCAGAGACCGACGCCTCTGTATAGGATGGCCACCTAGTATCTTCCGTGAGTAGTTTCTTGGATGTCTCGTCTGCGGACGAGAATGCGCATCTGGTCATTTTTACCTAGACCTGCTGGCTAAATCCATAAAGCCTTCGGTCATAGGTCACCGCGGGTATTGAACCTTACCGTTCGCGACTGATAGGAAGTTATACGAAGACGATTAGACCCTCAGCCCGGGATGCTGCGATGCCGAAGAGGGACTTCTGCAGAATGTCGCAATCAGAGTGCTGCCGTGTGTGACCAGCATTCTTCAAGTGTTCCTCCCACTATTCGTATTGGGAGAAGCAACTCATGATCAATCAACCAGCGAAGGCACATCCTCGATTGATCAACTGAGGATCGTGGCTATGGTGTATGAGGTGCATGAATGGCATCATTGAATTGTCCACTGATTTATCACACAATTCAAAAGTGAAGATAATGCAAGAGTTGTGGCTAAAATTAGGCATCCCATATTTGCGTGTTTCTGAAGGATATTAGCACTGGATTGTATCATATGGATGTCTTTCCTTTCATAAACCGCTCGCAGTAGATGCTTTCCAAGGTCGTGGTGGTTTATTAATCGTTGAAAGCGGAATCGGAGGATTCCTCTCTTCCTTAGAAGTAATCATAATACCGCCCCTCGCATTCCTCTCACTTACACTTACAACACTACGTTGCACAGCGCTGGACATTGCACGCTGCACATAGTCGAAGCCTACATGAACCATATTAGACGAACGAGGTTGATCCTCTGGCAACTTGATTGTACAATGGCGACAAAAACATCCAACTCTGCCGCCCCTTGGCGCTCTGATTTTCTCTCCCACGCCGACGAAATGGACTCTCCAACTTTCGTCCTCAGCACACTCCACCGTCTCGAAACATCTTCCACCGTATCTAAAGTCACACCTCGGTCGCGCACCGTCGTTTTCCGTGGTTTCTGGGCCTCACTGCCCGTCAACCCCATGAACACGGCAGAGCTCAACCACAATTGCTACGAAAGCGACCTGCCTACCATCACGACCGATGCACGCATGGAAAAGGTCTCGGAAATCATCCCAGGCGGTTCGAACGTTGAGTCTCGATCGGGAGGCGGTGGCCCCGTAGAAGCCACTTTCTGGGCTGCAAAGGCAAGGACACAATGGCGATTGCGGGGAAAGGCCTATCTGCTCGGACCCGATATTGATTCAGATGCTACAGCCCCGGTGAGAGAGGCCATAGAGCCGTATATGCGCATCACTGGTAGCACAACCTCCTGGGAGTGGAGTCGGGAGTTAACAGCGCACTTCGGCAACTTGAGTCCCATAATGAGAGGGTCATTCCGAAACCCAACACCCGGGACACCGTTGAGCGAGAAGCCAGAACCTGGCTTGGAACTAGGTCAGACTGTAGATGACCTACATGATGAGGTCGCGAGGAAGAACTTTAGAGTGGTTGTTATTGTGCCGGAAGAGGTTGATAGGGTAGATCTGTCAGATCCAAAACGGGCACGAAGGTGGAATTATAAAATGAATGAGGAAGGGTCTTGGGAAGTGGTTGAATTATGGCCATAGGTCATAGGCAAACTAAATTGTCTGATTGAATTCTCTTTCAATGACCTGATCTTGCTTGACATCTTCCCCAGAAAATCAATGGATCCGCTGACGTCAGTGTCCAGTCTGTGAGATTTGCGACTCCGCCATACAATACACTCTTGGACTTGTCCACCGAGCGCCATTCAGCAGAGAACTGACCTCCCTTTGGAGGATCAGTCTAGCATGTTAGTCCTTGTGAGAGAATAACGCCTTCATTTTAAAGGCAATGCTATTCATCAGTCGAGGAGAAGATCGCTGAACTGTCCACAGTCCGATTGACGAGTCATCGCCATTCGAAGGATCACTTTCGATATTGCCTACCCCTGTATGCCGAGGCTGCGGGAATTGTTACGATAATCCTGGAGAAAGGAATATATTGGACTGTATCGGACCTTCATGCACGTTTCTCCACCGTACGGTCACCTTATCCAATATGGGTTTCCGCTCTCTGAGAAGTCGAATATCGTTCCGAAAGCAGCCGCTTGAATGCCACATGCCGTTATATATAAATGCAGTTTTCTGCATTCTCTGATCCGTTTCCTTTGATTTTATGACCATCCTTTTTGCTGTCTTCCGCCGCAAATAGCAGCCTTGCAGACATGCATTTGTTCGGCTTGCTTCTTGCTCTTGTCGGCAGCATTCAGAATTCAGGACCCAAGTGCTCCGATGTGACCTTCTCGGTAACCCCTGACATCCCTGGCGGTCCATTCAAGCTGAGGGGTCGCTTTTGTGAACCGGAAGTTTACGTACCCTCGAACCGGGATCGTCTCCAGGTTCTGGTCCACGGCATTACATTCGATCGTAACTATTGGTCTGCATTGGGCTTGCCTGGCTACGAGCCGGCGAACTACTCCTGGATCGATTATGCATCCAAGCAAGGTTATCCAACGCTGTCAGTAGATCGGTTGGGAAACGGGCTATCCGATCACCCGAATAGGACTTTCGCCGTCACTCTCCCTAACCACGTTAAAACTTTGCACGATCTGATTACACAGATTCGGAATAACGGCAGCTTGGGTCAGTCGTTCTCGGAGATAATGTACGTTGGCCACTCATACGGCTCGCTCGTGGGTAACTTGCTGTCCCAAGAGCACCCAACCGATATCGATCGACTAATACTTACGGGTTTCTCAAAACAAACGCTCTTCTCTATATCTGGCAAGGCATTCCGGACCGCCTTGCTGCCAGCCTCTTTTCAGGATACGGACCGCTTTGGCCAGTTGTCTTTGAGTTACTTCTCATCAAATTCAAGGCCAGGACGCCAACATCTTTGTTTCGCAGGAGCCAGCAGTTATTCACCCGAAATTATGGATCGCGACTTTGAACAACGAGGCACGGTAACTCTCGGAGAGATGGTTACTGGCATAAGTGCACCTTACCCTGCCCCTGCTTATCGAGGCAAAGTGTTCGTCTTGACAGGTGATGAGGACACAATTTTCTGCTCTAGTCTTCTCGGCTTCGGGAAGGCAGATTGTGGGACTTCCGAGTCAGGGTTGGTGTATGATACTCGCGAGCTTTATCCTTCGGCTGCGTCCTATGATGTCTTTGTTCCGGCGAACACAGGGCACTGTTTAAATCTCCATTACACTGCTCGAGAGAGCTTCAAAGTTGTCCATGACTGGCTGAATTCGGGAGGCCATTAGACTGGGATTTGGAAATGGGTAATGCCAGCTTTAACAGTGCATGATCCTATTATAATGTTTATTGAACTATTTCAGTGACATTTTGTATCCCTCCGTTCCTCTGACAGAGATTCGGATTAAAAAGAATCCGTGTTGATCAATCACATTCTGAAAACGGAAATACCAATGTATATCATTCCTAACAAAGGAAACTCTTTGTCCTCAGTGAATTGCTGGATTTCACTGATCTTGAATATCTGCCAGAAGCGCTGGTCATGACCTTTTACTGCTACTTGAATATATGTCAGCTCGGCATACATGACTTGAATGCCTGCGTCACATCGTAATCTGGGCTACAAATTTGGAGAAGATCTGGTAGCTTGGTCCAGTTTCTTTTAAATTCTCCAGCATGCTCGGAGATGCTGATCTTCAGATTCTGGACAACGAGCTCGATGCCGTTGCAGGAGATGATCAGCAGCACCATGAGCGCCTACAAAAGCTGCTAGATCAGTCTCGAGATCTGGTTGAAAGTTACCGTCTTCTGAAGAGTGACTATGAGGAGGAAAAGGAAGCCCGGGAGAAGTACAAGAAACTGGCAAGGGGCCAGGTAAGTAAAATCACAGTCTGTATGAAGAGAAGCATCCTGATAATATTGCACTCAGGAACGCAATCCATTTGCTCTTGTCCTGGTCGATGGAGACGGCTACCTGGTCAGTTCATACCGTGCATTCACTATGGAGATGTCTAAGCCTGAATGAAACACTGATTGTGGATAGTTCAAGGAACATCTAATAAGAGCTGGTAGCAACGGAGGTGTTGATGCTGCACGCCTCTTGGGTGATTCTGTAAAGGAACTACTTCATTCGAAACTAGGCAATGATGCGGATCAGTGCCGTGTGATGGTCCGCGCCTATGCAAATATCTTGGGTCTATCGAAATCGATGGCTCGTGCTGGGATTACAGGATACGAGGCCCGATCGCTTTCATCATTCACGTCAAGCTTCACCGGCTCACGAGAATTGTTTGACTATGTGGACGCGGGTGATAAGGAGGGTGCAGGCTTCAAGATCAGAGGTATACTTCAACCAGACCGTTTCATTCCACAGCCACCCATGCAAGCTGCTAAGCATGTGCAACAGAAATATTTCGACTGTTTGCGGATAATAATCAATGCAAACATATTTTCTTTGCCGGCTGCCATGATGCGGGATATCTTTCAATGCTGGTGCCATACCGTGGCAGGGCTGATCGTATAACTCTTATAAAAGGCGCTTCCTTTCGGGTCGAATACGAATCGCTGGATCTACCAGTTAGCATGATGCCTTCAGTTTTCATGTCTAATCCAGTAGGTGACGGCACAATTACTACACAGCCGCCATCAACTACCAGCAATTCTACGAAGATCTGCAAACATTTTATCAAGGTTCCGTGTAAATGCTACTATCATAATTACCCATTTTCGACTAATCAGTCAACAGGGTTCTTGCAAATTTGGAAATGAGTGTCTCAATTTCCACCCAGTCCCAAACAAGAAAAATTCTAAGGCTGGAGATGAGTCTCCACTAAAGCCACCATCTACCCCAACCTTTCCTCGAGCCTCTAGTACTTGGCTGAGGAGGCTTCAAGCTTCTGACTTTGCTAAGTTGCTGCCAGCTATGATAACGCAGCAGGGAAAGAAACTTATACCTGTCAATAAGGATGGAGAACGTATCGATACATATTGTCCATATCCTCCGGAGAAATCTTGGATCTACTATCATCGGACTTTCAAAAAATATAAACTCTGCAACAAATACCACCTCGGTGGTGTATGCAGGGACACTGACTGTCAATATGATCACACCGAAGCGGAAAGTCCGGTGTTGGAGGTTATGAAATACATCCTCAGGCAAACCCCGTGCCGTAGAGGCGGTCGTTGCCGGTCACTGAAATGCTATACTGGACATATCTGCCAGAAGGAGAACTGTAAAGGATGCAGGTTTCCACGACATGCACATACACTCGAGCTTCAGGTCACTGATTGGGTGGTGCCCTTGGACGAGAACGGGAATGAAGATGAGGTTACAACTAACGACGACTTTAGCGACAGCCTGATCATCTTTGACGAAGATTATTAAGCATACCGTGAGCAAGGATACAGGATTGAATTTCAGCATGGCTAGGATTAATTTTCTCGGCGTTCGATTAAAAGACAGGCTTCTTTATTACTTTCCATGATATTAAAATTGCATTTTAAGCGGGCTTACATGTCGTTCACATCATCAAGATAGTCAGCTTGTTCATCGAATCTGCTTTTATTTATTGTCATGATCATGTAAACTTGAATCCTAACCATCCATCCGATACGCCATTTTATACTGTGGATATCAACACTTCTTCACCTCCCCCCTCTCCTCAACCCATATCTCCAAACTAGATATCCCAGAAGACCATCCAGGCTTCCAGCCCCAGTACCTTCAACAGCAGCTCTCCAACCATCCACGGAAATGGGAAGCAGTCCTCGACACTGTGCCAGACTCACAGCCGCAACTCCTGTAACACCACCAGCAACGCTCCAGCGATCAACCTGAGCCTGATCAGCATTCTCCAGTAACCGCCAACTCCTTCCCGACCATCTGCAACGGCAGGTCTACCGCCATGAGACCACGCCTAGCAAGCCGCCTCGTCCTACAGCGCGTGTCAAGGTGCCAGCTGCGGCAGCGCAATGTGACGCCAATTACTTATCCGCATATGACGAACGTAGAGTGGAAACAAAGTGGATAGCGCCGTATAGGGCGCCGAAGGAAACGCCCGTTTGAAAGCCACGGTGGAGGACGCGTGTGGCTAGGATTAGATGAGGGGCTAATCTTTGCCGTGGATGGTATGAGGCCAGATTAGAGACATCATTCCTCTTCTTTTCCCTTACTTTTCTTTTGCGTATGTGTTCTTTTCTGTTGTTTATTCTTCTGCAGGCTTTGTCTGGTGTGGCACTCGGTACAACTGAGACCATTATTATAATAAGATAAACAGGTTGGCAGCTAGAGAAGAGAATCGACTAGATTAAAACATGAACCATCCACCGAGAAAATTGTGATATTTTGTAGTTGGTAGATTAGCATTTTGTGCCCCGTCTCATATAAGCCTAAACATAACGGTGCTCGGGAGGACTCTGCGTCCATGTGGAGGAGGTATCATCCCGATTCCCTGCCTCTTCTGGAGGATAGTATTATATTATACGGAGTGGCATATCCAAAGGCAAGTGTTTGTATATTTGTATATACACAGCTGCATTTGCAACTCTATACACTAAGCCCTAACCAAGCCCTAACCAGCACAGAGCAAAACGGTCTAGAACTCTTCTTCCGACAATTACTTTTTCTTCTTCTCCGATAACGCTCCAACACGTCGCTCCATTGCCACTTGAACCATACAAAGCTTTATTAGGTGCTATTCTTGTCAAGCATTGGCAGTCAAAACGGCATTGGCTACCAGAGATCGCGAGTAGAAGACGGGTTCCACGGGTCGGCTGTCACAGATCTATCGGTGGCGGGTTTCAGGACTAGAGTGAACTTTTGTCTTTGCGTTCCTTAGGGGAGAAGAAAGAAGTTTCTAAGAAAATCCGGAAATATGCTTGCCCCAATCTTCGACTATTCTAGAAACTCCAATGTATATGCGGGAGTTGAGTTGAAACGTTGGGTTCCACAGTTGCCAGTTCTCTGGCTCTCTCGCTTCATTCATGTATCTCATCCACAGACATGGAAGGTTAATGTCCCGTGGTAGGGTTTCATTCAGGTTTGCCTCCACCGAAGCTGTCCCAGGCACCGTTTCAATGCCCTCGACAGTTCCAGAACCAGGGCCGGAATCCAATTATGCCGTCGAACCGAACTCTAGATGTCCCTTAGACGGGGGCATTCGGACTGTTCGACATTGGAAGGACGTATCATCTCCTCCCTTGTCTGCATGGTCTCCAATCCCGTGCACGCCCGTGATTCTGGCCTTCATCCAACTTCGTCGCCTTTCGATATATGGCTTCATTTAAACCGGGTCCATGGAATCATTGAGGGGTAGTATCCATCGCCATGAAATTGGTAATCATTTTCTTTTGCCTTTCGCAGACTTAAAAAGGGCCATCTCAATAAGGATTTCGTCTCTCCCCCTTCTCTTCTCTCAGACACTCCTTTCATTCATTCCTTGAGTGCCCACATCCATCTTCACTCTTTACTATCTTACCATTTCGTTCCAAGTTCACAGAGATACCCTGTTCTTTCGTTTCTCACCACTCGAGTCACTCCTTGAAAAGGCTGCGTGAAGAATAACCAGACCTCTTCCCAACCCATTATCGAAAAAAGTCTTTATAGAACCACAAAATGCAGCTTAAATCATCTCTTCTGCTGCTTGCAGCCCTTGCATCTTCCACCACAGCCGCCCGCCTTCAAGGCCATGAAAGACGCACTGCGGCTATCCCTCAGTCCTTTGACGCAGAAGGACTATCCAAACGTGGAAACGGTTCCACAGGAGGCGCCTGGACCCAAACTCCCAATGGCCAAGGCTCTACTCAAGGTTTCGGCCAACCCACTACGGGCGGTGGTTCTGGCATCGAGTACTCTGGTAACATTGGGAACCCCTGGGGAAGCAATATAATCCAGGTCTCTGAAAGCGACGCCTCGCAGTACAACAACGTGCTGCAATTTCAGGGCAGCAACACTGAGCCCTGGACGGTCGTATTCTGGAACAAGATGGGTCCCAACGGGAAGCTGGATGGATGGTATGGCAATTCCGCACTTTCCTTCCAGCTGGGCCCTGGAGAGACCAAGTACGTTGCCGTCGCAGACGACTCCCGAGGCGGGTTTGGTGCGGCGCCGGGAAGTCTTCCTACCGATCAGAATGGCGGATACTCCTGCACATGGGGAGAATTTGACTTTGCCAGTTCCTCGAATGGAGGCTGGTCCGGTTACGATGTCTCCATGATCCAGGCTCAGGCAGCTGGACAGGAGATCCAGGGAATGAAGATCTGTCAAGCACCCGATACAGCCTGTTCCTCCATCACCACTGGAGGTGGTCAGGTCAACAATGCGTACACCCAAGCCGAAGCTGCGGCTGGTGGTATCGGGGGTAATATTCCCGGTGGCCCTGTGCGCCTGGCTGTGACAATCGATTATAGCGGTTAAGGTGTTCTTTCTTTCTATCCAATTTGGCCTGTGTATATAATATTTCAATCGTTATAAATCAAGCCTTTTGAGTGCATGATTCATCTGTACAACTTAGTGCTAGTAAGCTCGTGAACTACTTCGGCCCATCGCCAACATACATGTAATTGTCAGCATGAATGTTGAGAAACTGTGGCCTAGTCCTTCCCTGGATGAGACTCTCAATGGCAGAACCGTATTTTATGAGCATGTCTTCTCTGCGTGAAGTTTGGATAAACCCGATACCGAATGCGATGCCTTTTTGGTCAGTTCTGTGGTAATGAATAAGCTAAACAATTAAAACTCACCCTGGTCGTCGACGCCAACAGGAACTGTGATCATTGGATACCCTGTTTATGCCGAGTGTGAGACGTCGAGGATTTATATATCCAAATAAACACCCCATACACGACTCACCAGCTTTAGCCGCCACCTGGCACGCAACGCCAGTCTCTGCTTGAACAGGCACTAGCAACCCATCGAGCTGCAAACCCCCGCAGGACAATGCCGCATCGATGCCTTCCTCTCGCGACTTTCGCCAGATGTACGCCAAAGCCTTGTAGTATGTGTCATCCATGACACCCTTAGACTCCAGGCTCTTCTCGAAGTTATCCTGGCCCTTGGGCCAGGCAGGATGCGCCCCCGGGCGGCCGCCTTCTTTCTCTGTATACTTAATATTATAAGCGATGACATCTTCCAAGGAGTAAATATTGTTAGGGTTGCTGGTTAAGCCGGCTAGATAAGTCTTGAGGTGATTATAGAATTCTGTTTTGACTACTGTGAACTCGGATTGATGAGGGCGGTCTTCGGGAAATTCCCTTTTCAGACCAAAAAACGATGTCAGTATTATTAAAGGGGGGAGAAAAAGAACTGGGTTTGCATATGCTTACCAGTCCCAGCCTTTTGGGGATATGATCTCCTCTGCACTGGGAAAATCGGCGTTTTCGATAACTTCGGCACCGGCATCCTTGATACGTTGGATCACCTCCCTTAATCTTGAGTGTTGAGCCTTTAGAGATTCATTTTTGCTCGCCATCTCCCACACCCCTTTCCAGGGTAGTCCAAACCTAGCACCTTCTAGAGCCTCCTGTCCAGAGATAAAGGAGGTGTATTGTTGTTCTGGGCAATATCGATGTTATTTCACAGTTAACACTTCCGGTAGGTGTAATATGACCATGGGAGCGCACATACCTGAGTCAAAAGACTTTGTAATACAATCCAACACTATGGCCGCATCTTTCACGGTTCTCGCCAATGTCCCAACAGTATCGAGGCTGCTGCATTCTGGAATAACGCCATGACACGAAACTAAGCCAACGGTGGGTTTGATCCCGACTACCCCGTTGCGATCAGCCGGAAACACAACCTGGAGATATTGTCAGCAAAATACGCAGTCAATCCTATCTCTGTGCAGGACGGTATACTCAACTTACGCTTCCATCCGTTTCAGTCCCCAAGCTGAACGCACACATATTGGTCGCGACAGCCACGGCACTACCATTACTGGAACCTCCTGGGTGATACGCAAGATTGTAGGGATTACGGCACTGTCCTCCTCGAGAAGAATATGCTTCCGAGCTTTTTCGCTATCAGTGAGAAACTTAATGCGAGGTTGTCATGAGTTCGACGCACTAGTATGACGAACGCATAGATGCCCACTCGGACAGATTCGCATGTCCAAGAAGAACCGCGCCCGCGCTACGTAAAAGGGATACAACATGTGCGTCATCTGGGACCTTGGCTCCAACTAGCACTGTAAACGTGAGCAGAACGTAGCTTCAGGGGTACGATTACCGGGTGATAGATGACATACTGGTAGTACCGGCGGTGGTGTGCATCTTGTCCTTAGTAGCTATATTCTGCATTTCCAATGCAATCACGATAAAAGTCAATTGATATTCGTTCCAGGTAGAAAAGAAGGATATCAGTCAGTGCGGAAAGGTGAATACACACATCCTTGACAAGAAACGGAATTCCATGAAGCGGACTTCGCACCTGCCCCATGGTTCTCTCTTTATCCAACTCATCTGCAATATCGAGAGCATCTGGGTTTACCTCGATGACTGCTCTGTTATCGGGTGTCAGAGAAAAGATACCCAACACAGTTACGGCCCTCGTGAACGAAACACCAACTAACCTCAGAAGGGGGTTGAGCCTCGTAATTCTTTCCAAATAGCATGACGTAAGCGCGCGTATCGAGAATGAACCATTAGCCAGATACTGCTGCAGCTGAACAATTGATAGGTCCTCTATATCGATACCACGACAAGTTGGCATTCGGAGATCCGTATCTCCATCAGTCCCTTCATTCTTATTTCGATATATTTCCCGGTTCATGTGGAAACTATTTGACTGCATATTTTGAATTAATGACTGGGACATGGGCAGAAAGCTATACCGAAGGAATGCCAAGGGCGAAGGATATGGGGAGAGAACAGAGATCCTCGCAGCGACGAGCATACCTGTGTATAGACATGCGGCTAGGAGATTCAGTATAAGGAGAGGCAATTACTTGTAAGGGAATATCAATATATAGCAATCCACAGATCAATGCGATAGGTATGCATATTAAAGACGTCATGTCAGGGGAGGATGAAAGGTGCCAGGAGTTACAACATCATGAGTAACTAGGTAACTAACGTAATACGGCGGACTATGTATACATAAGTGACAAAACTCGTTTTATTACAATGGTTACCAAATGCCATAGTTAACTACATGCAAGCTCTAGAGCCATCATGTAACTAGTTAATTACTCGTTTATGACTAAACACATATTTGTCCCCTCCTTAAATTGTGATCTCTACCTAAGCTGACCTGGATACTCATGTCCTGTCATGATACTGCGAAGATGGCGAACAAGTTGCATATCCTTCACTTGGTGTAAGGGCTGGATGGTGGTGATGGTGTGAAGAGGTAATCAATACACGGAGGATGCTAAGTACGATAGTACAGAGTTAGTTAGTTAGTTAGTTAGTTAGTTAGTTATTATTATTTGATGTGGATCAGGGGTGCGGCATCTGGATACCAGATACTAAAAGGATACCGTAGGATTCATAGGGATTGTGGTGAACACTCTATATCGATATACTGCTGTCTCTAGTACATCTTGAAGCTCTAAAACAATGCGCTTCCTCTTGCTTGCTTATTACACCTTGTGTTGTCCCAACATCCGTATGTTGGTCCCTCCTCCGGAACATACATACTCCGTATCCGGGACCGGATTATCAGATAATCCACCTGTCCGAAATAGTATATCCTCATCAGAAAACGTAAATAGGGTTCAGCAAGTGCTACGTACACGTGATCTTTTGTGGCCTAAGGCTGCTTAATTTGCGGCCTTGCAGGTATTTAGAGTCTGGGCAGTCCATGCAGAAATGGATGTTCCTTGGCTTCTTACTTCATCTTCATTGGAAACACAATTAGACAAGCTTATTAATGGTTACAAATTACATCTTAATTGAGCTTGTTCTTGCACGTGAAGAAATACGTGTATTACGCACTTCTAATGAAAAGCAGCTTCAAAAGCAAAAGCACTCTACTAGGCAACTAGCTACTGCAGAGGGCTTCACTATTCAGGAGGGCATAGAGTGATTCCAGCATGAGAATGAGGTCTCTGAAGCTCAGGATACTATGCCTACAGATCCAGTACTTTCTGCAGTTAGGCCTTGTGTATGAGCGCCACCGCAGTGTTCTAATTGTCATATTCGGGGACATCGTAGAGTTAGATGTCCTAATCCAATTAATAATTAGTTTTTATATAGAAATGCAATTGTTTTGTTAATAAAGGCTCTAAAATCTCACCTAGGGGTGGAAATCAGAGCGGAGGTGGCTGCTCGTTTGTGGAATACGTTATGTGAGTGACAATGCATGGCATCACCTTGCCCTCCATTGAAGCCCTAAACCCTACTTGTCTGGTGTTACTTAAGGGTATGCCGTTAGCTAAGACAAAAATGTCAGGAAAAGTAAGCGTGGTTATCAAGTATGGGAATGCCAGACAGAAATGGCGAATAGACCACAAATTTCCCCTGTTCTGTCAAAGAAAGAACGGTGGCATGCTCGATTCAGAGCCCAGAGGCAAGAAAAAGGCCCCAGGATACCACGCAAAAGTAGCATGAGAACGACCCTGCATATTTGCTAGACGAACCCGGAAAAGTAATCACTGTAGGTAACTGACACACCCCCTTGCATGCTGAACAAGAATTTCTCCCAGCATTCAAACAGCCAAGCAAACGCCCTCTGAAGGATATAAAACACCAAAAATCCAGCCGGTCGCCCAAAATATGCAATAAAAACCCATTATCTCCCCCGTCTAGCCTTCAGTCTGCACGCTGGAATCGCGGCTGGTGCTCGCGGGTCCCTCCTCTACATTCACATACTGCGCCAAATGCGGGAACATCCGGGCCCATTCAGCACTGAGCATCCAATTCTCATATTTGTTCAATTCGGCCACGAACTCTGCGTTAAGTGCGATGTCGCCGCGCGATGTGGTTCTGTAAAATGCCTTATGTTCAGGCCACCGGAATCGTACAGAGCGGATGTACAGATTGACCGAGTGCCTTCCATCTTCGTTTTGGTGGGTCGTGAGGTAATCGCGGAGACCGGGCCAGGGGAGAAAGTCGATGGAGACCGGGTGCGGGATAGATTTCTGAATTTCGGTAGGACGCAGCCAGGGAGGGATATCACCACGGGATTCGTTATGAGGGCAGAGACGCCACTGGGTCTATCAATGGGGGTGTCCAGATGACTGGAAGAAAAGAGTAAGACTCACCCGCAAAAACCGATACATGCCTAGAAAGATCCCAAATAGGGTATACACATTCACCGGGTGTATCCGGTTGAAAATCGATCCCAGTATATGAATGATCGGGTTATTGCTACAGGAATGCCGAAACAGACTCAGCAAGGACGGGTTCCGAGGCAGACGTGGCGGTGTGTTATAGATACTCCGGGAGAGTTTCTCGTGCGTCCGCAGGAGAATCAAGAAGGTTGAATATTCGAGACACTCGGTGGGAGACTTGTGCTCCACGCCACAGCGACAGTCGACGAGAATCCGATTCTGATGCTCAGATAAGATATCCAGGAGTGACTCGATTCCATTATCATCGTCAGTGGCACGACTGGGTATGCTGGAATGTGGAGGAGATTGAGCTTGCTGTGGGGTCGGTGGTGCAAAGGGCGTTGCTGCGGTAGCGGTAGCAGCAGAAGCAGGAGCATCGTGGTTAATACTGAGGCTGGCAGAAGCAATGGCCGGCGTAGTAGAAGGAGAATATCGCTGGAAGTGAGCGGACAGGCTCTCGAAACTGTAACCGGGACTGAGATCTGGAATCCCAACCAGGCTATTATGCGCCTGGGGAGGAGAGAAGGGGGAGTGAGAGGCTTGTCCAGAGCAAGGGTCGGGCGTTAAGGGGATAGTGGGAGCTGGGGACGCCTGGTCCTTCACCGTCGGAGGCGTATAGGCATTCTGACCTCTCAGCACATCGGCATGCAGAACAGTCAACTGATCAGAAATCTCCTTCATCCGTTGGCGTAGCTGTACCATTTCCGCCTCGAGTTTGTCCATCTGGGACTTCGTCCGGTCTCGCTTTGCCTTGTGGTTCACTTTGTCTGCATGGCGTTTGCGGGCGAGCTGAGCCTCTGTCCGCAGGCGTTTCTTGGGGTTTGAATTCATCGCTGAGGGATGGTAGGTGCAAGGCCGTCCGTTATCTTCTGATCGTTGATGTTTTGACTAGGGGAAGAGTGAGATGTTACCGGGGAACAGGGAAGACGGACTGTATCCGGGGAAGTGCTATTACAACTTTATAAACTTTCCAAGGGAACGAATAGATTAAAAATGCGGGGTTCTCCTTTCCCCCAGCTGGCGACCGGCCAAGATACCGTGAAGAGCATAACGTCCGAGAAGGTTCAGCGTGTGCGCCTAGGTGATTATCACCCGCAGTTGACTGGCCCCCCGAACTCCCCCAGAAGCCGGGGTCCGGGGAAGCCTTGAAGTCATTGGACTTGATCTCGCGGTTAGCACTTCTCCCAGTGCAGGATTATTCCTCCTCCGAAATTATCATGGCTGGGTGGTCTGAGGTTGAGATGGCGTCTGCTCTCTTCGTCATCGCTGCAGGGGACATCCACATGCAATCCGACATCCCTGCTCTCCCTGGACCCTGACCCCCTTTCCCTGTCATGCTGTGCTGGTTTACGGGTGAACTACCTGGGTAAGCCTGTGCTCCTATATTGCCAGCTCGGGCTATCTCTCTTTCTTCTTTCTCTCTCTCTCTCCCTATCTCCCTTGAGTCTCCGGTATGTCGGGAATAATGAAAACAATATTACTCGAGAAAGTTCTGTCAGCGAATCGGCGCCTGCGCATGTGGGCCTTGACATGTTGGTTGGTTTTAAAGCGCCGACCTGTCCGGCGAGTCTATGCTAGTATTGCTAGTATGCGTATCCTGAAAAGGTGGCCTTGTCAGGCACGCACCAGTAGATACAGAAGCTTAGTTAATACTACCAGATTCGTTTAATCGGATATCTGGTATCCAATAAGTTACAGGCCGAGCCATCAGTGAACGGGCCGATGGGAGGGAGTGCTGTTTCATAGGCGACACTGGGAATCAAGCATAGTGCTAGCCATGTCCATGCATCCAGAAATGGCACAGCAAAAATAAAATAGCAACCAAAAAGTCCTCCCCGACTGGGAGTCGAACCCAGGTCTCCCGCGCTTGATCCTTTTCAAGGATGACAAGCGGAAATCATCACCGTTAGACCATCGAGGATATGTTAGTAGCGTGGTCATTTTTTGTTTTAAAGATTCTGATTGGCGTATCAAGAATTTATTATTATCATTGTGATAGATGATCGCGGAGGATATGTTGGGTGGTTCTCGTGCGTATAGTCGGACCCCATCCGAAAATGTGCTGTAGGAAGATAGAAATGTGGAATGGTTCCGAAGAGTGCTTTTTACAATTTTTCTTTTAAATTTTTCAATCAATCGTTCTAGCTTTAAATACCAGGCAACTTAAGTATCAAAAAATACAGCTCTAATTTACCTTACCTAGAGAAATCTTTGTTTAATATATGAAGGACTAGGGCAACATTTGAGTCAATCTAACTAGGCCAGGTATAGATAATCCACCTGTCCGAAATAGTAACGTAATCAGACACCAAGTGTCCCCGGACACCGAGAGTCTCCCCTTTTCCATGATAGCTATTATGATAATTTTATTATTTTATTGACTACCTCTACCACCCACACCATTGCCATGGAAGATAAATCTTATGAAGGGCGAATTCTTTTAGTCCTTAATGCATTCAAAAAGGATTAATATCCATATATCCCAAAGCTTGCAGCAGCATTTGATGTCAATACAAAAATTCTCTAAAGATAGTTAAAAGGTGTTAGGTCACGCATGCAATATGTATATATTAGTCAGCAGTCGCGTAGTCCACGTGACCTAAGGCGCATACTTATGGCAGCGCAGGGCCCCGAGACTTGAAGCGCTAGCGATTAGTTCTTCTACAATATGAACCCCACGAGTTGCGCCCAGATTCCTGACCTTAGCACGCTACTCGCATAAATCCTTGGACCAGCCTACGCTCTGTAGCGCAGGTCTAACAGTAGCAACAAATCATCTGGATCTAAAGAAATATCAGTAAATACTTATCAGCTTAAGTAATAAAAACAGCAAATCCAATATTTTAAAAATAATAAGATATCCCTTTCTATAATCAGTTGGGCAATGGATAAGATGATTAAAAGTGCAGAGATTATAATGCAAAATACAATTTTATTATAAAATAAGGTTCAACAGCTCTGTAGGAAAAAAATAAAAAGAAGAAAGTACCTCCAAAATTTATTTAAGATAGAGGAAGTCTTACTGGTTTACAAGGCCAGTAAAAAATTCAGTAGATAGAGGAGGAATTGCTTCAACGGCAATCATCTCAGAGACAGTGGAAGCTTGTTAAATGTAGTAATCGTGGTTAGACTGGCCGTAACTGCTTAAGGTGTCCTGTTAAATAGCCTCACATTATTTTGTATATATATAAATATATTGAATTTGTTGATAATTCTACAGTTCTACGAGCCTATGGCTATTTCCATGGGCCTAGCGAAAAATAGGGACTCTCAGTATCCGATTACGTTATATCCTCATCAGAGATGATCCGGGCAGCTACAGAGAGATGATCGGAATATATCACGGTGCTGGACCAACATACACCGTATGACGGTCCGGAGGCCTGTTCTGCCTGTACTGACCGCCCCTGCACGTGCCTGCGAGGAAATATCTCTGATGAGGATATACTATTTCGGACAGGTGGATTATCTGATGATCCGGTCCCGGATACGGAGTATGTATGTTCCGGAGGAAGGACCAACATACGGATGTTGGGACAACGCAAGGTGTAATGGACAAGCAAGCTAGAGGAAGCGCATCATTTAGAGCTTCAAGATGTACTAGAGACAGCAGTATACCGGTATAGAGCGTTCACCACGATCCCTATAAATCCTACGGTATCCTTTTAATATTTGATATCCAGACGCCGCACCCCTGATCCACATCAGGCTGCAAGCCAGGGCGGTCAGAACAGGCAGATCCTCCCGTGACCTAACAATTGCGTGTACTATTGTGATATTGTACCTTAGAAATGAGTTTACTAGCTATGTCTAACCTTGGAAAATCTTCTGCAAGATATGCGAGGGCTCTCAAGACATGGGGGTTTGAAATATCGTGTGTGGCGCTGACAGGACATACGTTGGAGACGTCATATTACTCATCGTCAATGGGCTGCTTAGTTAACTATCTCAACCTGCCTATCCATTCAATCTTCCTTGGGATAACTGCTGCTCTGCGTATTTGCCTCCTGGTAACTTCGGGCCATTTATCCTTCAAAATGGGCATCGCACATATCGTTATGTTCCGATTCAAACAGGGCCTTCCTGCCGATACAGTTAAGGATGTATGCAGTATACCTACCCATAGCAGCCCTTGTATAATTATATATCACAGTAATAATGACATGGTATTCTCGAATGAATGCTAAGATACAGGCAGGTCTGTGAGCGTCTAGCTGCGCTGAGGGATAACTGTGTCCAACCCTCATCCCAGAAGCCGTACATCAAGTCAGCGATTGGTGGCGTGGACAACTCACCAGAAGGGATTCAGGTATGGTTAATATATATGCGAGATGATGTCGCACAGCTCTAATGGTCAAAATCTGAAGGGCGGCATCACCCACGCCTTTATTATGGAATTTGAAAATGCTAAAGATAGAGATTATTATGTGCACCAGGATCCAGCACATCTCGCATTTCTGAAAAGCCTGGATGGTCTTGTCGAGAAGGTGCAGGCCGTTGATTTCACTGATGGCGTTTTCTGATAGCGATGAAAGATAAGACGGGTAAAAATGGTATAATATCTATGAGCTAAGCTCATAAAGGTGTCTAGAAAAATCCTAGACAACAAATCAGCCCGGGTGGTCTAGTGGTATGATTCTCGCTTAGGGTCAACCCTAAAGCTTAGCATGCGAGAGGTCCCGCGTTCGATCCGCGGCTCGGGCCATTATTTTTTCTTCATTCATTTTTTGTCTACCCACCATCCATCTTGTAGCCAATCGAGACAAGCTAATCGATCAATGAATGAATGATGTTGATAAGAAAGAATAACTAATAGAGATGTGATGGCTGATAAGATTCGGTCCGCCGTCCCGCATCACGGCCTCGAAGCCGGCATCATCACTACGAAGAGAAAAGTCGGACGTTGCTTTATTCTCGCAATTGAGACACAATTGAGACATCTATCTTCATCGCGCATACTACAATGGCTCCAGGATTGACACTGGCATTTATCGGCTGCGGTACCGACTCCTCTTTAGCGAAATGACCACACATAGATGGAAACCATATTCATCTTATCAGGGAACATGGGCTCCGCCATCTTAGGCGGAATCCTCGACGCAACCCGATCTGAGTCGGCAACCCCCAGGATATCCTCCTTCATTACTAGCACCAAGAGCGCCGAATCTGCAGAATATCTCCGAACACAGTTCATCCAGGATGAATCGCGGGTTTGATTCCTCCACTCGCAGAACCTCAAAGCCATGCAGGAGGCAGACATGATCCTTCTCGCGTGCAAACCGTACATGGCGGCCGACGTCCTTGGGGCGGAAGGCGTCCAGGAAGCCCTTTCGGGGAAATTCGTCATCAGCATCCTCGCTGGAAAGACGGTTAAGGATATTGAAGAGAGCATATTCCCTCCTTCCCGGCCGCTGAACGCATCCATCCGCAAGCCGTACATCGTAAGAGCCATGCCAAATGTTGCCGCCAGCCTGAGAGAATCCATGACGATGATCGAGACGCCTCCTAACTCTCTCCCAGCGCATCTATCTGAAATGCTCGAATGGATTTTTCAGCAGATCGGGCAGGCCAAGTTTATTGCACCCGATCTATTCGAAGCGGGCACCATGCTTGTCGGGTCAGCAATCGCCGTCATGACAGTGCCGCTTGACGGGTACCTGGATGGACTCGTATCGGAGGGTCTGCGAAGGCCAGACGCATTTGAGATGGCTGCGCAGGTATTTTACGGAATGGCCAAGTTGCTCAAGGACGGAGCACATCCGGCTGTACTAAGGGAGAGTATTTCAAGTCCCCGGGGCTGTACCATCCAAGGTTTATTGGCGGTGGAGAGAGCAGGAACCAGGGGAGCATTTGCGCAAGCAGCTATTGGTGGGACGAGGCATTTACAAGGTGGGAAACAGTAGATTGGGCTGTTGGTGGTTTATTGGAAATGAAGTGGGATTCGTGGCTTTATATAGAGTAGATAGATATATACACAATGTCCTTCTGGCTCATACCACTGACCCCCGCACCAGAGATAGCATCGGAATATCTCCCGATGGTCCACGGTCTACACATCATCATCCAAATGAACCAACATCCTGTCTTATCGTAACGGAGGGGCCGTGGATCCCCAGAACGCAAGCCCTAAGCCAATCTCAACCTGCAGCGGCATCTGAGCCGACGCGATGCATAAATCGGCAGTGCAGCCGCTGGCCCTTTCTGGCCTTGTCTCTGGATGATTTCCACTCGGGATCGGTGAAGCTCTTGTATTATCTCTATCCCTGCTATAAACCTCTCTGACATGATGCGATAGGCACAGCTTGCCTGCTGCGTCCTGAGATACTGCCGAGCCCCTCCCATTGACCGTCGTGCGCGGGGTCAAGGCGTAGGAGGAGAAATATATATATGGTCAAGAAGATTCCCAGCTGGGATTACTGCTTCTTCAAACTGCTTTTCCTTCTTCTTATACCTCCTCTCATTCCCCTGTGTTGTATGAAAACAAACGGACCAGGGGTTCCGTCTCAATTGGGATATACTTGAAATACACATCATGCACAATACATACAGAATGAAGACAAAGCTGCTGCCCTTCCAGAAGCACTGCTCCCAGATTCAGCTCGTGAATCGACAGTTTTTGTCTATTGTGCACACCCGACACCAATCCACTAGCAGTGCAAATGTCACCTCATACCCCCGGTCCCAAACCAAAGCACAACAGCCCCAATCCCTCCCCAAACAAGCACCCATGGCAGTCCTCCCTACTAAATCCCTATTGCGCTCCTTGCTGTTCACGTCCGTCATGTCTTCACCCCTCCTGGATCCCTGTCTCTGGTTGATGAAGGTGGTGGTCAACTCCAAATCGGCCCTCTTCAATCCATCCAGGAATCCACCTCTCAATTACCTTCTCCGTTCGACAATTTACGAGCACTTCTGTGCTGGCACGGACGACGTTGAAGTCAGGAAGACAGTGCGGGATATGAAGAACTTAGGGTTCAAGGGCGTGATTCTGGGGTATGCACGGGATGTCGTCCTCGACCACGAGGAGTCCGGGCAGGCATCTTCAGAGTCGAGTAAGAATGCTGCATATGCCCGGATGGTAGAGGAGTGGAAGGAGGGAAATCTAAGGACATTGTCCATGATCGGTCCAGGTGATTTTCTGGCTGTCAAGTAAGTTTTCCTCTTTTCTATACATGCCCAACGGGAGAGAGCTGACAGCATTTTAGATTCACCGGCGCTGGTCCGCTTGCCGTGGAAGCCCTCACTCGCGGAGACCGAATCCCATCAAGCATTCTATCGGCGATGCAGGAAGTCTGCGAGAAAACCGCCCAGCAGGGCTCGCGGCTCTGGATCGATGCTGAGCAGCAGGTACTCCAAGACAGGATCGACGCGTGGACCATCGACCTCATGAGGACGTACAACCGGAAGGGAAAAGCGGTCGTCTATAACACAATCCAGGCGTATCTCAAAGCCTCCACGGAGAACGTCCAGAGACATCTCCTCCTTGCCCAGAAGGAGGGCTGGACGCTAGGCATCAAGTTGGTACGAGGCGCATATATCCAGCATGACATCCGGTCCCGGATCCACGATACCAAGGAAGACACAGACAACAACTACAACAACATTGTCGAGAAGCTGTTGACGAGACAGTACCCGTTGCCTCTGAAGCAGGAAGACAGCTCCCTCGCATTCCCCGATGTGTATCTC
Organism: Monascus ruber; assembly: GCA_002976275.1. Lineage (NCBI taxonomy): Eukaryota > Fungi > Ascomycota > Eurotiomycetes > Eurotiales > Aspergillaceae > Monascus > Monascus ruber. The sequence goes on along the minus strand of PSNO01000007.1, from coordinate 1,534,503 downwards.
TTCGTGGCATCCCACAATGCCTCAACAGTGAAGAAGGCCACGGCCCTTCACCGATCACTGATCATTAATGGAAAGCCCACAATCCCCGTGGAATTCGGACAGTTACAGGGCATGGCGGATGAGATTAGCTGCACGCTGGTATCGGAGGCCCAACGAATGACCAACGCACCAGATGTATCAGAGCGGGAAAAGGGCGCCGCGCCGAAAGCATTCAAGTGCTTGGCCTGGGGTACGACGGCGGACTGCCTGCATTTCCTTCTCAGACGGGCCGTGGAGAATAAGGGAGCTGTGCAACGGACGAAGCATATGGCTGCTGCTTTACGGGAGGAAGCTTGGAGGAGGCTGTTTAGGAGGTCGTAGTATACTCAAGAGTATTGATTTGGTTGCATTATGGAATGAATTATGAATTGTACTGCATTGATTTTCGCTATATCCCAGTACTGACCATGGATCGCTTGCTCCTGAACAATTATCTTCGGACTATTGCGATTTCTTTATCGTTATCAGCCCAAGAACAACAACAAAATCCAGATCGAATTGATGGAGATAATACTCGGTTTCCGCAGCCGAGCATCGGTAGACCGTCCTACTGGCTGAAGCTGTATTCATCAGGCATCAACGGTGGAGTTCTAGAGATCAACATGCCTGATCTACACACAACTGGCAGAGATGAAGATAAGGTATGATTACCTATGTATATAGGTCTGTAACAACTGTATTAGTCCATATTTCTTATCGACGCCAATCCCGACTATGTACATACAAGTAAACCCCAGAGATTCGAAAGTATTATCTGTCGTGTATAGGTATCGAAATTTCATACCACGATCGGATATGAATAGCCTTGCATGGCGCCAAAGCGATCGATCCACCGACGACCTGCAGTCTCGCTGGTTCCGAGAATATGCCATGAACCTTGAGAGCCAGTAACGAGTCGATTAGAAGACTAGAATCCTCGAAAGACATATCACGACAGGTGTGAATGGTTTCTCGGTATTCAGAAACGCCACCACAGGAACCAGAAACTCAAGAAACCTTCGGCCGCTTGGGGCCAGGGAACCCAGACCCCCCATGCGTGCGCTTCCGTTGCATTGCTTCCATTTCAGCCTTCATAATTCTCTCCTGCTCTGTCATCTTCTTGGGAGGCTCCATGACTGATCCTTTCTTACCCGCCAGCGGGTTCTTCTTTACAGCAGAAGCAAAGACATTCTTAGGCTTCTTCTCGCCCAGTGAGAGAGACAACTTGGCACCTGGCTGAGCGGACGGGACAGTAGATGCAAGTGTCGGGGCGGAAGAAGCGTTTGAAGGGGAAGCGACACTGTCTTTCGCAGCATCCGGAGATTCTGATTTCGGTTTAGTCTCCCCATTTGCCTTGGAGCCGAGACCAATATCCAGTTGAAGCTTCTCTCCTTCCTTCCGTTCCAAAATATTGGCTTTAGAATCCAATTCAGCCTCGGCCTGTTTACTCTTCTCCGCAGCCCGCTGCGCTCTCTCGACCTGTTCCTGTATCTGCCGTTGCTCCCTCTCCTCGTCACCTTTATCCTGGCGCTCCTTTTTCAGAATGGCTTCGCGCCTCCTCAAAGTCTCGGGGCTGTTGTCGATCCATGAGACAAAGAGACCCTTTTCTGTTTCTTCGACACGGCAGATTCCTTCTCGACCTAGGTGTGCTGCAAACTGTGTGAGACTCTTCCAGCGAGTAGCGTTCATGTGGATATGCTATCAACCAAGAACTCCAGCATCAGTATAATGCTCTAATATAACCGAATCGAGGATGGGTCATAGCCTAGGGCCAACTTACATGCTTATCCGCAATAACCTGCTGATAGAACTGGTTGATATGGACTTTCTTCTCGCCATGCGTCGTCTTGAGCATGTTGATGAAGTTACTCAAGAACTGTTCACTGTAATCTTCGATATATTTCTTTGGATCTTCGCCGATGAGTAAAACCTGGCGAACGTGGCTTTCACTCTGGACATGGCTGTAGTTAGAACAGATCGTTAGCACGCTTCGGGAACAGGCAAGAGGGATATTCAATGAAACCCGCACAAATCCAGGAACTCACCATTTAAAGCCATTCTCATCGCGCATTTGCCGCTCGCATGCTTGACAGTACCATCGTAAGCGCCCAAGTCCTTTCTATGAAGTCCGTTAGAAATGATGCCCCGAGAATTGAAAACAAGATGCGCCGCAACATACCGACTTGATCCTGTTGCTGATAGCTTTCGTACTTCCAGCCTCAGCCCGTGGCATTGTGAGAGGTGAAAAGAGCGACAAACTGGATATAATATGACACTGATATGTCAATGAGAAGCTGTTGAGAGTTGAAGGAGAGATATGGCGTTGGATTTGGAGGAGCAACTGCGCCACTTGTTGCTTATATAAACAGTGGCTTCTAACTAAACTATCGAAATACCCGTGCCAAGCGCACCTACACGTCTTTCCCCGTGTAGGTGCGCTTGGCACGGGTATCTATTCAACAGTTAGGGGTCCAGACTGCAGAATTGAGATGTACTACATTGTAGATAATCGTACTATGAATATCCGAACTTTAACATCATATCGCTCTCAAGCAGAGAGCTGCAGTGCCATATTGTCTTAAGAAGTATCTATTCAGCAAGATACAGCAAGCTCGACGACTCTTGAAACCATTAGACACTTGGACAGATGGCATTTCATATATAGTTTTACCTTTTTAGAGCTTGAATTATGGATCCCCAGGATAAGAAGCAATACAGAACCATGTCCGCAATCTCAGCAAATTCCCATTTTTATTAAAACACCATAACCAAATTACACAGAGCGTTCTTACCGCAAAAGGGTTCACAAAATGTAATCATGAATGGCAGATGGACCACTTTCGTTATACTCAACCCGGCTCATGAATCCCTTGGTAAGTCCCTGGTCAAGCATGAAGATAACCTTGGCAGCGACCTGTGCACCCAGGAATACTGCTTCCTCCATTCCATGATGGCCGCCGGACGAGGGACCGGGTGTAGCACCCGGAGGGCCAGATGGATTGCCCGCTCCTGCGATTCCCATTGTGCCGGGCGCGTTCGAGTTGCCGTGATCTTTCCATTCCGGGAAGTACTCGGGAGGTTTGAGGACCTTGACGGAGGTTGGGGTTTGAGAGTGACCTGTGGAACGATGGTGAGAGGGAGCGCCAGGAAAAATCGTAGATGATGGTGTTCCCGCATTTAAATTGGGATTATTGGCATGAGTCGCGGCTACAAGGAGAGGATTGACCCCATGAGCGGCTGGGTGGAGAATGAGACCTGGCTGACCTGGATTGGCTGGAGTATTTGTGCCTCCTGTTGGAAGGGGCGTGGAGAAGCTGGATGGGATTTCCGAGGTGAAGATGGTGGCGGATGGGGAGAGGATGTATTTCTGTGTGATGGTTGCAAGTAACGCTTGAGTGAATCCTGAATCCATTATGTTAGCATGGAATTATACTAGACGAAGGCCAAATATGCTAGCTCCACCTTTGATCTTGCTTCCATTTCCAAGAACTATCAAAGAGTCCCACAGCTCGCTGCGTTTTGTCGCGTCTGGCACGGCAAGAATAGTATGGTGGATTTGGTCCGCAATGTCTTCGAGGATGCCGTTGGACAGCCGATCCCCAACCTGCTGCTTTGGCGTCGCGGCAAGGAAGCGTTCAACCCCTACTGAAATGTCGCGCTTTTGGCGAATAAAGCGTTTCGAGGAGTTGCCCGACTCTTTCTCCGGTTCTAGTTGAACGAATTCTTCGAACTGAAACGAAGCCGTCTCTTTCTTCGAGTTAGGAAGACGCGCCTGTTTCTGTGTTTGGTCCCCTTTCTTCGATGCTGCCTTCTCAGCCTTTTCCTTGTCTCTCTTGGCAAGATACTCGCTAGTGTTACCGGTGACGATAGCCGCAACATTCAATACTCCTTCCTCTTCATCAGCATTCCCGCCTTCTGGGCCAGTTTGAGTGTTATCACCCGGGCCGCGGGGAACATCTGTATTTGGGGCTTTCCCCGCTGATGTTCCTGTGGATGCTGAAGCAGCTGGGTTTGATGCTTGAGGAGCCTCAGGGCGTCCTGGCAATGGCGTGCCTGAGGGCAGAATTTCTGTAATGTTGCTTCTCTTGAGCTGTTCGCACATTTCCCTTGTAAGCCCTTTCGGACCCAAGAGCTCTACCAGTTTGTCTGTCATAGCATCTCCGCCACACCCTTCCAATGCGATACCTCTTCCGTGTTCATTGACCATAAAGTCGGTAACCGCAGTGACGTCCGCCTTATCTTTTCCGACATCGACGACGGTAGCCGTAGCGGTACCATATCCATAACAGGCAGCTAGTGCAGAGTCCATAAGGCAGAATCCAGGCGTCTTGAATTTTTCAAAGACGAACTGAGTAATAGCCTCTCGATCCCGGGTAGACCAAACAGGCTGTGAGATGATAATAACCGGAGTATGGAGAGGAGGACCCAGGGTATTACGGATATGCATTAGTAGGGCAAAAAAGCATGGCCAGTCGACAACACGCCCGTTTTGTATCGGATAAACCGCGCCTTCGTCTGACATGACATCCTCCTCGTAGAAGATCTCCACCGTCTCCTCTTTTGGCTCTCCATTCGCTTCTCCGTTCGCGTCTCCTGTAGTTTCCGCATTCATCTCATCTGACTCTTGAGGTTTTTCAGGCTCGTTTCCTGTCGCTGTATTTGTTGTACCCTCCTGCGGGGCAGTTTGGACATCTTTCATCTCCACGTCCTCCTGTGGCGCTTTATCGCCATTGCTGACCTTGACCTCCTGTCGGCGTTCGCGGATCTTGTACGGTTCATATTCTCCCTTCTTATCAGCAGGAAACATACGCGTTGGAAAGCGAAAACGAGCGGGCGTAAAGGATTCGGGAAGGCCTAATTGCGCCAAGGTGACTTGCGAACCCGGCGCAATCAACTGCAGGAAAGAGGAGGGTTAGCAAGTTTGGGTCGTGGAAGACGTGGATGGGAATGCAAATTCCAGGAGCTTCATGTATTTTCGCTTACCAGAATATGCTCATCTTTAAAGGGCGCCATCTTGATAGATGCGGCGTTGAGGGCGTCTTGTCGCAGTCACAGCGGGAGCTCCGCGTGTTGGAAATCGATCGCTTCTCGACTGCGCGCGCTGAAGTTTGTCCGACCCAATTGGGTTAAGCCGTCGGCCCCTCTCCGCTTTGGATATTTGATGCTTTTGTACAACTTATTTTCTATATTCATTTATTCATTTTTATTTCAAAGGAATAAGAAAGCAAATTTGAATATCCCAGGCTTGAAATAGCAGTAGTTGACATGCTCTAGGCTGTAACTTATACCAGGCAGAACGCCACTCTGCGGCTTGTCTACATGGAGATCAAGGCTTCAGGCGAGGATGAAAATTGAAATTATTCGAAGATGACTTGACATAGCAGTCGTTGCTCAAAGAATTGAAGAAAAATACCAACTAAGGGCAGGATACCGCATGTCATAAGTCCATCAACCCTTTTTAGTCGTAGGTCAGACGAGCCTTACCCAGAAACCAATTCGAAAACTCCCAGGAAGCCGAAAAGAAAAAAAGAACTCCTTATTCCCCCCTTCTATGAGCATCAAAAGCCCGGCATTACCAAAGTGCGTAAAATCCCAGACACACCATCCACCGTAAATGCCTACTCCGGTGCGGCATGGTACTTCTCCGTCGCAGAGCGAAATAATTCCTGTTGTTGCCGTAAAAGCTCCTCTTCTGACAATCCGCTCTGTTCCATTTTACTTTGTTTCCTCTCCCGGGACTGTTGTCAGGACAAGTTGTCAGCGCTTGGGCGCGTAGAGTAAGGTCGATACACGCACCTTCAGCTGTTCTTTATGTTCCTCCGCTACTGCGAGCACATCGGGGACATAGTCGCCAAATCCTAAGTCACGCAGGGCTTTCTCAACGTGCTCGCAGGCAATTGTTTTCTTTGCTTCCTTCTCGCTGATATCGTTGGCTTCGGATGAAATGAGAGTAATGAACTCGACACAACATTCCACGAGGAGGTCACGCGCATCTTTGGAGAAGGTCTGGCCAGAAGATGGGGGTAGGATCTCCGTGATGATTTTTTGCACCGTCGCTGTGAGGATTGTAGTTAGTCGAACAACTCGGAGAAAATCGTGCTGCGCCTCTGCGAGTGCAAGAGAGAGACTTGTGCCAAAGAGTATGACAACGTAAAGGATAGTAAACCATCTCCAAAAACCATACCTTTGGGAAGCGACAGGTCGTCGTTAGCTGCATATACAAAAAGTCGCAAGTTAGCTCTTGTCTGTCCACCGCCAAGATGAGGTATTGCAATGACTTCATGATACCAGGATCGAGACTCACCGCTGAACTCCCTATCGGACATGGCGGACAGAAATATACCTAGAAAATGCGGAAGGAAAAGTAAGAACAGTTGCCATCAAGAGTAGAACAGACCGTCCAGCACCCTTATGAGCGCAACGCCGAAATGCTCAGGTGTCTGTGTGGTTGGGCTCCAGGTGTTTTGAGATGCACCTGCACTAAGCCGGAAAGTTGCCTAATATAGACTAGTGTATCAAGTTACCACTTTGTCGGGTGAGGGTGTTGACCTCAGTCCAGTGATTTATAAAACCTCCGGGGCCATGATTTTTTTCGATATTAACTTATGAACGACTTGCCAATTTACTATTCTACGAAAGACTAGTAACCCGCAAGGATATAGTACTCTATTCTTCTGTCAATCAATACCTATACATGTCTGTCCCAGTTCAGTTTCAGACGGTCGCCAATTATAAATCTGTTTTCTGTTTACGCTAGGATGAATAGCCCATACAATCTTTCAAGTAGCAAAGAGGACAAAATGGTGGAGGAAAAAACCTGGAGGCCGTTCTGGCACCCCAGAAGCTGTTCTGCTGCAGGCAGATTCTCAAGACTTAAGGGCGTGGTTAGTTAGTTAGTTAGTTAGTTATTATTATTTAACGTCGCTTGGCGGTCACGTGGCGGGTGACCGCGGCCTCCCGAAGGGCAACCGGACGTGCCTCCCAAGCGTATACTATCTAAAAGGATCTAAATACATGCTTAAAGGAGACAAATTTGAGCACTACGTGCTGTAGGGTTGGGGAAGTTCCCAGCACTACCCTGGCTGGGGCTTCAAGCGGTAGAAAAACCTGTCTTGCCTCCCTATAGGTGAGAGGGGGAGCCAATCCCTCTTTCCCAGGAAGATATGCTTGGACTGTTACACTACTCTGTGCTTAGGCGGGCCCAGTTTGGGCATATATCCGTAAAGAAGGATGTGTTTTGCACGATGCGGCTGAATTCCTCAGCCCCAGCAGCAGTCCCTAGGAGCCAGTCAATGGTTTTTGCCGGCCCAACAGGTGTGTGTTTCCATCTCTCCTTCCAGCGCTTCCTAGTATGTGGGCAGAAGAAGAAATGTACTGGAGTTTTTAGCTTCTTGCAGGAGCAGGTTGCTAGGTAGTCCGTGTGGTGGAGGCGTTCGTGATATGCTGCAAAGTCCCCATGTCCAGTGCGGGCTGCAATGAGCCTGCCTAGTACCCAGCGTGGCAGTTTGTGTTCCTGGGCCCGGCTGCTCTTCGTATGGGGACAGATGCCCAGGTCTTGGTATGCCTGGGGTGCGTTGCGTATATACGCTGCCTGGGTGGCAGTACGGAGTTGTTGTTTCGCCTCTCGTCTTAGGTATGCCGGGGAGGGGGGATGTGGGAGCCATCCATGGCTGCTCCCTGCTTTGCTAGCCTGTCTGCCAGCTCATTGCCTGCGATTCCAGTGTGCCCTGGTACCCAGGAGACCCGTACGGGCCTGCGGGGGGAGGCTAGGATGTACGGCAGGCTGAGCCACTGCGTGGAGAGCTGGTGGAAGGTGTCTGTGAGATGGCGTCTGTGTGGCGCGGGCCTGCCATCTGCTAGTAGACTGGCCGCTGCCAGGTTGTCTAGGAAGATGTTCAGCTGGTTGGCATATGCAGTGCATGGCAAACCCACTGCTGCCCGGAGACCTTCCACAGCACCCATGATCTCCGCGTCATAGACCTCTGTCCGGGGGCCTGATGGGCCCTGTCCCTGGGTGACTAGGATGGAGCCGTAGTATATGGCGTATCCATATCCAGCGCCTTGGCCCGTGTGGGAGCCATCTGAGTAGACTGATATGGCTAGTGGTGAGGAGATGTGCCCTTCCCGGTGGGTTGGCAGCATGCGTAGTGGTGGCAGCTGTGGCTCTACCCACCTGCGTTCTGGTGCTGGTGTGGGGATGCGTTGCAGGATCCTGGTGAGCCTTGTGTTGTACCCATAGTTTGGGGCTGCATGGATGCGTGCTATGGGGTGCTTTGCATCTAGGCCTGCGTATCTAGCAGCTGCCCTCTGGAGGGTGCTCTCCAAAAGGGCTCTTGGGTCTGGCAGGTCTGCCTCTCGGAGGAGTGCTGCTGTGGGTGTTGTCTTGTATGCTGGGAGGATTGCTAGGGCTGCTATTCGGAGTAGAGACTGGAGGGAGCTGACAGCCTTTAGTTGCTGTTGGCCAGTGTAAAAGAGTTCAGCTCCATACAATGCTGTTGGGAGGACACACTGAAGCACTGCAGCACGCATAGGTGCTACTGGGCACCCATGTTGGGTGTTGCTAAGTCTCTGGAGGTGCTGTGCTAGCTGCTTACCACGGCTGTATGCCCAGTTGATATGTGGTTTAAAGGTAAGTTTTGTATCCAAGAGGACCCCTAGCCAGCGGGTGTATGGTGTGGGAGAGATCTCACCCACACCAGGCAGCCTGACTGCTGGGGGAGGCTGCTTGAGTTTTCTAGAGAAGTGTTGTATCTCTGTCTTTTCCACTGAAAAGGGGAGACCTACCTCTGTTCCCAGGGCTGTTACTGCCTTGTATGTTTCTGCTAGTTGTTGGGATGTCTCCTGGAGAGAATCCCTACAAAGAGGATTCCTAGGTCGTCTGCATAGCAGAAGGAGGCTTTGTAAGTGGCCACTACCCTTGCTGCATAGAGCAGGAATAGGATTGGGGAGAGGGGGATCCTTGTGGGAGTCCTCCCTTTATTGAGGCTTTGGCATTTGCCTCTCCAATCTGGACAGATGCTGAGCGGTTGGAAAGCCAATCTTGGGTCCATATGAGCAGGCAATCATCCCATCCCTGAAGGCGTAGGTATGAAAGAAGCCTTTGGTGGTCTACTGCGTCAAAGGCTCCCTTTACATCCATCAACAGTAGTGAGGCTACCTTTCCCTGTTGGAAGGCTTTCTCCACTCTATGAACTAGTACTTGGACGAGGTCAATAGCAGAGCGGCCTGGGAGAGCACCAAAGTGGCATGGTGTGAGTAGTTTTCCCTGGATTGCTTGTACAGCCATCCATTTTGCGATAAGACGTTCTAGGCCTTTGCCTAAGGTGGATAGGAGGCTGATGGGCCGCCATGAGCCCAGTTGGGTAAGGTCTCTCTTGCCTGGCTTTGGCAACATGATGATTTTTGCTGCTTTGAAGGTCTGCGGGAACTGGCCTTTCTCCAGGCTTTGGTGGTATAGTGCTGTAACTGTATCTCCTATAATAGGCCATAGGTTTCTCCATACAGATGTGGTAAGATTGTCCTCCCCAGGGGCAGATGGGGTAGGAGAGCAAAGGGCATTCCAGCATTCTTCCTTTGTTGGTAAAGGTATAGGATCTAGAGGTCTGTTTGGTGGTCCTTCTTCAAGCTGGTTTGGAAGGGAGGCTCCCTTTTCCAGGAGGTAGGTGAGGAAGGCGTCTGCTTTGCCCTGTGGGGTGGTGATTTGGTTGCCTTGTACAAGTAGGGGGGGCGCAGCTAGTTGGTTGGAGGGCTTCTGCCATTTTGCTAGTGCAAAGGCTTTAGTGGGAGTTGTTGCCTGCTCAATCCGTTCCTTCCAGTAATTAGCTTTTGCCTTGGAAATTGCCTTCTGAAGAGGTTGGAGGTCTGATGGATGTTGTCTTGCTTGCCGGAGTAGGTTTGTGAGCTCTGGTGTCCACCATGGGGTGTGTGGGAGCCTGCGGGTGTTGTATTCTGATGCTCCCTGGATGGCTAGATGTACCCGGCTGACCAGTTCCTCTGCCAGAGTATCTGTTGGTAGGTTGGTGTCTGGGGGACCAGGAGTTCTCGAGCCTTTTCCCAGTTAGTGGAGCCTAGTTTGTGTTGTGGCTGTGGCTCCCTCCATTTTAGCTGTGCTAGGATGGTTTTATGGTCACTAAAAGTGCTAAGGTGGTCCTCTACTGTAGCCACCACTGGGAGGTTGGCAAAGACTAGGTCCAAGGTGTTGGGTCCGCGGGTTGGAGTGCCTGGTTCCATGCAGAGCACTAGTCCTTGGGTTTCTAGCCATTCTACCAGAGCTGTGGCTCCTGCAGAGAGGGTGTGTGGTTGGGTTTCTGGTTGCCATAATGGGTGGTGGGTGTTGAAGTCTCCTGCGATGATGGTGTTCCGTGGGACAGGGTATTGGAGTAGGGTGTGGAGTGTAGATATGGTGGATGAAGAGAGAGTAGCTGGGTCCTTTGGGGGCGGTAGACATTGATAGTTGTGAGGCCATCTACCTCTACTGCCGTGATGTCTGGGGAGGATGGTTGTGGAAGTGCGTGAGCTGGAAGGTCTTTGCGTACGTATGTTAGAGTTCGGGCCTGATTTCCCAGTGGGGGTTGGGCTGAAGAGTTGATATCTTGGGTGTGTTTTTGTGAGGTGTTTTGCCATATTGGTCCAAGGCTCTTGGACCAGGATGATGTCTGCTGTGAAGGATAGCAGCAGGTCATGGGAGGGGCCGCCCCTCCCTACATTGGCCTGTATGATTTTCATAGTTCTTCTGGAGAGGTCTGACTGGCTAGCTCTTGGGTGAGCTGTCTTGATGGGTGGTCTGTGGCCTGGTTTAGGGTGTGTGGGCTTGCCTGTGTAGCCTGCACCTTTCCAGCTTGTTGCTGGAAAGCCAGTCTCCCAGCTTTGCGTATTGCTGCTAGTGCTTCTTTAGAAAGGTGGGTGATGGTCCCTTTACGGGAGATAGGCCGGGCTGGGCACTTTGGGTAGTCTGCTGCATGGGGGCCATGGCAGTTGATGCATTGTACACGGCAGGTATGCTCTATTTTGGTGGAGCCACAAGAGATGCAGCGAGTGTTAGAGCGGCAAGCTCGTGTGTCATGGAAATGGTGGCAGCGGGAGCATTGTAGTGGTCTTTGTTTGGGGCGTGTAGGTCTAGATAGGCCAGAGATGCCAAATAATTGTATTGCATGTTTGGGCTTCTTTGGGAAGGCAATGACTGCAGTGATTGAGCCTGCCTCTGTAAGGTGGTTTGAGGGCTTGACGTGACATGGTTTAATGCCTGTGATACGCTCCGCTTCAGTGCTGATGTCTTCTAGTGTGGTTTCTGTCCATCCCTCTAGGGACCAGAGCCTCTGGGGAATCCGGGGAATGACAATTTGGTGGTATTCTATTGGCATTTCAAAGTATCCATCTGCAGCTAGCTCTTTCGCTTGTGCAGAGAGTAAAAAGGCCTTGCCTTCATCTGTGGTTGTGATGGCATAGCCTGTGGGGATTATCTGTACACGAGAGATCCCTCCAAGGACCTTTCCTGTAAGGGCTATGCGGATTCCATGAGGGCCTATTTTCCGCAGGTTGGAGGGTTCTGGGAGGCGGAGGAAGATGCGGTTATCTATCCTCCTTGCCTGCTGCGGCTGCTTGGCAGGTTTGGGTCTGGTGGCTTGCCATCCCTTTTGGTCTAGTCCTGGGCCACTACTGAGGCCCAGGATGGTGCTTGGGGTGTCTGTCCAGTTGGAGTGGCCTGTTTGGCCTGTACAGGCTCTGGAGTTGGTTTGGGGGGAGCTATAGGAGGCTTTTCTGGTCCTAGCTGGGGTGTGCTGCCTTTGGCCAGAGTCAGGAACCTGGCTGCCAGTCCTTTGGCGAGTTCTTTGGGCCGGCCGTGGAGGGAGGAGACAGTCGAATCGAGCGCGTCTGCGAGCGAAGTTAGTGCCTGCCTCCAATCCTTCAGGAGGAGGAGCTGGTCTTCAGCTACCGCATTGATCTGCTGGCGAATTGACAGCGTGTTTGGCCTGCTAGGTGTTGGGCCTGAGGGAGTATCAGGCATCTTGTCCGGGGAGGAGAGGGCTCTCCGTTTGTGGGTGTTGCGGTGGAGGGGGTAGGAGTGGTGGGTTCCGAAGGAGGATCCGACTTTTCGTCCCAGGAGGCGGTTCCTGGGTAGGGGACGACCGCCGGGGGGTCGTCCACCTCCATCCGGTGGAGGGTGAGCGCTATCGTGTAAGTAGTATCTCTCGATGTTGGTATATTGGGGGACAGCGTGTCGTCCGGTCCTGCTCGCTCGTCACGTGACTTCGCTGTGCTTACTTAAGGGCGTGGTGAGGTATTCCCAATTTGGGATAGTTACGGTAATGTCACATGATAAATAATGGCAGAATCTGAAATCCGCTAAGCTAACATCACCGCCTTCGCCTGTTTTATCTCGAATTTTTTTCCCTCTTCCATCTTCTACCCAACTTAAGAATTCTTCAGAGGCTTGGTTCAGAAGTCTCCCATGATCGATACCTAGATTTATCTAGACTTACCCCTGTGAAATATGAATTTCCACTAACAGTTGAATGGTAAGCTCGACTCTGTGTTTCCTCCTACTTTTTACCGTGATGAACCTAGCTGTCGCCCCTATCATACCATTTCGTGGTGACTTACCTGTCCAAGCCAAACGGACTATCTGATTTAATTTCTATCACAATTCATGTTGGCCGAACTCAGTTTCATGTTTATTTGTGCTAACGTTTCCAAAGAATAGCAGATCGTAGACTGAGACCCGATACCTTAATCCTCCATCAGGTCAGGTTATTGCAGCCTGTCTGCCCCAATTCGTTTTCCAATTTTCTTTGTCATGCCGAAGAAGCTATATATAAGCTAATATTCATTGGTATGTTGGATCCTGTTCCTTGATTCCCCCAACTTCTCATTACATGATGAACAAATACATTCCATGCTAAGTATGAAGGTGCCTGTGCACCTAATGCTTCTAATATGTAATGCTTTTCATCTTTCGGCTGATTGTACATGTTCAAATTGCTTCTCTCTCATGGATTAATATTGCGACATCTAGCTGATATTTCTATCAAGATTAGACATTTCGTACATGAATTCATTCCTGGAAAGCCTCGAGGTCTTTGTCGTTCCATCTGTCTTTCGTCAGCTCGATTCTTACATGAGATCGTCGTAGAACTTACGATAGGAACCGTCCACTTAGGGCGTGTGGAGCGTCCAGGACGAGTTTAGCAATGACATGGCCAGGCTGTTCCGGCTTGAGAAGCTTCCCTTCCTTATATACCGTAGAGAATTTCCCGTAAACGTCGGGCTCTAGGTTTGTAATATGGTCCTCTCTGAGTTCCCTTTGCATCTCCGTGTCGACCATGCCCGGCCTGATTGAGACAGTGGTCAGGTCTGGCTCCTCTGCTCCTAGCGTCAATGCCAGATGGTTCATAGCAGCCTTGGTAGCACCATACAGCCCCCAACCCTTGTAAGCTGACACGCCGGCACCAGAAGATGTGAGAATGATCTTTCCCTTGGATTCTCGAAGAGCAGGAGCACCGGCTTTGACCTAGAAACAAACCCCCAAAGAACATTAGAAAATCCAATCATCTTCAATAAATCTACTTCCGACCACTTACAAAAGCAACCAGACTGATAAAATTAATGTCAAACCCTTGCTTCCATTGTTGCGGGTCGGCCTCCGCGACCTTACCAACCTGTCCCAACGTGCCGTGATTGAGTACCAATCCGTCAAGTCGCCCAAATGACTTGATAGCTAGATCAACCGCTTTCTGCGCAAGAGTAAAATCGGCAACGTCACCGACGAGAAACTCGACTTGTTTACCGTATTCCTCTTTGAGCTTTTTGAGGGGCTCCGGGCTCCGGGACAGAACGACGACATTGTTGAATTGGGGAGCTCTGAGGAGATACTTTGCAACAGCTAAGCCAATGCCTGAGGATAATCAAGATTGTCATTAGCATCACGAGGAGATTCTTTAGCTCTTGCTGTTAGATTCTGTATGGCCATACCTCGAGAGGCACCGGTGACAATGATTGTCTTCGGCATTTTTTCTTTCTCCTTTCTATTTCGCTTTACTCCAATGAACTTCAACACCCGAGCAATGAGGGATAAGATGTATAGCAGCTCGATGTAACTCCTATGCCAGTGTTTATTGGACGCCAATCTTGTATTGTTTTACTATCTGGGTGCGCACTTCCTAAACCAGCTGTCTACGCAGGCAGAACCCTGTTTAAACACTCGATTACTAATTGTGCGGGGTCCATGTCCCGATACGCCACAGCATGTTTACAACCCTCAAATTGTGTGCATCTTGTCGGGCAATTTGTCTTGTTCTTATATGATGCAGTTGGTCCTAATGTGCATTTTGAACTGCGTGGAATGTGATAGGAGAAGGCCAGTTCTGCTATCAATTTTCCTGTCCTCCATCTCCGGTTTCCCTCGGGAAAATCTGCGGGAAAGTCGCCTTCAGAAGCTCAATCCCAGTTCACTCCAGACTTGTCGATGTCGATCGTAGGGCGTATCTTCGGAGTCTGGGCCGAATATGTGTGCAATCTGCTCGGGACTGACCCCGCCATGTCAACCAGTTTATGCTGTACATAAACTGATAAAAAGGAATCGAGACCCCGCTGAACTCGAGTCTTGATCCTGTTGCTACAATCAGTCACACAATACAAATAGAGACTGTTTCTCGACACGTCTAGATAAATCTGGATACAATGCCTACCGTCATTCTTGGAGGAGGCATTATCGGCGCCTCAATTGCATACTACTTGTCTGCGCAGAACCCCAAGGAGGAGATTCACATTGTTGAATCTTCGTCTCAACTATTCAGTGCCGCATCTGGTTACGCAGCTGGTTTTTTGGCTAAGGATTGGTTCGCCCCTTCTTTAGCCCCTTTGGCGGCTCTGTCATTCGATTTGCACGACGAACTTGCCGTTCAGAATGGCGGAGAAAGGAAATGGGGGTACATGAAGGGGGCAGCATTCAGTCTTGATGTTGCTTCCTCCTCCAAGAAGCGTGGCGCTCGCGGAGATGACTGGCTACGACATGGTACGAGCAGGGCGGAGACTGCAGCAGGGTCGGTAGACGGAGCAGGTTATGAGCCGCCAGCTTGGTTGACGAAGCAGAAGGGGGGAAGTGTGGAGAAAATTAGCAGTGGTGATGACACGGTTGCACAGGTGTGAGTATGGCCCTGGATGTGTATGATAGTAATTTATCTAACAGGATACCAAGTGATCCATTGCGCCTATCCCAGTATCTTATGGATACATCTATATCCCGCGGAGTTAAGCTTCACCATCCAGCCAAAGCCGTTTCGCTTGTCACAGACCAGGAGGCCAGCACTATTACCGGGGTTAAAATTTTAAACTTTAGCACCAAGACCGAGTCTACACTTCCTTGCACGAAATTGATTGTCGCCGCGGGACCATGGACACCAGGAGTATTCAAGGAACTCTTCCCCTCATCAAAAGCATCTTTGCCTATCTCTCCTCTCGCGGGATATTCCCTTGTCTTCCGTTCTCCGCGATACACGCTCGCACATGAACGGGAAACATACCAGGGCCGCAGCCATGCCGTGTTCACGACACACCCATCGTCGTGTGGATTCAGTCCTGAAATATTTTCCCGAGAAGGCGGCGAGATTTACATTGCGGGTCTTAATAGCACGGAGATCCCGTTACCGCCAAGGGCAGAGGATACTCACAAACTCATCGATCCCGCAGAACAAGCGAAATTGAGAGATGTGACCGTCCGCCTCATGGGGAAGCTGGCTGATGGGCACGAAGAATCCACCGACGAGGCCGCCAATGTAGATGATTTAGAGACTCTCCGCGAAGGTCTATGTTTCAGGCCTGTTTCTAGCCGTGGAGTGCCTATTGTTTCCAAAGTTACCGATGAGTTGCTTGGTGGAGGCATCAAGGGTGATGTTTTTGTTGCTTCTGGCCATGGACCTTGGGGAATTTCGCTTGCTTTGGGGACTGGGAAAGTGATTACGGAGATGATCGAGGGACTGCAGCCCTCTGCTGATGTGAGCGGGTTAGGTATCTGAGGTTCATGTTGGAGTTAGACATCTGTAAATCTATATTTATTCTGCACATATATGTCAAGATAATCATGAATTCAAGATATCCCGAACCCTTGTAGAATGAGGCCTGAGGCAGAATAACTTAGATACGATTAGTCATCCAAATTGCCACAACCGAGCTCTCCAGAAACTTCAAAAGACAAGCTTACCAACGCGCAGCTCTACAAATCAATTGAATAAAGGCAATCTTTTAACGACACAGACCACGAGGTATCAAAATAATTTGATACCGTACCTGCCGAGAACTTGATCTCCTCACACCTCGGATCTTCTCCACATTTGCGAAGACCGCCTTTGTCCTTCTCCGAGACTCGATTCCTGCGCATTTCAAGCTACCAACATGGCCAATTATCTCGCCTCCATTTTCGGAACAGAGCAGGACAAGGTCAACTGTTCTTTCTACTACAAGATCGGTGCTTGTCGACATGGAGATCGGTGTTCCCGCAAACATGTCAAGCCGTCATACTCTCAAACCATCTTAATGCCTAACATGTACCAGAACCCTGCCTACGATCCTAAGAACAAGATGAATCCGAGCCAGTTGCAGAATCACTTCGATGCATTTTATGAGGACGTCTGGTGTGAAATGTGCAAGTACGGAGAGCTGGAGGAGCTGGTAGTATGCGATAATAATAATGATCGTGAGCATATATCCCTTCAACGAAGACTTGCGCGCGAAAGAAACAGGCACTAACATTGATCTTTCTCTTTTACGTAGACCTCATCGGAAATGTCTATGCCCGATTTAAATATGAAGAAGATGCACAGACAGCTTGTGACGCCCTAAATTCCCGCTGGTACGCGGCGCGCCCTATATATTGCGAATTATCACCGGTGACGGACTTCCGAGAAGCGTGTTGTCGGCTGAATAGTGGCGAAGGGTGTGTACGAGGAGGGTTTTGCAATTTCATCCATCGGAAAGACCCGAGTGCAGAGCTTGATCGGGAGCTGCGACTGAGCACGAAAAAGTGGCTAAAAGAACGCGGTAGGGATGCGAGAAGTGTCAGTCGCAGTCCTAGCCCGGAACCAACAAGGCGGAGATATTAAATGCAAAATTTTGTTGTTTTGTGCATGCTTTCTACAACTTGCAATTCGGCGTTGGGGAGATATGACCGATTCGGTACTCGATTCGATTCCCTTTTCCATTACGCGGTGGAATTTGTTTTCTCTGTGACTCGATCTATATCTTTATACCTTTTATGATATCAGAGAGCTCTGTTAATGGAGCCGTAATCCATTCAGCCCTCCTTTGCATATATTGGTCCAACCTGTCGAACCTGTTTCAAGTAATACTACGTAGATTCTTTTCGGAAAGTAGATAATACAATAAAACACTGAAAAAGAAAATCGAATTCAGCCCTTCAAAGAAAGACCCTTATGACATCTCATTGCAGTATCTATACTGTTCTTCAACTCTTTTTGAGGAGAGGAGTTCCATCGGTCGCGTATAGCGGCGCGTAACTTACTAGACTGCAATTGCTATTAACAACGAATTCACGGAAATACCTGAGGAACATCGGATCCAACTCATCCTTCCTCGTTGATCAGACATGTCTTATGACAACATTGATGGCACTACCTATAATGACAGCAACCGCGCTTTCCTGCAGGCGTTCATGGCGCGGTCGTCCATGACCTTTAACGAGGCGCGACCTATTCTTGCAGCCATATTCTCTGTGCAAGGTACACAACACAAAGCATTTCCTTTTCAAATTCTAATGCTACTTACAAGCTTGCTGATTTGAAAACATGGCTATGAAATCAAAAAAATTACAGAAGACCATACCGTTTCTGCAGACGATGTCACAGAGGAAGACCTCCAATCGTACATCGGGGCCGCCAATACCGCGATCTCTCCCTTTGATCTCGAGATCAGAAGTACCCTTCGCCAAACGTTCAATGGGGGTAGCGACAGAGACGAGAATGGGGAGCGACAAAGACCCGAACGCGTCTTTGCGCTCGTTAACACTACCAGCGACCCGTTGATGCAGCTCGCGACGACGTACTCGGCCGACGAAATCGCATTTGTAAAGCGCGTCCTTGACGCCATGTTCGACACGTACAATACCCGGCAATTAGAGGCGATGGTAATTACACAAATGCAAGCAGTGCAGCTGGCAAAGGTTTCCTCCGGGGACGCCAACCGGAGAGAATCCTCGACGCAGCAGCAGAGTCAAGAGCAAGGTGGCTCGGTTCAGTCACTGGGCATGTCGCAAGCGGAGATGGTCATGAAGAGACTAGTTGACGAAGGATGGTTCGAGGTTAGCAGGAAGGGGTTCTACAGTTTGAGCCCGCGGGCATTGATCGAGTTGCGGGGCTGGCTGGCTGAGACGTATAACGAGGATAATGGGGATGGTGGTAGAACTAATAAGATTAAGTTCTGTGCGGCTTGCAAGGACATTATCACTGTGGTGAGTGACATATATCTTTTTCTTGCTATACTCCTACTTATCCCATCTTCACCTACTGCAGGGCCAACGATGCAGCAACCGTGACTGTCCTGGCCGACTTCACGATATTTGTATGAGCAATTTCTTCCGCATTCAGCAGGGAGATAAATGCCCTGTCTGCAAGGCTGATTGGCCTGGGAACAAGTTTGTGGGAGAGAGAGCCATCACAACGACAGAGCAGTACATACAAGGTAGAAGACGAAGTACGAACCATCGACGCCAGAGCGGCGCCGAAGGCAGCCAGTCTATTGCCGCTGGGGATGTCGAGGAGGTCTGAAATTGCGAAAATCGCTGAACGAATCCAACATACATGTTTGCGGTGTTAGCATCGGATTTGTTCCTTAGTGGCACGATGCATACATAGTCGAAAGCATGTATGGCCACGGTTATCTCCGGACTGGACTGGGGGCTACTGGGGTTTCCTGGCAGGGGGACTGCGTACATGACTGGTCGTCCCAAGGGGCTGACGTTCTGAACTGATGGATGAGACAAGGCCTCTGCGGTACAGTCATGTAATCTCTATACACCTTGGAGGGGTTCAACTGATGGTGTTCAGAGGAAAGCGGTACGCCCGGTGGATATTTCTCAGGCTGACAGTGCCTGGACTCATGATGATACTCATTCCAATCCCTTCTATCTAGACGTTCTGAAAATATCAGCGGTCAACTGTCCGGACATAGGGTTGGATGGTCATGACTTGCGCCTTATCCTCATAGGTAAATGCCGCGGAGTGAAGGGATGGATCACAGAATGTAGCTTCATGGTCATCCATGTTACATACAAACCAAGGAGAATAAGGAGTAAACAAAGTAATTCATCCTAGCTTTAAGCATATCCTTCTTCGTGGCCAAAGAGGCTTAGGCATACACTAGGTAGGTAGTAGTCGAGCAGACATCGATAACTTGATTTGATAATCAGCTTTAGCCTTGACCCTCCTCTCCTCTCTTCCTCAAAGGAAAATACGTTTCTCAGAAATTCCTACTGCAATTGTGAATCAAATGCAATGAGCTTCTCCGACCTCCCAATCGAATTAATTTACCTCATAGCCAAATACTTGGAGTATGAGGTGGACATAACTAACGCCTTGGCGCGAACAACGCGCAGCCTTTACATTCTTCTGAACAACAACCTCTGCCAACACAACATTGAACACTACGATGCCTAGGGCCTCTAATGGGCGTGTGAAAATAGCCACACGGAGTGGCAATTAGTCCAAACAACAGCAGCTGTGAGATTCGTTGTCGCCTACCTGCTCCAAGAGCAGGTACAACGGTGATAAAACTGCTCGTAGATTGAGGAGTGAAATTGAACAGTGGAGAAGGAACGATGGAAATTCTGGCAAATGCAGCGGTGATCAGTGATGCTGCCCATCCAGAAACCACACTCGATCTATTGCTGCAGCATGGGGTAGATATCAATGACAAGATGAGCATGGCAAAACGTGCTTATCCTTTCATGCATCTCGGGGCAATACTTCGGCAGTCCAGCATCTCCTGGCCAAAGGTGCCAATCCACTGTCCAAGGATGGTCGCGGAGATACATCGGTGTTTCTTGTGGCAGAATCTGCCTACAAAGAGGCCTGTTGAAGCCATTCGACGTGGGAGGATTCCTCCTGGAAGACATAAAGCAGGACCTGTCGAAAGCTGAAAGCAGGGCAGAACGAGGCAAACCGTTTCGACGCCATTGGCATCGCCCAAAGCGTTGGTTCTATACTTGAACCCTGAAATGTTACCACTGGCGACGAAGATACACAGCTCCCCTGTGATTTGAGATGGTTGATTTTCTCTTTTATGAGAATCCGATGCCGTCTGAAACCCATAACATGGCCCCAATTTCGATGGAGTAGACGCACATGGATTATTCAGTACACTCTCCGAGGAAACACAGGGGATTGATTGATTATACTATCCCATACAAGCTCTCACGGTTGACGGCCTGTAGTCCTAGTAACCATCGGTATGAATCCAATGCAACTAGATGAAGAATTTCGAAATCGCACTGACCTTCCCAATGCGCCACAGCATAACCTGGGGTTGACTCTTTTTCTTTCCGGTTCAGGAACGGAACCCGGCGATGATCATGCGCAATAATGCGCAATAATGCAAGGCTGAATCCCGGAGTTTGGCCGGTTTCTCCTCTTCATCCCGCAAGTTGCCCCTTAGCAAAGCCTATGATTTGCGAGGCCAAGCACGATGATGATATCATGCATGGAAGTCTCCAGTGTCCAGGCACGGATTCCCTGCTGGAGTGTGGAGGCATGGGTATTATATTGACACGCGTAAAACCTCATATCGTCCAGCATGGCTGATGGCTATACTCTTCAGGGACGGTCAGTTGAACTCTCCATGGAATTTAATAATAGCAGCGTCCGTTGCTACGCTAGCCACGTAACGTAGCTCGAGGTTGCACCACATGTATCTATATTTACTACTCACTACGCCGCTGCAGTCCTCTCTCAAGCTGAATCAGCATGCAATCTAGACCATTTGCTTTCTTCAAGATGGATTTGAAGGTGAGGTTCAGGTCGTCCTCTTGCTCCTCTGACTCAGTGACTAACATATCATGCCAGATTTTAGCGTGGATCCTTCTGGGACTCCTACAGATCCTGGCCGAGTGCGCCTCAATTCAAAGTGCGCGGATTTCCCAGTGTTTGAGACGACATGATGGTTACGACCAGGTCTCCAAGAACTCAAGCAACCTGTATCAGACCAAGTTCCCCGGAGTTACCTGGGACCAAGACAATTGGCTCCTCACAACCACTACTCTCAACCAGAGCCACTATCAGTCTCGCGGCTCCGTTGCAAATGGATACCTGGGTATAAACGTAGCCAGTGTCGGCCCGTTCTTTGAGCTCGATATTCCCGGCCATGGCGACGAGATAAGTGGCTGGCCCCTGTTTTCCAGGCGCCAGTCCTTCGCAACCATCAGCGGTTTTTTTGACGCCCAGCCTACGACCCCTGAGACCAACTTTGCCTGGCTTAATCAATACGGTGACGAGAGTGTCATCAGCGGAATTCCACATTGGAGCGGGCTGATCCTTGATCTTGGTAACGGTACGTACCTGGACTCTAATGTCGATAATCGCACCATCTCTGGTTTCAGCTCAACCTATGACTTCAAGGCTGGGGTTCTGTCCTGGTCATACCAGTGGACACCTGATGACAAAAGAGGGTCTTACAACATCACCTACCGGTTATTTGCCCACAAATTGTATGTTAATCAGGCCGTTGTGGACATGGAGATTATTCCCTCTGTGCAGGCGGAGGCAATGATAGTTAATGTGATTGATGGCCACTCTGCCATCCGCACCAACTTTGTGGATTCTGGTGTGGATGACGATGCTATCTTCACGGCTGTGCGGCCCTGGGGGGTCTCAAATGTCACTGCCTATGTTTATGCTAATATCACGGGTTCTAACGGTGTGGATTTGTCCTCTCGCACTCTTGTTTCGAACAAACCATATGTGCACGCCAATGAGTCATCTATTGCACAGTCTGTTCGTGTTGAATTTTCCCCAGGGAAGAGGATCCGCGTCACCAAATTTGTCGGTGCTGCTTCCTCAGATGCCTTCTCATCCCCTAGATGGACAGCCAAGAAGGCTTCCTTGGCGGCTCTGAAAAATGGTTATCTTGCGTCTTTGCATTCGCATGTGTCGGAGTGGGCTCGCGTTATGCCAGATGATGCAGTCGATGATTTTGCCTACCCAGATAATGGTACCTTACCAGCAGATGATCATATCCTCAACTCGGCCATTATTGCGGTCACCAGCACCTACTACCTTCTGCAAAACACCGTGGGCAAGACCGCCATCCAGCAAGCGTCCGGTGCACCGCTGAATATGGATAGCATCTCTGTTGGGGGTCTCACATCGGATTCCTATGCCGGTCTTATTTTCTGGGATGCTGATACCTGGATGCATCCTGGTCTCGTTGCATCGCACCCGGAAGCTGCCCAGAGCATCACGGACTACCGTGTAGCCAAATATCCGCAAGCAGTCTCCAATATTCGCACAGCATTCATGAGCTCGAAGAACCGTACGTCATTTGATGCTTCGGCCGCAGTCTACCCGTGGACCAGTGGCCGCTTTGGAAACTGCACTGGCACTGGCCCATGTTGGGATTACGAATATCACTTGAATGGTGACATAGGGCAGTCCCTTGTCAATCAGTGGATAGCGAGTGGTAATACGCAGCGCTTCCGTGAGAAACTATTCCCGATCTATGATTCGATCGCGACGCTTTATTCAAATCTCCTTGAACGGAATGGATCTTCTTGGACATTGACAAATATGACCGATCCTGTACGTCTCCTGTCCTCATCCACTGAACATCAATCTTCAGTAACTTCCCTGTCTTTACTGAAACTGAAGTTTTATATAGGATGAATATGCAAATTTTGTTGATGCTGGGGCCTACACGATGCCGTTGATTTCAAAGACACTGCAGGGTGCCAATGATTTCCGCAAGCAGTTCGGCCTGCCAATTAATGAAACCTGGTCTGACATGGCGGACAATGTGCTTTTGATCAGAGAGAACAATGTCACTCTTGAATTTACAACAATGAATGGAAGTGCAGTTGTCAAACAGGCCGATGTGGCGTTGCTAACATACCCCTTGGACTACACTCACAACTACAGCTCCGAAGATGCATTGAGCGACCTGGACTATGTGAGTTATACCCAGAAGCATGAATTGAATGAATGCTGTCAATGTCGAAGAATATGACTCTGACAGGGAAACTGTAGTATGCCAATAAACAGTCTCCGGACGGCCCTGCTATGACGTGGGCCATCTTTGCTATAGTTACTAACCAGGTGTCGTCCTCGGGGTGCTCTGCCTACACTTACGCACAATACTCTTATGATCCCTATACGCGCCCACCGTTCTTTCAATTGTCAGAGCAGATGATCGATGACCCTACGGTAAATGGGGGCACACACCCAGCTTTCCCCTTCTTAACTGGCCATGGTGGTGCCAACCAAGTCAACCTCTTCGGGTACCTGGGTCTTCGCCTGGTCCCGGATGATTCTCTTCACATCAATCCGAATCTGCCACCTCAGATTCCCCATATCAAGTACCGTACATTCTTCTGGCATGGATGGCCTCTGTCGGCCAATTCCAACTACACCCACACTACTATCAGGCGCGCGAATACTGCCCATCTCGATACAGCGGACCCTCGATTTGCTAACACGTCCATTCCCGTCCATGTCGGACCGGCCTCTAATATAACTGTCTACCAACTCCCGATAAATGGCACATTGATCATCCCCAATCGTCAAACCGCTTCCATAAACAGCGTTCCAGGAGACCTCATCCAATGCCGACCGGTACAATCACACGATGAATACAGACCAGGCCAATTCCCCATCTCAGTTGTAGATGGCGCATCCTCGACAAAATGGCAGCCATATTTTGCAGACAACGTCAGCTCGGTGACGGTTTCGTTGGATCCGCCTAGTTCGGGCCCAGTGTCAGTATCGGGTTTCTACTTTGAATGGGACGGTGCACCGCCCGTCAACGCATCTGTGGTGTTCCACAATGCTACCCTTGACGAGCAAGAGATCAAAAGCCTGATACCGTCTCTATTCTCGTCTCCGAAGAATAATACTTCGACTGGGATTTGTACCATCGTGGTGACACTCACCAATATTGCCCTCTCCAACCCGTACGATCCACTGAAGACGGACCTGAACGTGGTAAAGCTTCCAAGCGCAAATACAACGAATGTTACTCTACCGGAGCCGGTGCCAGTACCGCGCTTCGCTTCGTTGTTTGTCTCGGGCAACCAGGCGCTCAGCCCGGAAGATATAGAAGCTAAGAATGGCACAGGGGCAACGGTCGGGGGGTTTTCTATCCTGAGAGGTTGAAAGAGAATGACTATGAATATTATGAGTAGTGATATTGAAAAGATACCTATGGTACGCGGTTTACGATTACCATATACATTTCTATAATATGAATTTGCACACTATAGACAAAACAGTGTATAGAACAAGTTCAGATTAAGACCAATCATGAAATCAGTATATAATAGAACCTAATGATCGAATTGCTCATCGTACACAGAGCCAAAGCCCTCGGCCCTTCCACAGATCTCGTGGAAAAGACCATTATGCATCAGCATTACTTTCCATTACTGGTCAACCTCGACGGGGAAACGATCAAGGAACTTGAACGTCCTCAACCCGTTCTCCAACATGCCAACCCAGGCACCATCGACACCACCGGTAACATAGACACCAGGGTTGGAAGTAGGGATACCAGCGGTGTTAAGCGCAGCAGGGCCACTTCCCCAAGCACCAACAGTCTTACCGAAGCGGAACGCATCGACGAGAATCTGTAAGGGCCTACCAGCGGGATAAAGCGTGCCACCAGTCTGCTTCCAAACAGGGCTGGAGAGCGTGTTAGTGAACAGGCTCTCGGCGCCATTAGCGACGACGACGGCATCGAAATTGGTCGCGT
Source organism: Monascus ruber (assembly GCA_002976275.1). Lineage (NCBI taxonomy): Eukaryota > Fungi > Ascomycota > Eurotiomycetes > Eurotiales > Aspergillaceae > Monascus > Monascus ruber. The sequence goes on along the minus strand of PSNO01000007.1, from coordinate 1,509,525 downwards.
CAGATGCAGAATAGGTCTGGTCGACACCATCGGCGAGACGCTCAGCGACAACAACGACATCGACATTGCTCATGGAGAGGTTCTTGCGGAGCTCGGAAGCAGCCATCTTGATGGAATCGGGGTTAGAAACGGAGGCCAGAACACCGACCTTCAGACCGTCGAGTTTGAGCAGGGGCTGGCCGAAGGTGCCCATGTTGACGGTCTTGTTGTTGTGGTAATATGTCGGGTCGGGCGTGGGCTCGGGGACGCCGATAACGCGAGCCACGCGTCTGGCGAGGTCATTGTCGACCTTGTTCAGTTGCATGACGACGTTCGAGCGGACGACAGGGCTCTGGACCTTGGAGTTCTCGAAGCGGATGGCGTCGATCAGGAATTGCTGTTCCTGCGGCACGAGCGAGTTGTAGAAGAGACGCGGCTGCGACCAGACATCCGCGAAGGTCGGGCTGACGGCGCGGACGAGGTTGCCCGAGTAGTATCTTGTTGGTGCGGAGAAGAAGCCATTGCCCACGGTCTGGTTTGCTTGGGCTGGCCAGCCGCTATTCTGGGTGTTGGGGGTGTAGGGGTTCTTGTTGAGGGGGATGAACATTTGGGCTGTTTCTGTCAGTTCTGAAGCCCCAGGATCGAACTGAATCGAACACGGGAATTGGACTTACCAGCTCCATCACGGTTGTTGTTATGGAAAGGAACACGAGGCCGGTTGATGGGGATCTGCTCGAAGTTGGGCCCGCCGTGTCTGTTCAATTGCGTGTCCAGGTACGAGAAAAGACGTCCCTGCAGCAGGGGATCATCGGTGAAATCGACGCCACGGACGATGTGTCCAGGTTGGAACTGACAGACACAGTCAGTGACTTTGCATCGAGAGTATAGGGCAGGGGGGAAGACATACCATGACCTGCTCCGTCTCCGAGAAGTAGTCAAGCGGGTTGCGGTTGAGTTGAATCTTGCCCAGCCAGGTTATGGGCACATATTCCTCAGGGACGATCTTGGTGGGATCGAGAAGATCGAAGCCGAAGCGAAGTTGATCTTCTTCCTCCATTATCTGGACACCGAACTGCAATGGGGGTCAGCGGGTTCGTCTTCATCTAATGGTGAGAAGGGACGGAGGAGAAGAACTCACCTCCCACTCGGGATATCTTCCAGCCTCAATCGCGTCGAACAGATCCTGACGCATAAAGTCCTGGTTCTGACCGGCTGTCTGCTGCGCCTCTTCCCAGAGAAAACCAGCGCGGCCCTGCAGAGAACGCCAGTGGAACTTGACCAGCTTGGAGGTGCCGTTGTTGGTCACGAAACGGAACGTGTGAATACCGAAGCCGTCAACGTGCCTGAAGGAACGAGGGATTCCGTGACCAGACATGGCCCAGAAGACGGTATGCAGCGCGCTGGGCTGGCCGCTGAAGAAGTCCCAAGCCGAGTCGTGAGCAGTAGCGGCTTGAGGGATCTCGTTGTCTGCTCTGGGCTTGACGGCGTGTATGAGATCGGGGAAGAGAATGGCGTCCTGGATGAAGAAGACAGGCATGTTGTTCCCGACGATATCTGATGGCTGTCAGCAGATGGACTGAATCCGATTCGGCTTATTTCTCTCTGGTTTCCTACCAAAGTTTCCTTCGTCCGTGTAGAAACGGAGGGCGAATCCATGGACATCCCGGGCTGTGTCAATGCTGCCTCGACTTCCACCAACGGTCGACATGCGCACAAACATGGGAGTCTCTTTGCCGGCGCCTCCCAGGAACGACGCAGCAGTGATATTGGACCAGTCGGCGTACGAAGTGAAAGTACCATGGGCGCCCACTCCTCGAGCATGGACGGCACGTTCGGGGACCTGCAAGCGACGTTAGCACGACAGTTCAACAGACAGCCCAGAAGGAAAGGCAGAACAGACTCGTTCATGGTCAAAATGCTGGATCTTCTGACGGAAGATGAAGTCCTCGAGCAGAGTAGGGCCTCTCTGGCCAATGCTCAGGCTGTTCTGGTCGGAGATAGGACCGCCAACGTCGGTGGTCATGAAGGCGCCAGTGTCGTTGACATAGAACTGCGACAGGAATTCCTCCGTCTCAGCAGCAGCATTGTTGCTGTTGCTGTTGGCATTGCTGTCGTCTCGACGATGAAAGGTTCCTTCACCGGGCAGCTCGCCCGTCAAGTAAGGGCAAGCTGCACTGGCGATACCAGCGATGGCCGGAAGGAGGCTCAGAGACCGCATTATGATCGATTTTCCCTATTGAATACGAGCAGAGCCTACAAACTGCTGCATAGGGCAGAGATACAAGTGTTGACTGCCTTGGACATGATGCCTGTTTATAAGGCACCGGCAGCCAAGAGACACCATGACGGCGGTCGTACACCGGGGCAGGTATTAGAAAGCAAGCCGGTCTGGACGGCTGAAGACGACAGGGGCCAGTGAAACAAACATCTCAGCCAAGGTGCAGCTTGGTGTGACGGCGCGAGCAACGCGCATCGTGCGAATTACAAAGCACTCACGGGCTCGACCTTTGCATGAAGCCAAGATGCAGGCGAGAACAGGCCACCGGTCCACTGCCCTGACTAAAAGATCACCGGCAGGCATTGCCCCGTTGTATTCCATGATTTCATGATTCAAGCCGAGAAAATCTGTCTACTTAGGTACTACTGATTACCCACTGTGGTTGTGGCCTGTTTCTCTCACCATTGCGACCTCGATGCCCTCGCCCTGGCGCTGCGTCTCGCTGCGGTCCACAAAGCCAAACTTCTCGTATAGAGGCTTCCCTGCTTTGCTTGCATCGACATATGCTGGCACGCCATCCTTGTCAGCCAGGGCGCATCCCCACCGTACCAGCATAGAGCCGGCGCCCTGGCCTTGGTAGTCCGGATGAGTCGCTAGCATGTCCAGGACTGTGGCCGTCATTGACTTGTTAGCGAGATCAGGGGACGCCATCAAGGGAAGGAAACAAAGAGACAAGAGAGATATACAGTAATGCTTCCGGTCCCCCATCAGCCGCTTCCTCTCGCGATCCATATGTGCATAAAACTCCCCACAAGCTTCCCGGTCCATCTCCTCCCTGTCGAATGGTAGAGCCCGAGGTCCCCGTTCCTCCATCGATCCTAGATCCCACTTGGCGTACGCCACCATTCTACCGTGGGCGTTAGTGTCGATCACCTTCAGGTACGTCTGCTGTGGTTTACGGAGGATATCTTCCCGGATGCCATCTTCCCACCATTTCCTCACGCCGGGCGTATCCGGGAACATCCTGCGCAGCCTTGGCGAGGTGAACGCAGCGTACCAGACAGAGATGATGTCGCGAATGTCCGATGTCGAGGCCGGAATCACCTTCAGGTTGGAGGGGCGTCCGGCGGACTCGTCTACGACGGAGTCGGTGGGGTTGTTCGTATCTTTGGCTCTGGTGAAGAATCTTCTCATGGTGGCTGTTGGTAGGATGAAGAGAGGATGTGGAACTACAGGCAGCTTCGCTTATTGAAATAACGGTCAACTTAAGAATGATACGGCCAGAAAAGGAGAATATCCGACGTGCTGTGGCCCTCTTGCCGGTGTTATGTTAGGATGTAGGCCAAGTTAATCATAGTGCTTCCTACAGTGTTTCCAGCCTCGATCCGACCTACGTGATTCAGGGAACTCTTCAGGCCCTGCAGACTGCAGACAGTGAGGTCATAGATGTACACCTGATCCTTCGATCCCTGCGGCAACTCTTTTTTGAGTTTGTTGAACGCCACAGAGTCATTATTCAATCGCGTTGCCGGCGTTATTAAGATCCTCTACCCTAAGTTAGCGTGAACAGAGAATCAATAGAAGAGGAGACCATGGTACGTAGAGCAGCAACGTCATACAAATGCCACCATGATGCTATCTATACAGAAGTTCTACTGATGAGGAGGAACTCAATCAACTCCACTCCGGGAGTGAACAATATACCGAATATGCTATGTGGAGCAACATAGTGACAGCATCACCATGCCCATCCGCAAAGCAAACGACCTCCCGGCCATCCACCGCTACATAACCACACACAGCACCGAAGGTGAAGCCGTCTTCGTCTCCCACTCCCAGATCCCAGAGTACATCCCCTCACAAAAAGCCGGAGAGGACGGCGAGATCTCCCTCCTCTACGCGACGGTCAACACGCCCGTCAGCGTCGAGGATGAGCTAGACATCGCGGCGTACGACGACTTCCTCCACGTCTCACCGGGCCTGACGACGCAGCAGGGCACGGTGCTGAGAATGATCGATCTCAAGCCCGGGAAGATCACGCCCATGCATCGCACCGTGAGCTTTGACTACGGGGTTGTGCTGGAGGGAGAGGTCGATTTGATTCTTGATTCGGGGCAGACGCGCATCCTTCATAGGGGGGATGTCAGTGTGCAGAGGGGAACAGCGCATTCGTTTCGCAATCGCAGTAACTCGCAGTGGTGCCGGTTGATGTTTGTCTATATGCCGTTGCAGAAGATCGAGATCAAGGGGAAGCAGTTGGAGGCGGAGGAGTATGAGGAGACGTATGATCACGAGGATGGGGAGAAGAGGGAAGGAAACGAGGATAAGAACAAAGGAAATGGGAACGGAAACGAGAAGAAGAAATAACAGGATTCTTCATCTCTATATTGTTCTGCAGGACTGCCTGCAGCGGAGAGAAGAACACCGCGTTCTTAGGGCATCAACCTCAAATTCACGGATGTCCACCGTATCCTGACCATCATACGATGACCCGTAGGCAGCAGAATTGCGACCATATAGAATTATGACTATATCCAAGCAGCTGCTTGACTTCACCCTCACCCAAATACACCATCGGTAATAATAATGATGGCCCAGGTCACGACCGGAGGACAAGGTACAAGCCCATCCAGACCTCAACCACAGCCTCTTCCTAACCCGCCACGACAGAACGAGTAAACGAAGCATCCCAGCTCCTCGCAGATGCCTTCAAACACGATCCCACAATCACCTATTGTCTAAGCTCTCTCGACCAGGAGCAACGGGATAAACTACGCATCGAGCTCTTCCGCATCTTTCTAACCGGTGCAGTTGTCAGAAATGGGTCGATCGAAGAAGCCGATGGGTTTCGTTCATGCGGTATTTTGGTCCCTTCTCAACCCGAAACAGGCACGCTCGGACTGAAAGAGATGCTGTCGTCTGTTGGACTGGGGGGTGTTCTGGTAAGCCTATTCTTCCTCTAGCCAAAACCCTCATCAATCGATGCCAGAGCACTCCTGATGATCGCATGTAATTGAAAAACCGAACTATACGACGTCTCAACGCAAACGAAACTCCACAAGAGCAAAGTTTTCAACGAGCAAGACAGGTACTACTACATCTTCTTTCTCGGGACCGCAGAGAACGCTCGCGGAAAGGGGCTTTGTTCGGCCATTGTGAGACATTACCAGGGAATTGCTCGGAAGGACAAGGTTCCGATCTACCTCGAAGCTGGTAATGCGTACTGTCGGGACCTGTACAAGAGCCTGGGGTTTGTGATTGTCGGAGAAATTGTAACCGGACAAGACAAGGCAGGGCCTGATGGGACGTTTGCTGAGAATGGCCCTGGTTTCAAGACATGGGGGATGATCTGGAGGCCAGAATATGAGCTGTCTGATCGATGAGATATTGACAGGTCCACTTCAGGAACAGGGAGATTAGACAAATAGACATTGCCGGTAAATGCTCATAAAGTGCCCACACATATGATGGATTAAAAGACTTGAGCGTGTTCCCCTTGGAAACCCTAAACCATGAAACCTATAACGACCATGTATTTGCGTTGGGGAGCGACATTAGCGGCTTCATTCTCGGGGAAACAGACGTTGGGGAGTGTCCCACGCACTGGGTGGTGTAAACTTCGTAGGGACAACCATGCCCAGCCGATCCTGGACTGAGTGGCCTCGATATTGCGCTTATAGAATTTGTAGTCCTTGTCGTCGCTGTCAAATTCTGAAACCTCATCTGCATCTTCCTCACCTTCGCGGAGGGTGTCATCCATAAAAACTGTAAACAGCGCATATACCGCAGACCACATACCATACCTACGTTGTCTGCATACCCGGTGCTTCTTGCAGATCCGCCCTTGGAGAAGCCCATGCGAACCGTGACAAAGCTAGGTCTTTTGAGATGTCCCGGGTGCAGTTCGGTATGTCGGTCCGTAAAGAGATTTTGCCATGGGGATCACACTCCATTTTTCTCACCGAGCACGCCCAGACCCAATTTGTGGTAAGTTTCAACTATGTGTACGGAGTACATCAGTCAAGTCCGGAGCCAGTCCTGTCGCAAGGCGCAAGGCAACTTCCCAGTTGCAGTCAACTCTACTATTAGAATAATGGCGTGAAATTGGCACAATGATACTGGACAAACACGGCGGCGTAGCAAGCGCAAACTCGCACTCATCCATTCCTTGCGATTGTTTTCACTCCACTGAATGCAGCGCAATCTGAATGCCCTGATGTGCAGCCTGCACCGTGGTAGACGCTGATGTAACACCTGCAGCAGGCATGGTGGGAATTGGTTCCCACAAGCCCAGACGAGATCCCGGAGACCCAAAAGCCTTCTGAATAGGACCAGGAGGTCCCATGTACCAGCATCTTCCAGAGATGTGGATGGATCGCATTCACAAAATGCAGGAACGAATATTCCTTTAAGAAAATACAGGAGATGACGAGGATTCATTCAGAATCAAAAAAGAAATGGATAGCCACTGGATATCATTTCAATCCGCAAAAGGATCCCAACTGGGATCCCAGTGCCTTTCATATTCCATTGCATGTATCTTCCGTGCCACCTCTTCTCCAGGGACCTCAATCCAGGAGAATGCGACGTCGACTCCAGCAGTCACCCCAGAGGAAGTCCAGATGTTCGTCTGTCGCCCATCTCGCGTGAGGCAGCCATTCTATCTTTGGTCCCCATGCTGTAATCTCAGTCCACGAACACTTCATTTGAGCCGGCATAGAGAAGCACGCCAAGGCGCAATGGAGTTCAATCATCTGCAGGGCATCAGTCTCAGAGTGACTATGACGGGTGAGATCGACGCAAAACATACTGGGATCTATGGATATGCAGGAAGAGGGTTTCAATTGACTTTCAGCCTGGACTGATGCATCCATGATCACCCTGCTTACAGTCGTGCATCGTGCTTACATGCCACGGTTCTTTAGCGATGAATATATCATGGAACAGCGAGCTACACGCTCTATTCTGTACATGCGAAGAGCATATCTACAGCAAAGATGAAGTTCCGAGCAGCTCGGAAAGCCGAACGGAAAAAAAAAAAAAAGAAACGGAGCAATTCCGCGTCTGGGTCCGATTGCGGAAAGTCTGCCAACCACGCTGGAATCGCATGAAGCCCAGAATCATTTTATATCCGGACGAGTCTGCCTGCTCGACACTCTGCAGCACTCCAATCCTGCATTCCATCAATCTCCATGGACCGTGAACAGTTCCGGGCTGCAGCTCATGCTGCCATTGACGAAAGTACGCTTTATTTCTACCCGTCGTTCGTCGAGCACGGCTGACAGACCCGCAAAGTTATTGACTACTTCGACAATCTCCCCTCCCAGCGCGTTCTTCCCACCGTTGAACCAGGTTACCTACGTCCCCAGATCCCAGAGAACCCGCCCGAGGAAGGAGAAGCATGGATCGACATCCAGGCAGACATCGAATCGAAAATCAAGCCCGGGCTGACCCACTGGCAGTCGCCCAACTTCATGGCATTTTTCCCGGCGACCGTGTCCTACCCGAGTATTCTGGGCGAGATGTACTCGGCTGCGTTCACAGCGCCCGCGTTCAACTGGCTATGTTCGCCCGCCTGCACGGAGCTGGAGACCATCGTGATGGATTGGATGTGTAAAGCGCTGGCATTGCCCCCGTGCTTTCTCAGCACCTCGGAGAACCGCGGGGGAGGGGTAATTCAGGTCAGCGCCAGTGATTCCGTCGCAACGATGATGGTTGCCGCCCGGGAGAGACGTGTGCATGAGCAGGCGAAGGCAGAAGGTCTGGAGGAAGGTACTGCGGCCTACGAGGACCGATCGATGGAACTGCGCCCGGCCCTGGTGGCTCTGGGCAGCGATCAGGCTCACAGTAGCACAGCGAAGGCAGCTCTGATTGCGGGGACACGCTACCGTAGCGTTCCTACTCGACTAGAAGACAATCTGGAAATGACAGGCTCAGCGTTGCGGAGCGTCCTGGAGCAATGTGAACGGGACGGGTTGACTCCGTACTACATCACGTTGACCATGGGGACGACCAACACTTGCGCGCTGGATCGATACGCGGAGATCAAGGCTGTGCTGAAGGAGAAGGCATCGTGGCAGAGAATATGGGTGCACATCGACGCTGCCTACGCAGGATCTGCTTTGGTGGCGCCGGAATGGCAGTACATCGCCCAGGAATTTGCTGAAGGAATAGACAGCTTCAACATGAACATGCACAAGTGGCTGCTGGTGAATTTCGATGCAAGGTACGAGACGAGATAGTGTTTCTACCCGAAAAGAAAACAAGGCGAATCGCCGACTAACATGGTCGTTCCTAGTTGCCTGTTCGTACGCAACCGGCTCGACCTCACCAACGCATTAGACATTACACCAGCTTACCTTCGGAATTCCTACTCGGATGCCGGGAAGGTGATTGACTACCGCAACTGGCAGATTTCACTGGGCCGGCGGTTCCGTGCGCTGAAAATCTGGTTTGTGATGCGCAGCTACGGACTCCAGGGCATGCGCGCGCATATCCGGAAGACCATCGAGCTGGGCAACCTCTTTGCGGACTTGGTCCGCAGCCGGCCAGATATGTTTGAAATCCTTACAAAGCCCGCATTTGGCTTGACTGTTTTACGAATCAAGAGCCCAAAGGCAGGCCAGAGCGCCCCCAGTCCCGGAATCCAGCCGGATGCGGCAAGTGATGCTTTAACTAAGTCCGTAAGCGGACTTATTAACCAACGCGGCGAGATTTTCATTACCCCCACAGTGATCGCGGGCGTGAGCGCCATACGAGTCGTCAGTGGGAATGCCCAGGTGGAAGAGCCCTACATGCGACGAGCCTTTGATATCTTGGTCAAGACCACCGAGGAAATCCTTGGAGAGAACAAATAGAAGTATAGAAGTCCCGGGGATAAGGAATATATTATTGCTTGGGTACTTGTCAACGATAATAGAGATGGATATAGAAGACGACCATTCCGATTATTGCTAATATAGCACATTAATTTACCTCTGCTACCGTGTAAATAAGCAGACGATTCAGGCACCACCGGATTAGCCTTGCAGGATACCGCCAAGGGAATGTCTCAGACGAGAACTTTGCTGTCGACTCTACAGCTCGCTGTTGTCGTCAGCATAAATGAAAACGAAGATGAGAATCATGTGATATTCAACACGTGATGGGGCGCCCATTTGCAAGTTCGACGAGAATCGCTCTCTCTTGATTATTCCCTCGACAGTCGTCTCTCGCAGTTGCTCAATCCTGCTCAATGCAGAGCTCATCTCGTCGTGTCTGACAGACTCAGCCGTTGTCTCACTCCCAGCAGCTCCAAGACCAGCTATCTGGACTCCGAATCCCAAATATATTGCTGGCAACGCAACAATCACATTTCTGCCATCACTGCGACCTCGTTCTAATATAGATAGCCGGGAGCAGCAGAGCGCCCCGCAACGGTCACAGCGCCGCTTGCCACGGCCCAGCCTTGGCAGTGGAAGACGTCGAACCTTGGAGCTTCCAACCAACAGCTGCAGGGCTGGACCGCATTAGATAACAGCCGGAAGGAAGAAAAGCTGGCACAAAGTTCAATAGTTGCCAGTAGCGTCTTGGGCGGGCGATCGGCATGGCCTCACCGTACAATAGCGATGTTGCTTGCGGTGCTGTTTGGGCTCTCCCCATCGCGAGCCTGTTCGCACTACGTCGTCGTACGATGCTGCTCTCCCCAACAGTTGACTGTCTGTCCAGGGATCGATGATTGTTGACTATGATCTATCCTTGTGAGGTCTTGATGAGTACGCCGCTGCAAAAATGGTGGTCCCTGGACGAGTGCGTTTGTCTTATTTCGAAACCGTCGGGAATTTTGGAATCAAGCATGTGTCACTGAGCCATCACAATTTGCGTGCTTATTTCCCTAAACGGGCACGCGTCATGCATTTACCTGGTCACCTCACGCACGAACCCATGTCTCTCTATAGGCTCACTGGGTTCCCTGCAATACCGAGGTTGGCACTGATTGGCCTTCTCCAAGTTTACGACCCATGTGTGCAGCAGCCTATATAATCGCCGACTAGGGACTCTCCTATACTTTTTTTTCTTTTTTAAATTCTCCCGGGTTTAGCGAAATAGGGTAATATTGATTTTGCGCAAAAGGTACCGGCGTCGCCTCGAACACGGTTTCCACGCCTACGCTCGCTTTATCAATCCTCTCGAGAAACCTCATCCCGATCGAGTCAACTTCTACCCGCGCCGATACATCAAAATGAAGTTCTTCTCCCTGCTCGTGTCCACTCTCGCCCTGGCAACAGGCGTCCTCTCCGCAGGGCCCTTGAACCCGCGGGCTCTTGTTCCCGCTCGTGCTGCGCGAGCCGCTCCCCGTGCCCCTCGTGCCCACTGGGCTCCTCCTGCATCTTTCCCCTCCGGCAGCTGGGCCTCGTCTCCGACTGGTAGCTTTATCTCCTCTGCGCCTTGCAGCTTCACGACTGGCAGCTTCATCTCTACCGGCAGCTTCGCTACGACTACTTCTGGCAGCTTCGTGAGCAAGCCCTCCGGCAGCTTTACCAATACCGCGTCCGGAAGTTGGGCAACCAGCTCGTCCAGCCCGGGACGCACCAGCCCCGTCGGCGGCGGTGGCCGTAGTGGCGGCAGCATTACCGCGACCCCAACTGGCGCACCCTCTGCTACACCTGCTCTCAGCAACTCCGGTGCCATCAACCAAATCAGCGGCTCTCTCGGGGCTCTTGCTATTGCGGCGGTAGCTATGGTGTTGTAGGGCTGTCCGCCTCCGCGAATGGAGTGTGTTACGGTGGGTCGTTTGGCGGTGCTGCGCACGATACCCTTACACGAAGTGAAGCGAAACGTTTCGAATGTCCTAATTCTATTCTTACACCCGGCTCGACGACACACCGAGACCGCTATTTACCATTAATGTGTATTTTAATGCGACCGCGATCCGTGAATGGTGCTTGAACGAACGAAGGAATCGGATTGATGGCTTTATGGCTATATGGGACGCATGACATGGACCGAAATGGAGCATGTTTTTCACTCCTTTGTGTGTCCCAGTCTCCTGGAACTGGCAGTGCAAGTTCTGCCGTTCCGACTCGCAGCTCAATGCCAATTATCCTTTTAGACGTTGGAACTCTGCCAGGTCTGTTTTTATGTGTATTCATCACTTGGATACTAGACGAATGAATCCTGTACGTCGGTTTCATATTGGATATTCACCTTAGAACCGTTGGACATGTATGGCTGTAGACTGAATCCGGTCCGTTTCCGTGTCATGCATGCAATTGGTGCTATTGTCGTCTGTCCCGACAATAGCCACGCACGTTTTACGTGAGCTCTCCTTCTGGATATGGATTTCCAAGTTGAGAACAAAGATCGTTTCAAGGGAGCCTTATTCGAGACAACAACAAAAAGTAGAACTGCCCTGACAGGCCTTAATGCCCTGTCTGGTCCTTGTTCTATGTTTTATATTATAATCAGCCAAGAATGACTCGCTGCCCTGACATGGAAGCTCGGCCATTGGCCGCCGATTGTTGGTGATTCCTGTCAGTCTTCGGCCATCGGACTTCGTATTATTAATGAATTAATTAATCAATCTATATCTGCTGCATAATAAGCATTAAAGAGGGGAATTCCCGCTCAATAATCAGCGCATCGTCCAACTGGAGAGCTGCACTGGGCTTTGCCTCGAAGGCAGAGACGACATCCTCGGCTCACATGCTGATCGAGCACTTTCAACACGTCACTTCGCCGGGCTTCTTGCTGGATCGTCCATAGACTGTGAAGGTGATTCTCGTTAATCCCATAGCCTCGCAGAGAGATATCTCGTTCTCGCAGTTGGAACCCCCGCATTCTCCAATCTATCCGGGGATCCGGAGTATCGCGATGGGGAACTTAGGGCTAGGCAATATATCATATATTAGACCGAAGGGGAACCTGGAACCTGGGGCATAAAAGTAACATCTGATTGTCTTCTCCTACCCACATACATTAACTTTGAAGAGAAGAATAAGTTTGAAAGAAAAAAATGCTCCCCATCATCATCATCGCCGCATTCACCCTTACCTTCCTCATCCTCCGATACCTCCACAACCTCAATTACCACCGAAAACGTTTCAAAGCTCTGCACTGCAAACCGATCACTAGAGGAGATGACTTCTTCTTCGGAATCCCGGCCTTCATCCGCATGCAGCGTGCCGTGAAGCAAAAACGCTTTCTCGAATACCAGATCTCCCGTTTTGAGAACTTCGGCAGAAACACCTTCACCTTCACCATCTTCGGGAAGCGAATCATGGCCACGCGGGAACCGGAGAATATCAAGGCGATGCTGGCGACGCAGTTCCAGGACTTTTGTCTGGGAGATCGGTATAAGCAGTTCCACCCGTTTCTGGGCGATGGCATTTTCACGCTCGATGGGAAGGGGTGGAGTAAGGCGAGGGCGTTGTTGAGGCCACAGTTTGTCAAGGATCAGGTTTGTTTCTGTCTTCTCTCTAATACCTACATATAAATGCGTACAGCGTGTCTGACAGTGAATGATAGGTCGCCGATTTAGCCCTCATGGATGACCACGTCACCCGTCTCATCGACCTCGTGCCCAAAGATAAATCCACATTCGACATCCAGCGACTATTCTTCCTCCTGACGATCGACTCGGCCACGCACTTCCTCTTCGGAGAATCAATAGGCTCCATGCTCCCCCCTTCCACGTCACGGCAGGGCATCCTGGAGACTTCCGCCGTCGGAAGCCCACAGGGTTTCGCAGAAGCCTTCAATCTCTCCCAAGAGTACCTCACGCATCGAGCCCGAGCAGCGAACCTATACTGGCTGGTCGATACGCGGGAATTCCGAGAATCAAACTGCAAGATCCACGAGGTGGTCGATTACTACGTTAAACTAGGCATCGAGAAATACAGCCAGAAACAGAACCAGAAATCCGAAATGGACGAGAAGGAGAAAGAACGCTACGTTTTCCTGCAGGCTCTCGTGGCGAACACGCAGGATCCAAAGATGCTGAGGGATAATCTTCTGAATATCCTTCTAGCTGGTCGAGACACGACAGCTAGTCTGTTGAGTTCGGCGTTTTATTATCTTGCTCGACACAGGAAGGTGTGGGATCGGTTACGGAGAGAAGTGATTGATGTCTTTGGGGATGCGAAACATCCGAAGGCTGAGATCACTCATTCTGGATTGAAGGATATCGCGTATCTTCGATACGTCTTGAATGAGAGTGAGTTGAACTTGAACTGAACTGAACTAGAGCCCCGGATGCATCTAATTGAATACAGCGCTCCGTCTTCTCCCCCCCGTCCCTATAAACTTCCGCGTCGCTACAAAAGATACCTCCCTCCCCACCGGAGGTGGTGAGGACGAAAAATCACCAATCTACGTCCGGAAGGGCACGCAGGTTGCCTACAGCGTCTATGCTATGCACCGCCGTCCTGATCTCTGGGGGGAAGACGCGAACACCTTCCGACCAGAGAGGTGGGAAGAGAACGCCAAGCATGGATGGGAGTATTTGCCGTTCAACGGGGGTCCGAGGATCTGCTTAGGACGTGAGTATTTTCTCTCCTCCTTTCTTTGCCTTTTTGTGGTATAAACGCTTATCATATCCAGAACAATATGCCCTCACCGAAGCAAGCTACGCGCTTGTCAGACTTCTTCAGCACTTTGATACGGTTGAGAATGGGGATGATGTACTCGGGGACAATGAGGATCCTATCCTGGAGGCTAATCTGACGCTTTCGCATGTTCGGGGGGTTTGGGTGAGGTTGTATTCAAGGGATTAGACAATGGGAATATTGAACATACTCGTACAGTTTATGTATACGACAGGTTTATATGAAATGAATGATATGAACCCTAACATGTATGCACACTTCTACCTGTAACTATAGAACACCATGACCCTATAATCCATAAGACAGATATAGACGAGAATTAGCAACATCTACTTCTCCATGACCAACTGCCCATTCACCCAGACACAGCGGACATTCCGATCATCCCCCGTCCACACCCACTTGTCCACTTTCTCCTTCCACGATTCCCACCCAAAGACATCCACATTCCCAACTGAGGCGCCATTGTCCAGACTTCCCAGCCGAATGAGCTGCGTATCGAACAGCATCCCCGTCTCAAAACCGCCAATATCGCCGGCCATATCCACGACCTGCGCGCCGCCTCTCGTAGCCAGATAGAGCCCTTCCTCAACACTGAGCTTTTCCCGTCCATCCTGTTTCTGTTGCTTGTATCCAGCCGTATGCCCCAGAAGCCGCGAGACAAGACACGCCTGCCTCACGGCCTCAAGGATACTAGAACTGTATCCCCCGCTAACATCCGTACCCAGACCGACCTTAATCCCCTCATCCAACAGCGTACGGACCGGACAAATGCCTGACCCCAGCGCTGAGTTGGATGCGGGACAATGCGAGATCCCCGCGTCCCGCATCTTGATGAGTTCCCGCTCCGCCGGTGAGAGATGAATACCATGTGCCAGGATCGTGCGGCGCGTTAACAGCTTATACCCATCGTAAACGGATGCGTAACTGGACGATTCCGGGAATACATTCCGGACGAGCTGAACCTCCGCCTTATTCTCAGAGATATGCGTCTGGATATATAGAGGTGGATTATACGCCGCTGCAAGCTCACCCAGACCCTCCAGCGCGACATGTGAACAAGACGGTGCGAATCTCGGTGTGATGATGGGGTTAACGAGCCTTCCCTCTGGATCCAACGTATGAATGTGCTTGATAGTCTCCTTGGTGGCGGAGATACTCTCCTTCGCGGAAGAGTCCCGATAATACTCTGGACAGAAGGATGGACTATCCATGCAGATGCGGCCAATAAAGGCTCTCTGACCGCGCGAGTGGCAGATACTGGCAAGAGCGTTCGTCGCGGAGACGTGGATGGTAGCGAAGTACGACGCACAGGTCGTGCCGTGGGAGAGCGTCCGCGAGACGACGGTATCGTAAACCTTCTCCGCTTTGGTGGTATCGCTATATGAGCTTTCCAGTGGGAAGGTGTATGTTTCCAGCCAGTCGAGGAGAGTTGAGGAGCCGAAGACTCCGCTGTTAGGATATTGGGAGGCGTGGATGTGTGTGTCTGCACATAACGTTAGTATACGCATCAGAAACAGGACTCAGTACCCACCAATGAACCCCGGAAAGAAAAATTCATTCTCTTCACTCTTCGCCTGGAAGATCTCAACTGTCTCATCGCCCTTGGAATAGTACGTATGTGATTCATTCGATTCAGAATCACCCTCGACCCATCCTCCCCTCTTCAACAATTCCTTCGCTCCACCCTCTTGCACGTCCCAGTCAAGCCCTGTAATTCTCCCATCTGCAGCAGAGACCCAGACAGCACCATGATTCACGGAGAGGACATGCTTTCCACCTACCGGGCAGCGAGGGAGATGGATGAACGTCCCATAGAAGAGGCGGTAGGTTGGGGTCATTATTATTGTTTTTTTTTTTTTTTTTTTTTTTTTTGTTTGCCTTTCCTTTCCCAAGAAACTCTGCTCTTCTACCCTCTATTAAATCCCGCTAATTTCTTGTCTCTCTCCTTTATATCTTGTTTCTTGTCTCTCATATACGCAGTAGTTAAGTTGAGCATTCTTTCTATGCAAAAGCAAAGAGTTACATCCGGCAAGTGGGACCAGGGCAACGCTCCATGACCAATCGCAGTTGTCAGATCTGCGCAGTCATGCCGGTGATCGGCTATCTCCGGTATTTCCTAAAGGGGCTTAGTGCTGTATGTTATCTAATCTTTTTTATCTCAGATAAGATAGACACGACAGATAAGACAAGACAATAAAACAACGCCGATCCGTCTATGTACAGGTATTTCGTCCATCGTGTTGAATCGATGCCCCCCAGTATAGATAATCATCTCCAGATGGCACTACTGCTAAAGGACGTAAATTTTAGGTCGGAAAAGGCAAAGCAAAAGGTAAATGTAACAGGTTGAACCGAATCAAGTCATGGGTATCATTAAGAACACAGATCACTCAGCGCTCTCCTCGACCGTTCCGCACGTGCAGAATAGATTCTGATCACCGTACGCTGTAATTGAAATGGGTTAGTTCTAGGGTTCTAAGTAGTATAGACGAAAGAATCAACAAAAACTCACCATCATCCAATCGTGTCACCGTAGGCCAGAACTTCTTCTCCAGCAGCCAAGGCAGCGGGTATGCGGCAGTCTCCCGCGAGTACGGGCGGTTCCACTCGCTGCTTACCAGGTCCCGCTGCGTATGCGGCGACATCTTGAGAACGTTACCCTCACGAGGCTGCTCGCCCCTCTCGATGGCAGCGATTTCCTGGCGGATGGAAATGAGAGCGTCGCAGAAGCGGTCGAGCTCAGCCTTGCTTTCAGACTCGGTGGGCTCGATCATCAAAGTGTTGCTGACGGGCCAGGACATAGTCGGTGCATGGAATCCGTAGTCCTGAAGACGTTTCGCGATATCGATCGCTTCAACGCCAGAGGTCGCCTTGAACTTGCGCACATCGAGGATGAATTCGTGTGCGCAGCGGCCGTTCTCGTTGGTGTAGAGAATCGGGTAGTGCTCCTTCAGACGAGACAAGATGTAGTTGGCATTCAGCATGGTCATCTTGGTTGCCTGGGTCAAGCCCTTGGCGCCCATCATGTTGATGTAGTTGAACGTAATCGGCAGAATGCTTGCGCTTCCCCAGGGCGCAGCGCTCACCGGTGGGCAAGAAGTGCTTGCCCGCTTGGACTGGAGATATTCGCTGACAGGATGAGAAGGGAGGAAGGGACGCAGGCGCTCCACAACTCCAATGGGTCCAACGCCAGGGCCACCACCGCCGTGAGGGATACAGAAGGTTTTGTGCAGATTCAAGTGACACACGTCCGCTCCAATTTCTCCAGGAGAGCACAAGCCGATTTGGGCATTCATGTTGGCACCGTCCATGTATACCAAACCACCATGCTCGTGAACGGTCTTGCAGACCTCCTTGATTCCGGGCTCGTATACGCCAAAAGTGCTGGGGTAGGTGACCATGATGGCAGCCAGTTCATCTTTATGCTTCTCACACTTGGCTTTGAGATCCGCAAGGTCCAAGTTGCCATTCTTGGTATCACATTTGACTGGAATGACGCGCATGCCTGCCATGGCGGCACTAGCAGGATTGGTTCCGTGGGCAGAGACTGGGATCAAGCAAACGTTGCGCGTCGAACCGTTATGAGCTTCGTGGTACTTCTTGATCACGCGGAGACCGGCGAATTCACCTTGGGCACCTGAGTTCGGCTGAACCGTAACCTCTGCCATGCCGGTGATGTCCGCGAGCTGTTGTTCCAGATCGTCAATGAGCTGGGTGTATCCCTTCGCAACATTCGCAGGTGCGAACGGGTGCACCTGGGAGAACTCGGGCCACGAGATTGGCATCATCTCGGTCGTAGCATTGAGTTTCATGGTGCAGGAGCCAAGAGGGATCATGGAGTGTGCCAAGGACAAGTCCTTCGACTCGAGGTGGTGGATGTAGCGCAGCATCTCCGTCTCCGAGTGGTAACTGTTGAACACCGGATGGGTCAAGTATGGAGATGTACGCTTGAAGCTGGCCGGAACCTCAGCAAGGCCGAGTTCTTCATCCAAGCTCACGGCCTCGGCGGCATTTGCATGCTTCGAAAAAACCTGCAGAATTGATCGCACCTCTTCCCGACCGACGGTTTCGTCCAAGGAAATCCCGATCTTCGAGGGGGCCAGGCGGCGGAAGTAAAATCCTTGGCTACGTGCCGCACCGATGATGGCATCAACATCCTGACTGCTTGCCAACTCCACTGTGACGGTATCGAACACTGCACCACCATCGGCAGTATTCTTCCTGACAGGGACATTGAAGCCCAGGCCCACAAGCTTCTCACGCAGAACGGCAGTCATGGCCATAATGCGCTGGGCGATGTTCTTCAAGCCTTCGGGACCGTGGTAGACAGCATACATGGCATTCATGTTGGCGAGCAGGGCCTGAGCGGTGCAGATATTGCTGGTCGCCTTTTCACGACGGATATGTTGTTCTCTGGTCTGCAGAGCCAGTCTCAGGGCACGGTTTCCCAGCCGGTCCTTGGACACGCCAACGACACGGCCCGGCATCTTGCGTTTGTACTTGTCCGCACAGGCAAAGAAGGCAGCGTGAGGCCCTCCAAAGCCCATTGGCACGCCGAGTCGCTGGGCACTTCCGAAGGCGATGTCCGCACCGAACTCGCCGGGAGCCTTGAGAACGGTCAATGCAAGAAGGTCGGTCGCGACGCTGAATGTTCCGCCCAATGCGTGAATAGTATCGCTTAGGGACTGGAAGTCATAGATACCACCCTCCGTGTCAGGGTACTGGGCGAGGACACCGACCAGATTGTCGCCCTGTTCCTTGACCAACTTGAAGTCATCCGCCAAGACATCGCCGATCACCAGATTAATACCGAATCCTTCGGCACGAGAGCGCATCACGGAGATTGTCTGAGGATGGCAGAGGTCCGAAACAACATACGTCTTTCCAGGCTTCTTTTGCTTCGCAGCCGGGAGGATGGCCAGGGACATGGTCATCGCTTCGGCGGCGGCAGTAGCCTCATCCAAGACAGAGGCATTTGCAAACGGCAAAGCAGTCAGGTCCGCCGTTAGGGTCTGGAAGTTCAGGAGTGACTCCAAACGGCCTTGACTGATCTCTGGCTGGTAGGGCGTGTAGCTTGTGTACCAAGCCGGGTTCTCCAGGACATTACGCAGGATTACCGGTGGGACGATAGTCGGGTAATAGCCTGAGCCGATGAACGTCTTGCCAGAGACGTCAATTTGTTTCCGATATGCTTCCAACACCTTCAACATGTCCGCCTCGCCCAGGCCCCCGAGTTTGCCATCTTGATATAGATTCAGCTTGACGCTGGGTGGAGTTACCGACAATTCCTTCTCTGAGAGAATGTCCGCGGGTAGCACCTGACGAACGAATTCGTCTAGTGACGCAGCGGGAGGATCGAGGGTGGCTAGCATCTTTTCGGTATCATTGGGAGATGGACCAATGTGCCTCCTGGGAAAGGTATCGAGAGGCTGGAAGGCATCACGGTCCACAATGGAGCTGGTGTGCACCCCCCGGACGGAAGAGAGCCGAAGTTGCTCCTTGGATGCTGCGTGCAAACATCGCCGGCAGGTATTCAGAGGAGACAACGAGGCAGCTCGCAGAGGAGCAGATGGAAAAGCAACTCTGGATCGAGTGCGAATGGCGAGCTGGCGGCTGCTTCGCAGCACGAACCAGGGAGCGGCCATCGCTTTGATGAATGTGTATATGTAGTTCAGTAAAGCTCTCGAGGAGCGGAGGATAGATAAGGGTTCGTGGCCGGGACGAATGCTCAACACATGAGCCAAAAAAGACACCCTGACACGTCTGATGGATAAGAAGAAAGAGAAGATGGAGAAATGGCAGAGAAAAGCATCGCGATAATCGAGTCTTTCGCTCTTCCTGCCTTGTCCGATCTTTTCCTCCGCGGCGATTCACGCCTTTCGGGAAACTGGAATGCCCCGGCGGGACGGTCACCTGACGATAAGAAACGCCTTCCAGCCAATAACAATGTGCATAACGCCACTCCTGATAGGGGTTGGATGCCTTGGCACGTGCGATAACGATAAGCGCGTTGTTTCCCGCGGGAAACTCGGGCTTCCTTTGGAGTTATTTTTATTTCTTCTGGGATCCACGGACAGCTATTATTACTGTTGACTTCGGAAGTTCATATGGAGCATTATCGTTCTCGACCGAGTATTCCCACAGCCTTGATCTTATGCCATGGGAATGCAATGACGTTGAATGGCATTGACTATGGCTTCACAGCGCGTAGTTTTGGCTGCAACCGATAGCTGCAGCTGGATGGAATCCTACATGATAGTAGTATTTATCATCTCGTCTTCTACGCACGGGTCTGCCGCTGCTTCAAAGACCAGCAGAATAAAGGCACATGAAGGCACATGAAGGCATATGAAGGTTGATGAGGATATACTATTTCGGACAAGTGGATTATCTGATAATCCGGTCCTGGATACGGAGTATGTATGTTCCGGAGGAAGGACCAACATACGGATGTTGGGACAACACAAGGTGTAATAGACAAGCAAGAGGAAGCGCATCGTTTTAGAGCTTCAAGATGTACTAGAGACAGCAGTATATCGATATAGAGCGTTCACCACGATCCCTACGAATCCTACGGTATACTTTTAGTGTCTGATATCCAGACGCCGCACCCCTGATCCACATCAAAGGTATATGAAGGTAGAGAGTATGATAATCGCACGTGATCATCTGTCACGCGACGTGGCTTGAACGACGTTCACGACTTCCAAATCGAGTCGCAAAAGAATCTGGTCCACGGCATATCATGTACGGGTTTGTTGCGCCCCGAGTCTTCCACCGAAGCGTAATCAGGGGAACGAGACGGCCACAGCAGATTCAGCCGACTACTTAATGAACGAACAACAGTAATGAACAGTTGCTGGGTAGAAATTGCAGTTCCGTCTTCTATGCGGGGATTCTGGGGCTCCATTCTATCCATAAACTCCCTGTATACAGTTACTCCACACGGGGATGAGGGCTGGAAATACCAACCGAGAATTCTCTTAAGAACGAATGTACCTGGGTATATTTTATCTTCCAAGTCTATCAAACGGAAAATAATCACCACTGGTATCATACATGCAGATCACCAACCCTTCCAAGGAATCCACGCCTCCCTGACAACATCCTCCTCATCAACCACGTAATACACAAAGTGTGCTGAGGCTGTTATACAAGCATGGTGGCAGTACAACAACACCTTTTGCCCAACCTTAAAGCACTCTTCAATCCTTCCTTCGCCCTTGGTGGCATCCCTCAAGCCTAGGATACCGTGTTCTTGAGATGTACGGACAACACCCCAGCGCTGGTCATCCACGAGCAGGCCTTGACCCTGGAAATCACTCGTCTCTTTCGAGAGGGCAATTGTTCCGGCGTTGATGAGGGCTTCATTCCGCTCGGGATACACGCTGCAGACTTCTGCGAGGAGACGGAGCGCTTGTTGGGATTCTGTGACGAGGCCGGTTGAGACCTGTTGGAGGTCGTTGCAAGGGTAATTTCCTGGAATATAGTATTAGCTTGCTATCCATAGAGAGAGGGGGGGAGCAATATGCGAACCTGCATGCAGCTCTAATTTAACATTCGAAGGTAACGCTGCCTTGAGTAGCTGCACGACATGTGCTGCCGGAGTTGATCCAACAGATACCACAACATCTCTATCCGCCGGGAGAAGAGAGGAAGCTTGAACCACGCAATCGACTTCACTTTGGAGCACGGCGGCTGCTTCTTCAGAAGAGCGGGTTTTATACGAATGTCCCGCGTGGCAGTAAAACCCATAAACGTCGACTACAGGAGACGCCTCGGCTTTCTGGACGAGATTACGCAACGCTGGGGACGAAGTCATTAGACCGGCTCGGTGGTAGCCAGTGTCAACTTTGATAAAGACATTCCATTTCTGTGGCGCTGACGGGTTCTTCTTTGAGAAGTCCTCGAGCAGCTGGATGTGCTGGTCGTTGTCGATCATGAGCACGATCTTGATTGACTTGGATAGTTCGCTGAGTTGGGATAATGCGCTGGTGTATATGGGGATGCCGTAGAGGGCCTTTTACTAGTTAGCCTGATTCCGTTTATTCATAGATGCAGACAACAGACGAATTACTTCTCTGTCTGCTCTACTAGAGCCCATTCACCTCGTCTAATATACCCTCTTTCACCAGCGGGAGAACGCCCCGGATCTCGCGCAGAGTACTCGCAACTATCTTTCGATGGGCGCCTCCGTTGAGCATCAATCTGGTGACCTCAAGAGACTATAATTATGCCATATCTTAGCTGCACAGATCGGATTCCATTGTTCAGTAAAACGCAAGCCTAGGAGCAACTCACCTTGAGCGTCTTAACATGGGGCCGGAATCCAATCCCCTGGTCCTTTACATCTCGTGATAGTTTCTGGATGTTGCTTTCCAGAATCGGCTTGCTTAGGATTACGGATGGTGTTGGAAGTTCGGACACCGGCCGACCCAGATAGGAGTCGATGGTTTCGAGGGAGACGTCCATTACTTGCGATTTTTAGTAGCGCTGCTTGTATATATCTTTTTGTGTTAGAAATGCATCGAGTATGCCCTCTAGTAAATAATAGGTATATTCCGTGTATATGAAGCAATGCGTTGTTGAAGGAGGAAACACCACAGGACTTCAACGTTTTATTAACTGCGCGGGGTCTCCACCGAGGGGTCGTAATCAAGCGGAGAAATCTCTACAAGCCGTCATGCTGCCAATGCTACATGCTGTAATTATATCCCATGCACGGAATCCAGTTTCATTTCTGTAGGACGAGTAAAATTGAAGACCAGCAAACAGGCGATCTATCTATGCACATGTGGTGACAGTGGCAGTCATGCAGGAAGACGAATGCATTGCTCAAAAAAGGTGGCAGGAAAAGGAAGATATCTAAGATGAAGAGAAACAAGTCCAGTCTAGATAAAGAACTTGGCCTCTCCCTCCTTCACCTTACCAGCCTCAACAAGTCTCTTGACCTCGGCCGCATAGACAGACTTGACGCCGGCAGCGTCCTTGCCCGCAGCATTGAGACGTTCAGTCAGGGCAGCAAGCTCATCACTATCAATCTTGCTGATAACAAGCTCGACATCACCCAAAACGGAGTCGACTTGTTGGGCAGAGGCATCTCCTGATTCGGCAAAGTAATTCACGTCCTTGACAGAGGCCTTGAGAACACGCTTGTTCTTCTTAGCCGCATTCTTAGCGGCCTCCTTGGCTTTCTTGTTCCGTTCACGCTCGGCCTTGGCAGCCTCTTCAGCCTCCTTCTTGCGCTGCTCTTCTTCTAGACGAGCCTTCTCCTTCTCCTCAGCCAGGCGCTTGGCTTCGGCTTCCTTCTCAAGACGGCGCTTGTCCTTGCCGGCACGGGCCTCCTGGCGGAACTTCTTGATACGCTGATCCTGGGCCATACAGTCGTCGATGATCTTGCGTAGACGGGCGGTATCTTCGGCCTTGCGCTTGCGGCGGGCGTTGGCGTTCTTCTTCTCAACATGGCGTTTCTGATCGCGGTTCTCATTGTCATCTGGAACATCCTCATCGAGATACTCAAATGTACGCCAGCTGTCAAAGTTGTACCAGAAGTTGTAAAACTCGTCGACTTCAGCCTTGGTGCTGTTCTCGTTACCAAGAGATGGAACTGGGTGTTTCTTGGAGAAACGAGCCTCGGATTCGAAAACAGGAACCCAAAGCCTGAAGAAATCACCCTTGGCCACCTCCTTCTTACTCGGGGGCTCGACATCAGCAGCCTCGTCGACGGAATCGAACTGACGGCGCTTGACGGGGTCTAGCAGCTGCTCGGTGGCCTTCTGGATGCACTTGAAGAAATTATCATTCTCATCACGGTCGCCCAGGGCAGCCTTCTTGTCGGGATGGTGACGAAGGACCTTCTTGCGGTGTGCACGCTTGATCTGCTCGGGAGTTGCCCGCCAGCGGTACTTGCTCAGACCAAGAACAGCGTAGTGATCCTGGCCCTGTAGAATCGGTTAGACTGTTACCGAGGTATATTTAATTCATAACAGAAAAACAAATTGACATGCCTTCCAGTCCTTGGCATCCCGAGAGAGCATAATGGGGTCCTCGGCTTCAGAGATCTCACCGTCGTCATCCTCCTCGGTCTTCTTGACGGTCTGTTGTGCTTGGATTCTCTCATCTTCGGAGAAGGTGCGCTGGTGACGCTTCTGGGTGGTTGTTAGCTCGCTACCCAGGAAAAGAAAGAGGACTGAAAGTCAACATTGAGACGTACTCGACGAGCATGGGCCAAGAAGTAAGGACCAACGGGCTCCAAGTTCCTTTGTGTTGTGCTGGAGAGGCTGCCAAGGGCCTTGAAATCCTTCTCAGCAGTCCATTCCTGAGGCACTGCGGGGAGAGTAACGTTGATAACCTGAGCGGAAGCCATCGTTGATAGACGAGCCTGATGGAGAATTCAAGGCACAAAGAACGTCACAATATTCCTCTGGTGGAATTATTTTTCTTTCATTCATTTTTTTATCGGAAGTTTGATTTTCTGCCCCGACTTCCCGCCTTTACTCGCAGCGCCCAATGAGAACAGTCCTTCCGCGAGCATTACGCTGGTCCTGCTGGGAGTTTTCGCAGTCGTTGGAATTGTTGTTCCTTTTTCATTTACTTTTCTTGGTCTACAGAAATTTTGCTCTGTTGTTGTGTTAGATTCTTTCTCAGTTGTGCGTTGATAGAATTGGCGGGTGACTGTCTGCTTCGACACCGCTCGACATTGAGCGCATAGTACGAACAACGCGGCGAAAAAAATCCCTAGATCGAGGGCTGTTCTACATCTTGTGAAGAAGATATTTCTCTTATATCCATAAATTGAAGAAAAAATGGCTAGCCAAGTAACAATCTCCGCCCGAAGCGCATACCGTCAACTCCTCCGAGCTACCCGCATTGCCTTCAAAGGTGCACCAGAACGAACCCAGAAGTATCCCGGCCAACTTGCATAGAAACATTACTGACTCATTTCTATTTCAATTCATTTATTTCTATAGATGACATCCGTGTCCTGCTAGCCGCCCGCCAACAAGCAAGACAGAATTTTGACCAGAACCGCCGAGGAGGAGTTGACACGCCGATGAAGATCAACCATGCGGTTGAAGTGGCCAACATACTCAGACATAATATCGTCCAGGGAGTGAGGGAGGCAGACAACGAGGAGGCAAGATGGAGTATGTGGATTTTTATATTACCGTTCCTTTACCTCGAGAAAATACGAAAGAAGACACGGGCGTGGACTGACTATTGGTGTCATTTGCAGAACTACGAATTCACGATGAGATTGAACGTGGGGATAATGATACAGTCAAGGTTGGGGATAATAATGTGAAGGTTGACGGACCATGTTGTTCATCATCATGATATGACTTGTCTTATATTTACAGGAGTCTCCAAAAACAATGCCTCATAGCGGGAAAACCTCACAAGATTGTATTATATAGTATACCCATATTTTATTCATTTCCCTATTTGATGCTGTCTTTTGGGGGTATTGTCTAGGAAATAGACCAAGAAGAAATACTATAACAGCAATAGCAATAACAACAACGCCCGCTTCATGTACAAGAGATAACCATGATTCCCAAATGTGGCAAGTGCACGAATCCAAACAGAAACATCATAATGAAACTAATCTCCGGTCAGACTAGAGTACTGAACACTGCCGCTACCTGGAGGCGGCGCCACCGCATAAGCCTGAGTTCTGGATTCCTTCCCAAGCTCTTCGCCAGCAGCAGTAATAGCCTTCTTCCCAGTCCCTGCTCCCCTAGGAGCTGCAACAGCTTGCCGACCTTCACGGGCATTCTTCAACCGCTCTTCCCGATCCATGCTATCGAGTGGCTTCGGTTTCCCCCACCGGATGCGGAGAGGGCAACCTTGAATGGCCGCTTTGCCCTGACATTGCTTGGCAGCTATTTCAGCACCTTCACGGGTAGCAAAGTTGACGAAAGCGCAATGGGATCGGTGCGAACAGATCAAAGACCGGAGTTGTCCAAACTGTGAGAAAAAGTCTCGAAGAGTATGTTCGGGAAGATCGTCTTCTACACCCGTAACAAAAAGAGAAGTGATATTTGGGTCCGCTGGCGGAAGGATATCCTCTTCAGTCGGTGGAAGTTGAGCGGTGCTCGGGAATGGACGCCCACCACGACCACCACGACCACCTCGCATATTCCCCCATCCTCGACCTGGTAGAGCAGTCCCACGTCTGCTTTCACTTGTCCTGATGGGTCCAGGGCCATTCCCATAGCGACTGTGTGTTACAGGCGATTCAGTTGACGGCTGCGCCTCGTTGTCATCTTCAGCGGGGGCCGCTTCCAGTCGCCGAGGCTTTCTATAGTACGGCTCACTAGTAGCAAGTCGTCGGAGTAGTTCGCGTGCTTTTTCATCCGTCTTCTCATACTCCTCCACAGCACCGCGACCTTCTTCGATCTCCTTCTCATGTTCCTGGGCGTAGTACTCGCGATTGATGGTACTCTGGGGCCCGGGGGCAACCATTTTGAGCGCGGCATCACGCACAACGATAGGTAGGCCAAAGGACAAATCGAGCATGCAGCACTGACAACAGTTCTTCAACCGTGCGCAGGTCAGACAGATGTTTGTTCTTTTGGTGCGCGCAGTGCGGTCGGCTTTCCAGCGGAAGATTGTAAACGGGCGTGTACACTGCCCCAGAGATTAGTTTTTTGAAAAAGGTCTTCGAATTAAATCGTAACGTAGACGACGGCAACCTACAATCTTGCATTCTGCGCCATAGTCCTCCTTCAACATCTGAACATATGGGTTCTCCGGAAGGCAATTCTCGCAGACGGAGGGGAAATCCGTCGACTCCCATCCCGACCGGTTAATATCTTGCTTAATCTGAGCAGGAGGCATAATAAAGATGTAGTTTGACAGAATTCGACTCGTGCACTTGCTCAAACAGGAACGCGCCGATCAAGAGAGGCGTGCGAGCAGAATATGCGTCGATGGCGATGATTATTATCGATATGAACGGGGAACGATCTGTGGCTGGAGATATAATATCACGTGACTAAAATTAAACTATGTGGCGGTGCATGTCACGTTGTCGGATGATTCTGGCCCGACATCTGGAAGAATAATATTCCGCGGATCTTGACAGGCGTCGCCGTGATTGGCTGGCGGTGAGTCGGTCTCTGCCAAGCCGAATCGGGAATAATTATAATTATGGATCTCTCCAGGCTATCTGGCAGCGCCCCTTTCTTCCTCCCTCACCGTCTCTCTTTTCGCCCACGATCCCGGCAATTGTTGCTGCCTGCTCGCTTGTCCCTCGCTGAACTCGTGCAGTGCTTGTTTTCCGCCTGCGATCCCGTCCGATCTGAGGATATTTATTCGCCGTTGCTTGACTTTGAAGGATAAATAGTATTTCCCTTTCCACACCGCATTCTTTATCGCAAGCCCAATTGCTGTCAAAATGGCTCAAGTGACCTTGGAGAAGGAGGACCACGCTCGTGATGCCGAGTTCAACCGTATTCTCCACGGCAAGTCCTCTGAAGCTCGTGGTGGCCTCACTGCCATGCGCAACAAAGATGCCGCAGCACAGAAGGCCGCTGTGGACGAATACTTCAAGCATTGGGACAACAAGTCCGCTGATGAGGAGACTGAGGAGATCCGCGCAGTGAGTTTTACGCATATGGACCAGAATGCTACCTGTGATGAGTTCTCATTGTTTTGTGCGGTGGTAGGCCAGAAGAGCGGAATATGCAACCCTAACCAGGCAGTACGTGCTTCCCAGTCATATGCAACAAGTCCCCCCATAAAGACTTACGATTTCTGAGATGTTGTTTCTTGTGTATAGTTACTACAACCTTGCCACGGATTTTTACGAGTACGGATGGGGTACTTCTTTCCATTTCTGCCGCTTCTTCTCCGGTGAACCTTTCCTCCAGGCTATTGCCCGCCACGAACACTACCTTGCCCTCCAGATGGGTCTCAAGGCTGGCATGAAGGTGCTAGATGTTGGATGTGGTGTAGGCGGTCCTGCTCGCGAAATTGTCAAGTTCACCGGCGCCAATGTCGTTGGCCTCAACAACAATGACTATCAGATCCAGCGTGCCACTCGCTACGCTGAGCGAGAAGGTCTGTCGGACAAACTCAGCTTCACCAAGGGTGACTTCATGCAGATGAGCTTCCCCGACAACAGCTTTGACGCTGTCTATGCTATCGAGGCGACGGTCCATGCCCCCGATCTCGAGGGTGTATATCGCGAGATCTTCCGGGTTCTCAAGCCCGGCGGTATCTTCGGTGTCTACGAGTGGCTCATGACCGATGCTTACGATAACGACAATGCCGAACACCGTAAGATCAGATTGGGAATTGAACAGGGTGATGGTATCTCGAACATGGTCAAGGTCTCGGAGGGTCTTTCTGCCTTTAAGAATGCTGGTTTCGAACTCCTCCATAACGAAGACTTGGCTGATCGCGACGATGCCGTGCCTTGGTACTATCCCTTGGCCGGTTCCTTCAAGTATCTGACATCCCCGTGGGACATTTTGACGATTGCCCGGATGACATGGTGGGGCCGTGGCCTGGCTCATCGCTTCGTTGGTGCTATGGAGCGTCTCCACATCTTCCCTCAAGGATCTCAGAAGACTGCTGACAGCCTGGCCCTTGCTGGTGACTGCCTCGTGGCCGGAGGAGAGAAGAAGTTGTTCACTCCGATGTACCTCATGGTTGGACGCAAACCCGAGTAATATGTTAATAACTTTCTTTCTTCTGGATCTCTTGCTTTTGCTTTCCTGTGGCCCATTGGCATTTTCAAAACGGAAAAAAACTTTCTCTATGTGGATTGCTTTATTACGTTCGCATTCCTATATTGTCCTTGTTTATCTTTACCTTTTTTTATTCTATTTCCCGACCGCCATGATGCTATGCTTATATTGATATTCTCCCATTTCACGTCCTGCTTGGGGCGGTGCACACACTGAGTGTATCGAGTATGATAGCTCTTGTCTCACATTATACACTGTAATGAATATGCCGTAGCCTACTGATCAAGGCTTAATAGAAAGGAGCTCATCCATGATTATTCTGGAACTAGGATACTGCTATCATTTTCCACATAATTGCTATGAACTGCATTGCATGTAGCTTGCTGCCCCTGCAATGACAGGCCCACCCATTGGCTTGACTCGACTCCAAATTAGCGATTGAGAATTTATATATGGAGCAATTAGAGAAACAACTAGAGTCGGGACTATCTCTCCTACCTTCTACACGCAAGTCGCAGCGCATCAATGCATGACCACGGTGCTACTAAGCAGTGTTCGCACTTTGAGTGGCCACCACCTACGTAATTGTAATCCAGGATGACCGGAATACCATATTTCTCTATGCGATGACTTATTACGTTTATATGAAGCACAGGCGAAGATATGCTATACCCCGTATATACGTTTGTATTCAACACCCTATATACCGACTACATACAAGGTTTCTAATCAGAAGGCTCTTCAACCTGTTCCCCCATAGCCTCGAGCTTACTCCTAGCCTCCCGCTTGCCATAGTCGGTCACATTGGGATTATTTGTTGCTCTGTACATCTGTCAGCAATGACAGCGCTTGAGAGTGGGAAAAGAGAAAGGAAAACATACGCCTTGAGACCCCTCTTGACATTACCCTCATGCCGTTCCTGCTCGCCTGAGGTCGAGCTCTCGATCTGGTTCAGTTCGTCCTGGGCGTGTTGCTTGGCTTGTTGGGAGACATGGGGGTTCTTCATTGCGCTGTCCGCTCCGGACATTAGCCATCTTGTGGTAATAGAAGAAAGCAGGAAATAAAACTCACGCCTTAAAGCCACGGGCCTTGTTCTCAGGGGCTCCGCCTTCTCTACCCATATTGGTTTGGATGCGATGATTTGCCTATGCAAAATGCAAATAAGCTCTATGCGAACTGCTAGTGTATCGTAATACGATGAAAGACGGGAGAAAACGAAACGAAAGTAAAAGGGATACATGTTACCACAATATATATTTGAAGTATCCCTGGATACCGCCACCGCTGGAACGCAGTATAGAGCGTTGGAGTAAGTATGCGGGAGAACGGCGCTGGACGTCATCCATATGACGACAGGATGACATTGGGGAGGAAAGACGTAATGGGCTGTTCATTTGATGGATTATTTTAGTATTGAGGATAGTGAGAGGCGAGAATGGGATTATTCTGGAGATCGAGAAGTGCATTAGATTAGGGTATTGTACCTGCATGTAGAGTGGAACTCGGAGTTTTAAGTGCTTAACATGGTTCGTTAACTGAAATATGAAAGTTGCAGATCTGATCTGACCTGCATGTTTATTTATCTTTAAACTGTCACCTCGAACAGCCCGATCTGTAATGGGTTGTAGTGTTTGTTGACATATTGCTGCTGTCTCGATGACTGAGTTGCCATGCTATTGTTGGGTGATGTCTGTAGACCTACATTCCATCTAAATAGTAGATGCTACAACAGCCCCCTTATAAGGACTGTGACCATGTACGGCCCAGCCTCAGCATGTTTCGATGCTGGCTTAGCCGAACACACCTGAGGTATGCCGTCAAGTTGAAACCCGCCGCGGAGCCCGGTTTATCTGTGCAGCATAGCTCTTACATGCTCATACACGGCAGCCAGGGGGCAAGACAGGTTGATTCGACCAGTTTCGGGAGTCGATGAGTATTCCTGGCCCCAGATAGTCGTCTTGTTGGGTCTTGTGAGCAGAACAGTTGCCGATTCTACATCGGATGTGCTCTCCGGCGACGGAGTGAGCAGTTCACTGCGTATAAATGGTCCAGGAATACCGACGCTGCGCAGATGTTCTTTGAAGGTCTCTTGGAAGCCGAGAGGACCACAGTCCATTCTTCCCTCCATACGAATGTCAGCGTTCCTAGGCTTGAATAGTAAGGTGCACCAACGGGGGGTTGAGAAGTTCGAGACGGGCAGTAGTAGTCTGCTCTTTCAACATAAAGTAACCCTGGCTAATACTTATTTTTTCTACGAAGTTTATTATTGAATCACCTGGATAAACCCGTCTACCATTGATCCCACAGAAATATGCGCCTGCACACCCGGAATCAGCAAGAGGTTGGAGCAGTGATTCCGCTGACCGCAGCGCCAGGCATGCTTGAAGCAAGGGATCCTCACCCCCACAGAACTGGATGCACCAAACCTCCAAATGCCTCAAGGCATAACTTGTTTTTTAAATTTACCGTCGCGATAGTGTATTAAAAGGTAATTTTCTCTCCCCAACGGCACCAGCCCCAGTTGGAGCGGTCAATACAAGCTCCGGGCGCCAGTGATCATAATGTTCTACGAAAAAAGTCGTAAATGGCATATTGCGTGCGCTGTAGAGTTTATTTGATAATCTGTTTATCTCCATCGAATCTTTCACTTGAATCATCAAAGGTTGCTGTAACTAACCTTCTCTTATATGCAGCGTATCTACAGGATTAGCGGCAGTGCACGTGGCTTGCGTTAGATCCACCAATCTGCGCAGAGATTCTCCAGAACCCCGACATTCTTCAAGAATAGCTCCGATCAGAGCGCCCAAAAGTTTCACGAAACTCCTGTAGCCCGTTGACTGCTCTGTTAATTATATTCATTATACCGCTGGAACAGAGAGGAGAGGATGCCGCCACAGGAATATGCTTTGCGGAAGAAAGCCCGCAAGCGTCGGCAGCTGAGCTGTCTTCCATGTCGCCAGCACAAGCTTAAATGTAACCGGAAGTTGCCCTGCGAGACCTGCATACGGCACAGCCGGACTGATGCATGCAGGCAACATCCAGCTCCTGATGCACAGAAGCGCCCCGAGGCCGCGCCGGCTCCCAGGGAAGCTGTGGTTTCGATTGTTCCAAGCCAGCCAACGCCAGTACCTGTTTCACAGCAGTGCACTGAGCAGTCTCCTGCTCCTCTGCTGCCTACCCCTGGCTCCACGCCGAATCTGAGATGTGGCCAGCAAGCTGGATCTTCTTCAATTGGCGGAAATACACGACAGAGTGGCTTGGGAAGTGCATGCATGTACTCTCCCACGCCAATCGTCCTGTCGCAAGCTGCGCTGTCGAACCTGGGCGTGCCCTCCGGGCTGTATAGACAACATAACCTGTTTGATATGGAAAACTTCTGGAGATCTCAACTTACGACTTTGCTGCCGACGCACAATCAGTGCGACATGCTGATTTCCTTCTATCTGGAACACATAAACTGGATATACCAAGCGGTGCATGTCCCTAGCTTCCGGAAGCAGTACTTCCACTTCTGGAACGGCCATATGGATGATGTTGACCTGATATGGCTGTCTCTCTTATTCACAATGCTCTCGGTCACTGCTTTGGTTATTACCGACGAGTTTTCCGAGGCAGTTGGCTTTGACGCTAAGTCAGTTCGAGACCTGGCGCATACCTGGCACTTTGCTTCAAGACAAGCTTTGTATAGTGGTGGCTTTGAGTCGAGGCCCAGGTTGATGCAACTGACCACTTTCTTGGTCACCCAGACATACTGGCTTGCAATAAAAAACGCGGAGGCCATGCAATCGTGCCTGGGACAAGCTGTTCGCAATGCGCAGGCCTTACACCTGGACCAAGGCAGCCGTGGGGCGAACTGTCTGGACACAGAGATGCGTCGACGCATCTGGTGGGACTTATGGTGCTGCGACACCTTCCAGTCTCTGTTATTTGGCCGCACCCCTTTGATCCAGACGGGAGAAAACAGAGTGCCATTCCCCTCCAACTGCAACGATCACGATATCACCGAGTCTGCTGTGGATGTCCGACCTTCCGATGAACCTACTGAACTGAGCGCAAATATCGCCCGTGCAGAAGCCTTCAAGATTCTCCGGCGACTTTTCAAGGACGATGGCGCACATCTATCATCCTGGGAACATGTAAACTTGATCGACGAGCAGATCCAAGCCGTGATCGATACTTTCCCATGTTACCGAAGCCTTTCTTCTTTCACGGAACTCGACCCTATCCCGCCGCATCTTCAGGCTCTACAATCGCAGTACCATAGCATCCACAGCTCATTATGCACTCAGCGGATCCGGATGATGCGACCGTTTCTTGGATCGAGTCTCAACAAGCCCTACGACGTATGTCTCCGGGCTACTCAAGATATAATGTCCGTATATAAATATTTGCGCAGCCACGAGTCATTCCGACGGAACCCAAAGTTTTACATCCAGGCCTATGAAACCTACACCTCTACCGTGCAGCTCGCCGCCTTTCTTCTGGTGGAACCGTCATTCCCTCCCGACACCATTAGAGGAGACATCGAGATGGTGATTGCAGACCTCGAGGCTGGACCTCACTCCATTCCAATTATCCGGGATGGAAGGAAAACTCTCGAAAGGATGTTACAGATATATGACCGCCGTGGACAAGAGTCTGCGGACTGCGACTCGATTGCGCGTGAGATCGCGCCGGTGTTTGGCGGAGGAGAACACTCCGCAAGGAGATACCTGAGCCGGTGCGACATTGCATATTTGCTGGACTTGACCTCGGCAGACAGCCCGTTGTCAGTCGACTTGGGCGACATGGATAACATTTGGAACTTGGATCTTTCCTCGGCCATGCCGTGGATCCGGGACGTATTGATTTAGGCATTATTCCCGCGACCACCAGCAATGATGACGATGGAAAGATCGTAATAATGATGCCTGTGATCTATAGCCATCTGGATTACATAAACTGATACGGCGGAGCATGTTTCCGAGACGGGCGCTGGTTGGAGCAGAGGCCAGCTCCGCCCGGCGCGAACCGCGGGTCCGCTCCGCCCGGAGCCAAAGGTCGGCGGGGGTCTTGGCGCCCTTCTTCTCCCAATGGAGCAGGCACGGGCGCAAGGTACACAGTCTGATTGGGCAGAGCCAGGACTGGTTTTGTTGGAAACAGCCTAGTCTTAGGGTAGCAGCCGGTCACAGGAAGGCACTGCATGCATGTAGCTGTCGCGTGCAGAACTATACTATATAGTTCTCTCGTCAGGGACAACCTCAGCGCGTTCTTCTCTTCACACTCTCCTTTTCACTCTCCCATCTTTCTCACGTTAACTCTTTGTGTCCACCTCCATACCATACGTTGATTTTATGGCAGGGGTCTAGGAAAGAGAATATACGTTTCATTTCTTTCATCTCTCGCCATGTCTACTTCCACCTCCATGTCTATGTCTCGCCCTAATAGCGCGTTCCATAGCGCGTTCCACAACGCAAGCAACCAGTGTGTATATCCCAAAGTTGAACAAACCCTCTGACAATGTCCTTACTATTTAACATACAATATCAATAGGTTTGCTCATGTCACTGACCCTAACGAACGCCGTCGCTTGGCCCTTGCGGAGATTGACAATGCCCGCTTTGGCTGGCGCCATGTCCGTGCTGTGGTCGTGGCTGGGGTGGGTTTCTTTACTGATTCCTACGATATATTCGCTATCAACTTGTGTTCGAGCATGCTCGGAGTCGTCTTCTGGCAGGACGCCTTGTCTAAGCCCGGGAAGATACCGTCTGAAGCCGACACCGCTATTAAGGTGTCGACCTCTGGTGGTACCGTTGTTGGTCAGCTGTTATTCGGCTGGTTGGCTGATCAGATCGGCCGGAAGCGCATGTACGGTGTCGAACTGATGATGATTATTTTTGCTACCCTTGCCCAGTCTCTGTCTTCCGATTCGCCTGCCATGTCCATCGTGGGAGTCTTGATCTTCTGGCGTGTCCTTATGGGAATTGGTATTGGTGGAGATTATCCGCTGTCTTCTGTCATTACCTCAGAGTAAGAAGTACCGTGCTTGTTAACAGTCGTTCCATGCCTATACTAACCCAATGTACGCGTTCTAGATTTGCAACTACCAAATGGCGTGGTGCTATGATGGGCGCTGTCTTTGCAATGCAGGGCTTTGGCCAGTTTGCGGCTGCCGTTGTGGCTTTGATCGTAACTTCAGGGTTCAGAAAGTCTCTAGAAACAGCTAGCTCCGTGGATCATTGCTCAGGTGTCTGCCAGCTTGCTGTTGACAAGATGTGGCGTGTGGTTATCGGGTTTGGTGCGGTCCCTGCCTGTATTGCTCTGTATTACCGGTTGACCATTCCCGAAACACCTCGCTATACGTTTGACGTGGCTCGTGATGCTGTTAAAGCAGACAAGGACGCGCATGCCTACCTCGAAGGAAAACGTGAAGGCAATCTTGATGCGGTTGAGCGGGCAGCTACGTTGCAAGAGAACAGCATTGAACTTTCTACTCCCAAGGCAAGCTGGTCTGACTTCTGGGCGCACTATTCGCAATGGAAGAATGGCAAGATTCTCCTTGGAACTGCGGGCTCCTGGTTTTTTCTCGACGTTGGTATGCATACCCTGCCTTTCATCCATGAGCAACACGCTAATGATCTGCTAGCGTTCTATGGCCTAGGCCTTAACAACTCGATTATTCTCGGTGCCATCGGTTGGACGGGAGGACATAATGTGTACGAGGTCTTCTATCGTAATGCAGTGGGCAATCTGATATTGATCTGCGCTGGTGCCATTCCCGGATACTGGGTTACAGTGGCCACGGTTGATACCCTGGGCCGCAAGCCAATTCAACTGATGGGGTTCATCGTTTTAACCATCGTCTTCATTGTCATTGGATTTGCGTTTGAGCCGCTCAAGAATTCCCATAACGGTCTCCTGGGGCTTTACGTCATTGCGCAGTTCTTCTTCAACTTTGGACCCAATGCCACGACCTTCATCGTCCCCGGAGAGTGTTTCCCAACACGCTATCGGTCGACTTCACATGGGATTAGTGCAGCTTCCGGAAAGATTGGCGCTATCATCGCGCAATGCGTGTTTGGCCCTTTGGTGCACAAGGGCGCCAAGTCGTCTGATGAGTCTCCTTGGCTCAACCATGTTATGCAGATCTTCGCATTCTTCATGCTGTGTGGATGCTTCACTAGTCTTCTCATCCCAGAGACCAAGCGGAGGACCTTGGAAGCTATAACTGGAGAGGAGGAACAGCAATCTTCCAATGGCTCAATTGCCTCGGAAGAAAACCACGCGAAACAGGCGGAGGAAGGTCAACACAGCAGGCTCGATAGCAGCACCGACATTGAAGGAAAGTAGTTCATTAATCTGGAAGCCTGTCCGCATTATTATCTACACATATGAATATCGATGGGGATGGTCAATAATGGCATTTGAGGGAAGTGCCAGTTGAGATGTCGTAGCTAGTCACTTGTACCATGGGAGAAAGAAAGTCAAATAAAATACGAACAGTACGTAGCTAGCAGTAATTCACCTGATTATCATTCTCGCTAGGTTTTCATCCAGTTCTACCATGTAGGAAAGTTCGACTCAACCACCCACAAACGAAACCTGCAACCACAATGACAGAACTCAAGACATCCCAGGGAAAACCTATGGAACCAGACATCAAAAATTCAAATAAAATGGCCACGAAGAGCCCAAAATTGGCAATCTACCAAGCAGCATCCGAAGAAGACCTCATAGCATCTCTCCACCTGATCGCCGACTCAGTCGCCCAACAACGCCAACTCGCAGCCCGAGCCATCATCTCCCACCCACTTTCATGGACCATCATTGCAATTCTACTGGCGATAATCTGCAAGATACTGCACAAAGACGGAAACCTTGGAGACTGGACCATGATCGGAACCACGTGGGCCGGATGCATCATGGCAAGCCTGGTGGGCGTCCGGTACGTCGTGAGCGGATACTTGGATGCTGCGGAGAGAACGGGGACGTGGGCATGGCTGTACGGTAATAATAGTGGAAAGACAGAGAATCAGGATGTGGTCATTGTCACGAAATTCGGGGATGCCGTTATTGGGGCTGTTGTTCTTCGAGCTACGCCATTGCCATCCGTTCTTCCTGATGAATCTCGACATGGAGCTCAGAATAGCACGGCTACTATGGAAAGGAAATCCACGCAAAGGAAAATACAGGCAAAGGTCAGAGCATGTACGGTTGACTACCGTTATCGGCGCCATGGGCTTGGGACATGGCTACTTGAACATGCTGTGATGGTATGTGTTGAACGGGGATGGGAGGGACCGGTTTACGATGAGGGACATGCGAATTCATTGCGGTTGCTGCCGGGGATGTTTAACGGGGAGTTTGAGGAGGGTGATAAATGGTTTCGAGGGGCTTTGGAGAGGGTTGTTGCTAGGAAGGGGATGCCATCGATGAAGTAGAAGACTACTGACTGTATTTGCTCTAAACCATCATCAATCAAACTCGTCCAGAACAACATCGCAGTCTCATCACTCATTCTTTCCAGCATCTCCAGTGCAACCCCCTTTGTCACCTCTGACCCAAATTCCCCTTCTTTTTAATTGTGAAAGGAAGAGAAAGAAGGCATATCCGTATATCCGTTCTGGCATACCGTTACAGCAAGGGTGGATAGTTCCGCAAATGAGTACATTGTACGGTGTAAGTTGTAACACTAGTTGCGACTTGTTCTTTTTTATATATTTCTCAGGGAAAGACAAGCAAGCCAAAAATGAGAGGAGACCAACAGAGAGACAAAGAGAAAGACAAAGAGAAAGACAGAAGAACATCCCCAAAACCCGTCCATTAAACCCCGCTGTTGGACTTTTCCTCCGATCCGATACCAAAGACCACCATTCTTAATTTCCTGACTTTGGTTCCTTCGGTCCTTTCGGTCCGATTCCTCTACTGAGGCGGCACAGGCTTGTCGGTAGGCCTTGGACCCTCAGGCTTGGGATCCTTCGGAGGAGGGGGCGGAACCTCACCGCGCTTTTCATGAGGCGGCACAGGCCTCGTTGGTGGGCTTTGGACCTTCAGGTTTATGGTTCTTCAGAGGGGCAGCAGGAGGAGGAACGTCGCGCTTCTCATGAGGTGGAAGAGGCTCATCGGTAGGTTTAGGACCCTCGGGCTTGGGGTCCTTCGGAGGAGGGGGAGGAACCTCACCGCGCTTTTCATGAAGTGGAAGAGGCTCACCGGTATGCTTAGGGTCCTTGGGCTTAGGGTCCTTTGGTGGAGGGGGTACATCATCCCGCTTCTGCTGAGATGGTGGAAGTTTGCCCGTCAGCTTCGGACCAGGTTCGTGAGTCTTCGTGCCGCTGACTGGAGGAGGAAGGGGGACGCCCTTGGAAGCTCCGGTAGGAGGGACTGGCTGGATGCCTGTTTTATCTTGGGGATTGTAAGCAACGAAGGCAATGGTATGTTTGTCAGGATATAGACATAACCAACCAGGATGAACGGGAGCGGCTGAAATAAGGCCAGCGGCCAGGAATACAGAAAGAAGGGCAGCAATCTTCATCGTAAACGAGGGATACTGGACGGTGAAGACCTGGCGTTGAACGAGCGAGAGCTTTGGTCTTTGACTGTTGTTTGGATGTAGACGTTGATGGTGATGGTGACGATGATGATGATGATGGGGAGGATGCAAGCTGCTTGTTGAGCACTCTTTATACCTCACATCAGGGGATAAATATTCTTACCAGAACCCCTAACAACGTCAACAGACCTTGACATTCTGAGAATGTTCTTAGCCGTACTCGTCAACAGTTGTGTTTGTCCAAGCAACTCGAACCAGCATGTGCGTTATGAAACGCAGGCCGGACTGAAGATCTTACCCTCGGGAGTCCAGACTGATAGAGCACACAATATACTTGAAATAGGGCTTGGATAAACTGCTTCATAGTGGACCGGACGTACAGCCTTCGCCGCGTGGCCGTGAAGATCGTCCATCCAGGACATCAGGACATATGCTGTTCGGCTATTCCGGGACGACCCGGCCTCTGGAACAGGTTGAACATGGAAAACTACAAGATTTGGACAAGACCAATCAAGCCAAGTAGGAAATGGGACTCAGCCACAGGAATCGCTTCTACCATTTCTATAGTTAGGTCTGGAGGATCAACGGCGGGAATGCTTTTATGCGGCTGAGGCTGAGCACGTTAGCCCTAAGTCGACGGTCCAAGGCGCAGTCTTCCACACTGGCTCACCACTCGACCGATAGTAAGCTGCTTACTGGCATTGAAATAGGCTATGGTTGGAAACAGCCACTACGAAGGGCTAGCATTGCTGTATATGTAGCCAAAATCTGTGTTGCATGCCGTGGTGACTGGCTTGGCAGCGGAGAGGACAGAAGAACAGAATTAGATAGTTGTCCATTCATCTATCAAGTGGAATTACACATGTAGGTTACAGTGCTGCTTTTTGGGACAAGACTACATTGCGTATTTCTTGCGTACTTTACTCGTGATGTGCTGCCCTGATCAGCGCTGCGCATTGATGGCATTGATGGTGATCCGTTTACGCAAGCAATTTGCATGAATTTGTATCCTTGATTGTGATCTGTGGCTTCTTACTTGGTGCTTCTTACATGGTAGCTGTTGCTTCTTGCTTTGTTGACTGTCTATCAGAACGCCAAAGCACATCGGAAAGCTTCAAGCTTCAACGAGAAGGCACCCTGACCAACACCGGCGCCCCCTTCTCGGGGTCTGGCGTTGCCTTCTCATCATCCGAGTTCAAATGAGCGGTGGTAATAGCATCGATAGCGGAATCGTCAGCGATATGAAAGAACCCTACGTACAACAGTCCCGGGACGCCGACGAGGAATGTTATCACGTTCGCCCAAAGCTGCCAAACTAGGGGTACATTGCATGCGCTGAGAATGAAGGCTGCTGTTGACCCTCCTGAGCCAATACCCGTGCTATGTACAAACTTGTCAGTCCTTATTCCTGATTTCTCTTGGCTTGCTGTTGTTGGAGCCACTCACGCCAGTCCTACAAATGCAGCGACGTCGCCCGGATCCAAGCCAAGTGAGCCTATCAGGATATCGTGAGTCCAGACAGACTACTGAGGAGATTGGCATGATAGACGACGTACCAATAATCCAGTACCCGATGATCATGGCCGAGTTTTCAATCAGCCCGTACACAATGAATAGCAGACATGATTTTGCGAAGACAGGGTCGACTATGTCGATTGCCGGTGTCGTGAGACTGCGCTTGTCGTACTGGTATTGGACGACAAGTCCATAGATCCCTACGAGCTCTCAGTGAGAGCCCACCAAGTGCTGGAAAAAGAAACTCACACGTCAGGAGCGCGATGACCGTGAATAAAACAACGCCGCATCGAGCGCGGGATTGACGACGCCATTTAGGGTTATCGAGGAGGTAGCCTTGAATGGGGCCGATGAGAGTAGGGCCGACTGGTTTTGATCCCATCATTAGCTGGAAAGTTAAAAACAGAGTACTCGGAAGAAACGTACTGAGATAGAAGAGGATGCTGAGAAGAGCTCTAGCTCGGACACTGTGGTACGCAGCATTCCATGTCCACATGTAGGAAAGGTCCCATTGCTGTTTCTTGTCAGTCTGCCCTATTCCGGCGGCGTCTAGGAATGCATACCCAGTAAACTAAATACGGGAAGAGGATGAGGAAGCTCTTCAACTTCATTACTCGTCCTAGTCCTATTATTTCCCGCTTTAGGGATCTAGTTCGATGCATGACCACCCGCGAGCCATCGCCCCGTATGACTTTGTCCGGTCGAGGGACTGTAAGGGCTGCCGGAAGACCCAAACACATGATACTTATGAAGGCGTAGTAAGTGGCTGTTGATGTTAGTGATGGAAGATACAAAGTGATAGTTACACCAGAGTTAATACGCACAGTCTGACACACGCCCACCATGGTTCATCTTCGCATTGAGCCCGAGAGAGATGATACCACCCAGGGATCCGCCGAGATTCTGCAACGTGAACTTGGTAGCGACTGCGCGGCCTCGTTGATGGACCGGAGGATCTATAAAACAGTCAGGATAACCTTATGAAAGGATAGCCCCATGAAGACATACAAACAAGATTAATGGCGCCAGTCGCAGTCCACAGAAATATCCCGCTTATGCCGCAGGTTAACCCTCCGAGAATGGGCAGCCATCTTTACAGAACCCAAGTCAGCTTTCATCCTGCCAACAGCTATTGACCGAGGACTTACTTGTTTCCAAAAGCTGCATTTGTATAGAGCCCGGCTGCAAACTGTCAGCTGAGAAACAGTAGACCTCACAACAAGAACGAACCCGAATATGGAGCATAGCCTAGGGTTCCCAAAACCAGAACCCACTGGGGACCGATGGTATTGCAAATGATTCCAGTGACGAATCCACCACCAGTAAGCGCTCCAAAGGTCACTGCATTAACGACGTTGGATAGGGATGCGGACTCTTCTCCTCCGGCCTTGGATTCTTAGCGATTCCTATAGTTACGTGATTCAATAACGAGACTCACCCCGAGACCCTATAGACTATTAGTTGACAATTACCATAACTTTTCAACAAAGATCGAATGACTGACAGGCGAAACGCACATTCAAAGCACTGAACATTCCCGGATGGCAAAATGCCGTCCATGCAACAATAGCAACGCTGTACCTATTTCACCATGCATATTAGAGATTGCCCCCTGTCAACACAAGCTGAAACATACCATGGATGCAGTTGAAGCTTTTGAATCTTCTCTAACTGGCGATTCATTTTCTCAAGGACTCTAACCGATTGAAGGAGACCATGAAGTTGTGTTGCTCACTGCCGCGGTCTATATTGGAGATTGCCGTGTCTTAAGAACAATTAGATATCAGCACTTCGTACACCGCACCGAAAACAAATGCCCAGTATAATCCGTTTACACGTTTCTTATTCCGCAATGGACCTGGTTTACATTGGTAATCTGTTCAGGGTGACTCATTGGACGGATGAACACGACCGAGATGCACGAGGTTTTAGGGCAACTGACGCCATTGTCGGCACCGTCTGGGCGGAAGAGGAGGAGAATGGCCTTTCTGATTGGGATATTATCCGTTGACAAACGAGATATCTGGCTCTTTAGAGTCCTGCAGTGCTATATCCGAGGGTACGGACGCGGAGGTGTCTATGGATATCCAATATACACTTACTCAAGGACTTTGTAAGCATTGCTACACAATAACATGCAAGGTTATCATAGATTCCTGCTGCTAAAAAATATAGACGCCTTTCTTATACGAGAAGGCCTTCACAGACGAGACATTATACCTTTGCCCTGTTCAGCACGACGGGTGTCTTCTGCTTCGTAAGCCTTTTTCCATACTTCCTGGACCTGTAGTCTTCAATAAGGCACTGCTGGAAATGTAGTAGAAAGGAGAATTAACACGGCTTACATCATAGTGGTATAGCCAGTGGTCTTCCTCTGTCCAGTTATGCTTGATATGGAGAGCAACGGCTTCATCGAATGGGACCTTGCTCCCTTTGATTGAAGCGTCGGCGGCGGCAAACCGGCCAAGAACAGCATACTTGGGAGCGGTTAATAAGATATTGCGAGCCCATGCGGCCAGAGGACGCCGGGATTCAAAACATACCATCTGCTTGTAGTGTGGCGTCCTGACTTTGTCGAACAAATCCAGTCCATCTCCGGCTGGGAGATTTCTTTCGTGTGCCCATTTCACGGCCTGGGTTAGCACGTACGCGTCTTCTAATGCGAACCCGGCTCCAGCGCCTGGGATAGTGTCAGATAGATATCTCTGGAGGAGGTTCGAAACTAGGGCCATATCTACCGAATGCTCCCGAAAGCGCTGTAAGAAGGTCAGCAATGTACCCCTTCTCCGTGTCTCGGAATATGCTTACGATGAGAGGCATCTCCAACCAGTGCCACCGAGCCACGAGAAACAACACTGGGGAGATGTGACCCTGCGAACAGGTCGAATCGGGTCACTTCCTGCACCTTGTCCAGAACGGCTTGAACGACTGGACAATACTCCTAATCCGAGCCTTAGTATTTATGCTGTACGCTCATGGGCATGTATCATTCCAACCTTGAATGGTCGCCGCATCTCTTCCAGCGTTGCAGCCTGGCCCCAGCTCACGGTTTTTGTGCCCGGCGGCAGAGGTGTCCTTGCGGTAACCTCGTAGATATTATTGTTCAGATTGCAAGTGTACACCCAATTTTCCGGAGCATGCCAAAAGGTCACAGCGTCGGGGAATCCGGGGATGCCGAGAACCTCATCTGCCTTGACCAGAGCACGGTAGGCTGTTTGTCCCGTATAGCTGATGCGATGATCCGGGAAGGCAAATGCTCGGACGACCTAGGGATCTTGGTTAATTGTAGTAGCGAAAAGACGGATATGATGTTGGTTTCTATGCATACTGATCGAACACCATCTGCACCCACTAGGAGGTCGACTTCGTCTCTGTGGCCGTCTTCAAAACACAACGACAGCGTTCCGGATGGGTTCTCTGCGATGTGCACCAGCTTGCTGGACAGCCTCAAGCGCGACTGGTCGACTCCTTGGAGAAGAGCCTTTTGCAGCACTGAACGTAGGGCACGGGCATGTAAGTGCTGCCGAGGGGTGTCTGTAGAACACGTCAACGATTGCAAGACAGACTCGAGACAAGAGCCAGATATACCATACCTTTCTGGCCATGCGAGACAAGCAACTCCCCCGTTCTGCCATTTCTACAGCGTAAATCGAGTTCAGCGCCAGCAGCAACAAATGGCAAGCATTACATGCCCTACCGGTGCTGAGTCGAGTGACCATCCGCCGCACGAAACACACTCTTCGGATCGACGTTCTCATATACCCCCAAAGCCTCCAGCATGCGCCATGTATTCCGTTGAATACTGATTCCGGTCCCGATCTCCCTCAGCTCCCGAGCCTGTTCGTAAACCCGCGGATCGACAAAGGGCAGCTTTGCAAACTCAATGGCTGCTCCGAGTCCGGCTGGGCCAGCGCCGATTATAGCGACTCTGAGCTTGGAATTGGGGGGATAGCCTGCCATTGTTCCTGTCTCCTGACAGAATCGTACATGGCTATCACGGCATGCGGACACGCAGTCCATAAGAACGAGACGCAATCAATTCCGCATTCTGGCCGAGCGATTAGCCACGGCAAAGGCTTTATGGCGTGATTGATATGCGTAGATGGAAGCAGTTGGTGATGAAGC
The DNA here is from genome assembly GCA_002976275.1 of Monascus ruber. Taxonomy (NCBI): domain Eukaryota; kingdom Fungi; phylum Ascomycota; class Eurotiomycetes; order Eurotiales; family Aspergillaceae; genus Monascus; species Monascus ruber. Next base: position 1,465,872 of record PSNO01000007.1, on the reverse strand, counting down.
GTTCATATTATGATTCTGGCGATCCAGCATCAGTCGAGCCTTGCATGGACATGGACAGCCGGTCTTGCACAGAACATTTCAATGCAATGGCAGATGTGGTTGCAGATGGAGTGATCACCCTCCAACCTACATCAAGTGAATCTTTGTCTCCTAGAAGGACAGGTGGCATCTTACGCACAGGAGCCACTTATAAAGTGGCCTCTCTCCATCCCCTGTCTCCGTCCTGTCTCTGTCCTGTCTTCTAGTACTGGTACCTGGGGATGGATGCCGCCCTTATCTGTTTTCTATATCTGTCAAGCCAGGCCGGAGACCTTCCCAAACGACCAGTCTTCAGGCCAAGGCTCCCTCTGCTCGGTATTGCCTAGATCCTTACACCATCCTTGAAGGATTTTACAAAGGTATCTGTCCTCGGGACTGGGGCCACTGTACCGGGAGAAGCCGAGAAGTTTCAGTGTTTTCCTATGGTTACCAGTGGGCTTGGAGCGTGCTATAAGAGTGATGCATGTCTTTATGTGCATAGCAGATCCCAACACGTCTAGGTACAAGAAGCCGTTAGAGCACATCCTGACTGCCCTATCCGACTGGTTGGTTGACAGTAATCTACAAGTATACGGCAGTCATGGCCATCAATATATCCCAGCACGGAAGCGTCTACAAAAAGAACTAATTTCAATCTCTCTCAACCGTGACCTCCGTAGTAGTATGGATATGCAGATTCCCCCCAACAGGCCCAAGCATATGCTCTTCACTTTCCGTATCCGCAAACCCAAATCCACCACGTCCGTTGGTCTTCCCCGTAACCACCAACGCGCTATGCGGAAGGCTATTATCGTACGGCCGCGGCTCGTCCTCATCCCCTCCAAGCTGATACGCGGTGTAGGTGCAGACGGACGACGAGTCGCCCGAGCGGAGAACACTGCGACGACCGTTTTTCTCGCGGGATCGTGTGCCGTTGCCTGCGCCTGAGACGGTGCCTGTGCCGTGGCGGCGTGTGAAGCCGACGCCGTAGGACGGGCCGCTGGGACGGTTGCGGTAGGAGGAGAAGTTAATTGCCAGGGAGCGGAAGAGGGGGCCGTACGTTGGGATGCAGGATATCATTGTCTGCGTGCAAGGCGTCCATGTTAGCTTCTTTCTTTCTTTCTTTCTTCCTCTCTCGCGGGTGACGGTTCAGCATGGATGACGACATACTGCGAGGCTGATTTCAACGATGGACCAGATCACAATGGGCTGGCTGTCGGCGTAGTTCCTGAGACGGCTGATGGTGAATATGCGGATGACCTGGATGACGGTGACGAAGAATCCGAGGGCGAAGATGGCGGTTAGAGCGAGCTTGGTGTGCACCTCTGTCAGTCCCTGACGCCGGCGACAAGGAGGAACACGATGCATACCTTTTGCCTCATCTGGAGTTGCAGACGCCATAGCACGGGCAGCGGCAGGGCGATGATGATGATATCAAAAGCCAGGCTGGTTCCTGTTCAATGCCAGTCAACAACCGCCTTCAATCGAAGGAGAGTCCTGGGACGTCAGATATACCTGCGAGAGCTACTCCTTTTGTCAGTCCATTTCCCATTTGCAGCAGACGAATAGAGCGGCCCGCGGTCACTCACAGAAATACGACGCAATCGTGTTTATACATTTCCCGGGAATAGACGGATCCCATTGCTTCGCGACCTATTTGTCTTCCCATCAGCCCGTCTATGCCCTGTGCATGTTGTCCCCATACTCGGGCTCTCCAAAGACGCACCGGCCTACAGGCAAAGGAAAGCAGAAACGTAAAGATCAGCTGGTTCGCCACGCAGAGCACGATGACCAGAATGACCGTGAGCCGGTATTTGCGCACAAAGCCCCCGATACGGAGGTACGACGACAGCAGAGCAACTTTGAACCCGAGGAGGGCAAGCGTGTACACCGGTCCGCCGGCATATTGGATCTGTCACGGTCAGATGCAATCTCCATGGAGAGGGCTCAATGGCTGCATACCTTGCTGAAGGTAATGACATTCTGCGGGGGGAAGTATTCCATGCTCAATCCGAGGCCCCATCGTGTCTCTTCAACCCTATTAGTCCCGGCCAATTCTGGAGTACACACGGGCAAGGATGGCAAAGAGGAAGAGAAAAGGAGAACCCACGAGCAACCGCAATCCCTGCATACCCCAATGCCAGCCCAGCCGTCAACAGGGCCGCATAGTCGTCCACCCACGGCTGCCGCTGAGTGCGCCACCGCACATAGAAACGCAAGCAGACAGCCAAGAAAGCCGCTATGGAAAACGCCAGCGAGATGCCGATTACGCGGGCAATCCGATCATGCGGATCATGGCGCTGGAGGTTGTGAACCCAAGTCATGGCGCGGTCCGCGTCATTGGGCTGGGGAGAGCAGACACGGCATGATATTTAAGATGCCCTGCCGGCAGGACAGGCCGATGATAGTGATTAATATACAGAGGACAGCCGGGACAGCTCACTGAGTCTATTTGAAATTCTTCATTTTCCAAAACAAATATCTACCCGGGCATAAACTATTACTAGAAACCTTGGGGAGAAATGCAACCATGGGTCGCACGAACCCTGTTCGTTGCCCGTGGCGTTTTGTCCCGTTCCCCATTCCAGTTTTGGAGTGTAAACGGAATATGCAGGATCCTTGCAAATAAATTGATCCTAAATTACGGCTGCAGGCCTGGCTGAGCCAGTGAACCGGACATTCCGCTGTGCACTCTCACCATTATAAGTGGACAGGCGTGAAGAGTGCGGGTTTTTCGGCTCCATCGTGAAGCTAAATGTAGGTCCACTTGATAATAAAAGAATCCTTCCATAGACGGCGTTCTTTTTTTTCTTTTTTTTTTTTCCTTTTCCTTTGTGGCTATTTTCTGAATCAGGGTCTCATGTCCTGCGGCAGGATTTTTCTTTTTTTTCCCCTTCTTCTGGGTTGCTCCACTAGATCTAGATAGTCTATTGTACATCATATATACTCCCGTATGTACATTCACGTCTACAGCATGATAGCACCGCGATGGGGCAACCCGCAACTTAAGCTTTCCCGGATGGAGACACGCTGTTTCGCCGAGCAGGCCGGAGATCTGTGCAGTAATGGACTATTTCAAGCCACCTGCTAACGGTGCCCGGTCTCACACGGACTTGGTCCGGCAGAGGCGTCCGTCGCTCAGCTGCGCCCACTCGTCGGAGCCAACGGCCGTCAGAGCATAGAAGAGGTCGTTGGGGTCGTATTTGGCCTTGATCTGGCGCAGCCTCGGGTAGTTGACCCCATAGAAGTACTTCTGGAAGTTGGGCTGGCGGAAATCGCCCTCGTTCATGTACGCACCGGAGTTCGGCGACAGGTTGGTCAGCCGCTGGATGTACTCGTCGGTCATCTTATGCTGCTCAACCAGCATCTCCTGGCGGGCGTCCCATTTCCAGGGGGTTGTGATGGTGGTATCGATCAGGGTGTCACGCCAGGCCGGCAGGACCGCGTTGTCGACATCGCCGACCAGAGCGCGGGATACGTTCAGGCCTACGCCGATGAAGGTGCCGCCGTCTTCGGTGATGTACCGGTATGCCGCGGTCAGGTTTTCGTTGTTGTTCAGCACCACCGAGCGCGGGATCAGCCAGCCGCCGTACTGCGCCTGGCCGACGCCGATCTCGCCCTGCATCGTGCTGAACTGGTCCAGATAGGTAGAGAACTGCCGCGAGAAGGACGCGTACCTGATGCCCAGCCTCGTCAGGCCGTCCGTGAAGGGCTTGACCAGGGAGACCAAGTCCGCCACGGGGATGCCAGGGCCCGTGAGCGGGGAGATGGAGAAGCTGGTGTTGGTGAAGTACCAGACGCTCATGGCGCCCGCGTCGACAAGGGACGGGAGCGTCTTGTGGTACAGCGAAACGGCCTGGTAGAAGGTGTCCTGGCTGATGTTGGCATTGGTGAAGGTCAGGTTGAAGCCAGACACGGGCGTGGACGGGTGCGCCTTGGAAGTCATCGACCATACCACGCCGTAGGTGCCGCCGCCGCCGCCGCTCAGCGCCCAGTACAGGTCAGCGTACTCGTTGTCGCGCGTGGCCGTGATGAAGCGGCCCGTGCCGTCGATGACCTGCCAGCGGAGGACCTGGTCAGCGGCGAGACCGTACCGCGAAGACAGGGCCGAGTGGCCGCCTCCCTGGCTGTATCCGCCTGCAGGGCCGACGGTGGGACACTCGCCGCCGACGAACTGGAAGCCGCGCGCGTTGGCGGCCTCGTAGACCTCGAACCCCTGCACGCCCGCTCCCAGGGTGACAGCGGGGCCCGTGTAGCGGGAGTCGTTGTAGTTGTGGAACTGGATGCCCTTGAGGTTGTGCGTCCAGATGCCGAGAGCGCCGGCGCCCGTGGACTTGCCCTGGTAGTCATGGCCGGTGTTGCGCACAACCACGCGGATGTTGTGCGCGTCGGCGAACTTCAGCGCCTTGGAGACGTGATGGGGCGAGGAGACATTGACGGCGTAGACGACGTAGTTACCCAGCGTGCACGGCTTGGAGACCGGGTGGAAGGGGTCGCAGGTGCCATTGGCGAACCAGGGCGCCATGATGGAGGACGACGATTCATAGCTGTTGGGGACTCGTTACTATCTTGCGATGAGACGCGACGCAGGGGCAGCAGACGTACTGTTCCTCGGGCAATTGCCATCCGGCACGAAGGATCGCGCATTCAGAAGCGTTGTAGTAGGGCGCATGGCAGGGCCTTCCGAGAGGCACCGTAGCAATCAGCCGGCCGTCCACCGACTCATTGAACTTGGCCCAGACGTCGGTGGATGGCCAGCAAGCGTCGCCCGGGAAGCATCGACAGGTCGAGTTGGCTGCCTGCACGGACGCGGCCAGCAAGCCGGTCAACAGAGACAGGCGGGGGAGCATTTTGCAGCGATGTGGTGCATGAAGAGGAGAGAGATGGGAGGGTATAGCCGTTATCTTATATTAATTTCGGCGGATTGCCGTTGGACACGGGCTTCACGGGCTTCCCTGTCCTTCCAGACGAAGTCAAAAAAAAAAAAAAAAAAAAAAAAAAAGAACCGGCAAACTAAGCTCCGACGGACAATGGCCAGGATCGCAATAGTCAGGCAGGCCGGAGACATCTCCGCCTGTGTCGAACTGTGTAGAAGAGGACCCTGCTGCTCTCGGCGGGCACTGAGCCGGATGCAACCCAGGCTAGTTGGGCAAGTATCCATCTGTGCCCAGTTCCATGGACAAGGTTTGCGTCCTCTGTTTGCTAATATGGACAACCTGTTCCCTGCGTACAGTGGAGACAAAGTATAATGCTCCGAGCATGAACCCTTCATCCACTCTGCGGCGGATTCGGCATTTATTCAGCAGACCCGCTGGACTGGAAGGGATTTTGTTCGGCGCAGCAGACTGTATGATGAATACTCAGGCTGATCCGAGGCCCTGGTGTCATACTTGATCTCTGTTGGCTGTTGGCTGTTGGTCTGTTGGTCTCTGGGTCTCTGGGTCTCTGGGTCTCTGTTGGTCTCTGTTGGTCTCTGCTGACCTCTATTGATCCTCTATCGCTCTACGAATGGAGCAAATGAACCGACGACTGAGACTAGCAAGGAACTAGACTGGAGACCGTGCTGCGGAAAATCCTCTGCAGAAACATTGCATTGAGTTCAGCAGCTCCCCATCAGACTCGAGACTAGCATTTCCCATGAAACGGGATTCGTAATAACGCAAATGAAGCCGGATTGAGGGCTTGAGAGCGGCTGGAGGCGGCTTTGGTGCGCATGGCGCATTCTCAGCCCACTGAGGTTCCTATTAGCGTGTTGAAACGCCTGTCTTTCAATAGTCTCTACTAGTATATCTCCGACGACGACGACGGAGACGCCACAGAGCTACTCTTCTGTTCAACGGTGCAGAATGGGTGCAGAATGGGGATTCCCCAAGTATAGACCCTCCGTACCTGTGTCGAAAAGCCGATTGCTGCCAGCAGTCGATCAGCGGAGGAATAAACTGAATCAGGGGCCTCGCAGGGGACAACGACTCGCTATTCCCACCTCCATCCTGCACCCATGCTCTTCCGGTCGTTTAGGCACTAGTTGACCAGGGTTACATTGACGCAGGGAATGGCCTAGCCCTAGCAGTTCACGAAACAACGTTGCTTCATGAATCTTCCGCCAGGGCAGACACAACCCAGTCTCTGTCTCCATAACAAATGCGAAAGGTACTAATACTAAGCCAGCACAGGCTCCATTCTCATACGCTGGGGTTCCGGCAAGATGAAGGACACCCACAGCGCGACTGCCTAACCCTAGATCTCTTCAGAATCAACATTGAAAAGGGACGTCGGTTGAATGGGGACCAGGTCCGGTATATCGTCGTCAATTTTCATTTTTCATTTTTAACGTCACATCCATAGAGAAACAGCCAAAAGAGAATCCCAACCGCGATGGTTGTGCATGTGTATTCATCCATCCTCTGTCATTGTCATGCCTCCCTACCGAGGATATCCTCCTCCTCGACAACATGATCCGAAGCATTGATCTCCTGATTCATTCAGATTCATGTTAGCGGCAGTGGCTAAAGCACTGCAGTGATGGTGACGGTGATAGCAAACCGTTGTACGGATTGGACAATGCTGACTCCCGAGCTCCTTTGTATTCCTTGCGTCTAGGAGATTGAACCCTGATATTTCAGTGAGCCAGGTTTGAGCGCCAAACTGCCCGCCAAGACTACTTACTCGTTCGTGAGGGTAATCTCCGATCGAGTGTCAGAAAACTCCGCGCCAGACTGGGAGGTTGAGCGTGGCAGAAGCGAGCGGATCTTCGCCCTGAAGCTGCCTTCCGTGGAACTCATGGTGGACTGCGCAGGATGAGACGGATAGAGTTACTAGAAATCATAAGCTGGTCGAAGTTGATAAACCGGATGTTGAACCACAGAGCAAACATGCCGACTATATGTATGTGCGTGTGTGTTTTCACAAGCAACTCATCCCATGATCTCTGCCTTCGTATACGAGCAACACCATGCTCTTATTTACCAGACCATCATCGGGAGAAGTCGGTGAACAGAATTACTCATTGGCCGGGATTGCTGACACGTTTTGTTTGGGTGTTGAAGCCAAATCTCTCCCAATGGAAAGCAGCCGCAGGCGAGCACAGACGGCTTGTCAGCAACCCAGTTAGAGTGCTCTACACCGAGGCACGGAAGTTGGTCGCCTCCGTCTGTTGAAAGTTGAAGCAGCTGAGACTGTTTCCTGATTGGGTTATTCCTTGGTGTAATGCGATGCATGTATGTATGTACTATGCAGAGCCTCTCCTCCGAAAACACCTATATCAACCCGCCTTCGCTGAAGAAGCCGGACGAAGATGCCAGATCCATGCATGAGTATTCCGGCGTCTATAGTCCCTCTATCTAGAAAACAACTCTCCAACTCCACCCTCGGCAAACCCCCCTGGCAATAATAAAGGCAGCCGTGGCCGCAAGATACAATACCCCTCCGAAGATGATGATCCCGGAATAACCCCCATGATCGCGCTGCTGGATCGCTCCTGCAATTGGAATTCCGGTGAGTGTCCCGATGCTGGAGACCATGAATGTTGTCCCGCTCCTTTTGCCGTAATCCTCAGTCGCGCAGACCTGCGAGATGCAAACAGGAGTCAAGCTGATAGCGGCACCGCTCCAGAAGCCGAAGAATACGGCATAGCAGATGATCGCCGATACGTTCGTTCCTGCCTTCAGCCACAGCACCAGCGTGAGGATGGAGCATATGAGCGATGTGAGGATCATCACGTTGAATCGGCCTACGCGATCCGCGACCAGACCGGGGAGAAAGCGACCGGGGATCGCGCCCAGATTCAGCAACGGGATGATCGCGTATGCGAGGGTCTTGTTCATGCCGGTATCTAGCGCATACGACGAGATATACGTGATCGGGATGAAAACGGCGAATTCCACGAGGAATACGGCAGCCGTCGTCAGGGCATAATGAATATCGGTTAGGGCTTTGAAGTCTATAGCTGCACCGGCCTTCTTGTTACGTGGTAACCTCGTCCGCAGGAGAAAACAGGCCGCTGTCAGGAGGCATGCGGACAGAAGCGCAATGATGCGAATGGACCATCCAAAGCCGATCTTCGGGGCTGCAAACATGATGATCACCGGGAATATAACACCCCCCAGGCCGCCAGCGGTGCAAGCAATGCCTGTTGCGAGACCCCGACGGATATTGAACCAGTGGCCGACGGCAGAAACGGCTGGTGTGAAGAGAGTGCATGCCGACAATCCTCCCAGAACACTGAACGACAGGAAGACTTGGTAGTATTCTGGGTGAAGTCAGCGACGGTGTGTCGGAGCTTCATGCTATATGTACTTTATACCTTTACTGAAACTGAAGCATACAAGCGACGCAACCATGCCAATGGACCCGGGGACAATCAGAAGGGTCGGCCCATACGCATCGAATATGGGGCCTAGAATGAACATTTACTCAGCGAAAGAGGCCACGTGAAAACAATGCATAGAACCGACCGGTCTGAACCCCTGCAATGTAGAGAAAAAACCCGTACGCTCCGTATATCCAGCCAATACTGGAATCCGAGTAACTCTTCAGCTGGTGAGTGCTCGTCCACGCGTGCAATGTCCCCAGGCTGTTCAATAAACCCATGGAGGGAACCATGGCACACCATGCCCCGAGCACGACCAGCCAGGATTTAAGTCCTCCTTCCGGGTAGTCATCGTCGAGCAGCGGCTCCGGTTCTCCCGGTGAAGAGGATGTAATAACCTCCTTGGTTGACATCTCCATTGGCAGCCGCCGTCTGCGTGCGGAATGGGCTCTTGTATATCGGCTCCTTCCCGCAATTCCTTCGGAGTCAGAATAGCATGCTCTCGCTCTTGAGCAAATAATCCCAAGGCTATTGGCAATACCGATGTATGCTGTAAAATGTCTTCTGGGGATAGATGTCACTGTACAGACTTTTCCTTTTGCGATGCCACCACTTTCATGACGGTACTCAGCGGATTCTAGCTCGGAGCACTTAGAAATCGCTAGTACTCCTAGCTAGAACAGCCAACTCAGCGAGTTCGACCCATCAACAGAAATTGGTATGGAAGTGGAGTGAATCAGGGGCGGCGTCCGGATATCAAATACTAAAAGGATGCCGTAGGATTCGTAGGATTCGTGGTGAACGCTCTATACCTATATAGAGCCGTTTCTAGTGAATTGTGAAGCTCTGAATTGACATGCTTGCTTAATCGCTCGAACTCTCCCTGCACCTATCCTGTCGGAACATACATACTCCGGATCCCGGGGCTGGATTATTAATCCACCTGTCTGAAATAGTTAACTAGTTAGTTACCCCAGGTATCCTCATCAGTATTCCAATGGAGCTAACTTTGGTAGAAGACATTGTGGAGCACTAAGCCCTGGGAGAGCAAGAAGGCACCGAGCGGGTTCTTGCTCGGACCACTTAGATATCAATTCCACCCAGAGAATTCCGAGCTATGCCAAGCTATGCATCAGGATATTCTCCAGCGTCTCACGCTTTCTGCCCTTCAGCCTCACTCATCTGTACGGGCTGGATGGCGGTGACAGCGTGAAGAGGTAATCAATATACGGAGAATGCTAGGTGTGATAGCAGAACTGCGATAGTAGGGAGGAAATGTAGGGTCCTTGTTGTGTAAGGACTAATGCTAAGTACACGTGATCGTGTGTGGCCTGAGGCTGCGAGGCTTGAAGCCTTACATCATCAACTCCTGTGCTCACAATTCCTTTGAATACTGCACTTCTTCACCAACTGCCACTTTAGGTAACTATATTTTATATTTTCCAATTGAAGACAGATTTTATTCTTCAAATCTTATTTTAGCAAAAGGAAAGTTCATTTTCTTAACGCTAACTTCAGTCTCCTCAACATATTTTCATATCAGAATTCAGCGCCGCTTGATGGTTGATTATGCTAGTCCTTTTAGTCAAGTATCTCCTCCCCCAGAGCTCACAGCAATTGTGGTGCCCTATCTGACGCTGCCTCCCAACTACAGCCCTCTAATTTTCCAGCTCCTGGAAAGGGTGAGCCAGTATGCGTGCATCAACCGCGAACGGCAGATGGCCGTTGAGCATCACACCTTCTCATTGCTGGGGCTGATCACACTGGAGTGATTGACGCAGTTTGAGCAGGTAATGGCCAAAAATACCGAGTGCCGTGCCTATATGCACAAAATCAACTTGGTGCTGCAGCTGGAGGTGTATGATCTTGTGGCGCATGCTGTAGGGGTTGAATATAAAATTCATTCTGGCACTAGATACATGAAAGATTCCTTGGAAGAAGGGAGACAAGGGCATGTCAGCAACAAACAGAACAAATAAAACAAACAGAATAAATGCGATAAATGCGACAAAAGGAACAGACAAAACAAATGAAACAAATAGAGCAGGTAGGGTACCAGGTTTTGGGCGTGAGATGCCATATGCCTGGGTGTAGCCCATGGCACGTGCAAGGCTTGAAACTGCTGATGAACAAGGCAGAACAATGTGATTTTCACCAGCACCATCCTGACCCTCTTTGGGATTCTCCAGGCATGGCCTGAAGATCATACAGTGAGAGGAATCCACTTTGTTCATCAAGGCGCAGTCCTCCAGTGATATGGTGGACAGGAAGTGGGTGCGAGAAGCCTTCTAGAACCCGGAAAAGACCTCCTGGGCCGCCAGCATGAGAAAAGCTACCTGCAGTTTGCTGAAGAAAGTCTGGGTGAGCTTGCATCTATGAATGCTGTCGCTGGAATTCCAGTTGCCGCTGCATATGCGCGTTGATTGCATCAAAGCTTCCTTGCCTCTTGGAGGCAAGTCTTGAGCTGAAAGATAATGAGAAGAGAGACCTTGCTCTCAGGAAACGGAATTGCAATAGTAATTGCAGAAATTTTCAAATTTCAACACTGCATGTGGTGTCCAATTTCAACTTATGCTAACCTGCATTGCCCACAGAATTTGCACAAAGCTTTGACTTCTGGCCTTCCTCAGTGGAGAGGTTCTACCTAGCATTCTACAAGAATCACCATCAAATGAAACGATCTTCCCACCTGATATCATAGACATGCACACAGGGGATCTACTAAGTGCATGTCTGCAGATGCTTTCCCAGCAGCTGTCATAACTCTCACTTAACACCATTGTTGTGGGATGAGTACCCTTCTGGCTAATCACCATTGAAGCACAAGCAGGACTGCTGCTCCCACTGCTGCACTGGCCCCATCTAATAAAGCTAATTGTGGACTACACAATCACCACTCCAGATGGAAGATGGATGGTACTTTGAGTGGGACCCCACTGAGCCAGAAGTAAGAACAGAACTATGACACAACTGAAGCTGAATATATGCAGATAGAAAAGGTTGGAGACGAGTACCTGCTACCACCAATTAAGGGTTAGTTCAGCAACTTTTGTAAGAAGCCAGCTGTGGATCTGATGAACACTTTCTATGTTGCTGCTGGCCAGGCAGCACAGCAGATGCCCAAGCTGTGGCAAATGCTGCTTGATGCTAAGCATCTGGGGAGCCATTCATTTCAGTACATTGTCACAGGAACGATGGCGACAGCAGAGCAGGGGAATGCGACTGGGTTCGAGCCTGAGAAGCGGGTTTTGCAGGTTTGGAGGAAGGCTACTGCGCTACATACAGATAATAATCTGGAAGTCAACCTGAGAGACTTGAGCATTCCTTGTACGTGATTTATATTGAATCAAATGCGAGAGGAGACGACAACTTGATTACACTATCTCTATCAGTAATAATGTGGCCCTTTTATAGCTTCATAATTACCTAATCGGGATTTCAGGGGTCCCCTGAGCACGAGATGGCACGACCAAATACCTGTATGACCGGCCATGGTAGGGAGCTGTACGTATGTATCGTCTTGATACTATATACAGTGCTTCTCTAGGTTCTGCAGGAAGGCTGTGAGCTGGAGGTAGTCTCTCTCTGGGGGCTGATGGGATCTCGGTGAAACACGCCTTTGAGCAAAGATCGCAATTATGCTATATTGAGGTTAAGAATCCTGCTTCAGAATCTGCCTCCATCCAGATTTCCGACTCTTTTGAGAGGTCTGGCTCTGACTCTCAGCCTTCTGGATATCATTACTCCTTTGTGGATTTATCGAGCGCCCCTGCCTTGACATACTCGCTTCCACCGCATCAGCCAAAATCTGAATAGGGTTGTTCGATTTCTGGACAGGCTGTATTTCAATCTCAACCATGTAATATTTAGCAGCCGCATAGGAAGAGGCAACCCCGATCTGCTTCGTCAAAGGGTTAATCCGGGACTCGACCTTGACACAGACGAAATGGTTTTCCAATTCAATCCATGTTCCAGGGATCTTCGGCTGGAAATGCCTTCTCACACTTGTGAGGTCTTCGCTCCCGAAGTCTTGCGGACGCTGTGTCTCGAGGGCATCAAAGCCGACATCGTTCCCCTTGCATGTTCCCAGGAGAACCAGGATGCCTTTGCCGTCCGACGTTCGCTCGAAACTAGTGAACGCGCGGAGATCGCGAGGTCCCTTGCGCAGTCGAAAGGTCTGGGACATTGTGGCCGGATACGCCGTGGAGCGAGAAGAGGGTATCGGCTGAAAGTGCGCTGTATCTGAGGCCGAGAATGTCTTTACCACCTTGTAGAGAAGAGGAGAAGGGACATTTACAATCTGGAGGATGTGGTTTGGGAAGACCCCTTCTACCTCCGGCAGGAGGATGTTCTGCCGGACGTAGATTGTCTGCGTCTGCCCGCGGTCATCTACCTCCGCGAACATTCCTACTTTGATCCGGGCGTACTGGTCTGCGTTTGAGAGGCGCTGGAGGAAAATACCCAGGAAGCTGGAGTATGCACGGGAGTGTGGACTGGGACAGTCCAGCACGGCGATGTAGATGTCCTTCTCATGATGGATGAGGGGCAATCCAATCTGGAGACCTCGATTTGTCATGGCGTATGGCTCACGAGGCTCCCAGTCCTGGTACGGGAGGATATCATTGCAGCCTGCGAACTGGGAAGGGGAGGTAGCCAGGAGTCCGTGGAGGGAGGTCGGAGATGCCTCACGGTCAACCCATGCAAAGATCGACTGGTCATCAGACTGCTTCATGATCTCCTCTTGTAGTCTCAGAAATGCCCTTTCACCTTCTCCATAGAGCATGGGCATGTTCACGGAGAAGATACCCATGAGACAATAGGCGATGTCTTCAGGCCTGGTTGTTTCACGGTGAGCAGCCCACGACATGCGTCGTGCAATACTGGCAGACCCTAACGGCCTCCGATGCATGAGGATGTCCTCGTCGATGAGGGTTATCTGGGCCAGAACGCCACAGAGTGAATTCTTCGTTCCAATCTGCACCCAATCCTGGGAGAAAAAGACCATCTCAGAGGGAGCGACGAGTTCCTGCAGCGTCCATCCACGCTTGAACCACCTGGCACACTCAAAGGTAGAGCGCGGTTTATGAGGATCACAGCCCGTCGGCACATCAACCAGATACGTATAGCAGACCTGGGCCTTCTTGTACCATGAAAACATCGAGTTCAGGGCTTCCGACAGTTCGGCACTGCTGCTTTTATCAATGCAGCAGGTATCGATCCAGATGTATTCCAGTCCATCCTTCAGGGATTGTTGGCAGGCGAACTGGATCTTCTGCCAGGATGTTGGTTTCCCCCCGGCCGTGGCAGTGTGATGCTGGATGTCCTCTCGCGAGACTTCCTGCAATCCCCAGGTGTGCGAGAGGATCGCATACAGCGGGATCCGATTTGCAGGGAACTCTTCTAGTTGAACGGTGGATGCGTTCAAAAGGCGCATTCTGGTCGATTCACGCTACATCCAACATTTGGGGGCAAGTTTGAGGAAATACGATGGCCAAGAGGAAAACAGGCTGTTGGCGATAAAATGTCAGCGGCCAGGGATAAAACTTGCCTAATAGAAACAGGAGAATGCATAATCTAATTTTACTCCCAAATAGCGTTGATCTAGCTGCTGCGAGGAGGGCTGTGCGTTGGCAACCACGGGAACGCCGGCCAACAAACGGTCGGAGACAAGATGCCTCTTGCAGGTCCTAATGGTCCTAATGGTCCTAATGGTCCTAATCGTTTATTAGTCGTACAGCCTGCACCATGCGCCTGTCTCAGCCCAGTGTCTGCCTTGGCGTTTTTAGTTCTTGACGGGGCACATGTCAGTCAGGGGAAGAGCCGCAGCAGGGTATCTATAAAGGACGGTCCGAGTTGCAAGGATGGAATTATACTCATTGTAAAGACACCCATCATATCATCATGGCTGAACACGTCAATGATCGTATACCGTCAATCCCACCCCCTGTTTACTCTCTCCCGATCGAGCCCATCCCTAACCCTAACCCGACCACCACCGCTGAGCCCCCGTCGCAATTAGAGAACAAACAACCGCCAGAGATCGAGGTTGTTGCACAGCCACCATCTAACAGGCCTGCGAGTGTCGTACCAGTCTCTGGAATCCCAAAGGTGACCCCTTTGAATCTTCTTGGGGAGCTACCGCGAACGATCGACTGCCCCTTCTGCAAGCAGATGACCCAGACTAGGGTTGAGAAGAAGGATAGTTCTGAGACGAAGTATGCTTTTCCTTCTCCTTATACGCCCTCTTTGTGTGTGTGTGAATGCTGATGCGTGAGACAGCATCTGCGCGCTCCTCTGCTGCCTCATCTGCATCTGTCTAGCCTGTCTCCCACACCTAATGGGGATGGCCCAGGATATCGATCACTACTGCACCAATTGCGGAGCCAGGGTGGCGCATAAGCCGCACGATGGTCCGATTCAGGTCCAGCTGCCGCAGGAGGATGGGATGGTTCCGTCCAGATATGCGCCTGTTGAGAATCCGGGTAGGTAGTTGCGTCGATGTATGTATGGTATGGAGTGTATAATAGGGAATCTCTTCATTGTTTGTTCTCGGGGAAGTATGTCCAAGGATCGATCTATATTCATCAATCTGTATCAAATCTATATCAAATCTGTACACATGAAACCATCTAGATAGAACTATGGTCTACTAGTCCACTTCCTCACAAACTCCCTCGAAGACTTCCAAGACCCCACGGCCCCCCTAAGAATCTCCCATCGACCATCATAAAGCGGGAAAACAACCACAGCGAAGAATGCAAAGAACTGCCAGAGAATAGCGACAGTCACCCAGCCCGAAAAGAACGACTTTGTGAAAATATAATTTCGGTATAACGGCATCGGCCAGAGGATGAAGGTGATGAGGACAATAACAACGAAAAAGATCCACGCGATGCGGTTCCAGCGGAAGAGCTCTTTCAGTGTCTGTTCGCTGAAGGGGTGCCGGACGTCGTCGAGGCTCAGCTGTGTTGGGGAAGTCGGGGGTCCTGTGGAGATGGCGGGGGGGTTCTTTTCGCTTTCATATTCGGCCTTTGCGCACTCCAGGTCGTCGATGTCGGATGATTCGGGCGTGGACTTCTCGCTTGCTTGCTTGCTGTCGAGTTGTGGCTTTTGGTCCGGATGGTCTGGTGTATCCGATGCGTGGAGTTGGGCTTCGTCGGCGAGTTCGATGCGGAGGAAGATCCGCCAGTCGAACTTCTGTGGTCTATACATGGATATCACCACCGAGTACAGCGCTGGTGAGAAGAAGGAGCCGATAGCCCCATACAGGGCGGGATAGTTCTCGCCCGTGGTGGTCATATTGACGGCTCCGTACATGCCCTTTGCGGTACCGAGCCAGATACCCAGCCCCGTGAAGAATCCGAGCACAGGCGCCACGATTGCTGCCAGCCGTGTCTGGCCCGACCAGAGCAGCGTCAGCGCCAGGGGGATGATGCCGGGACAGGAAAGGATGGGCCGGAAATAGCCAATCCAGGTCATGTTGGCGCCACCGTAGTTCATGGCGATTGAGATCCCGGTGATGAAGATGGCGTGAAAGACGACGGTGAGATGGCTGACGTGGAGCAGTCTTTTGTCCGAAGCTTTTGGGTTGATGTATGTCTTGTACACGTCGAAGGAGAGGATACTGCTGACGGCAATCATGGAGGAAGACACGGTGCTGGTCAAGGCCATGAACAGCAGCACGAAGAAGGCGACAATGCCCGAGTCTCCAATGAGGGCCTTGACGACGAACGGCATCACCATACCGGCATTCACCTGCGCGTCTGAGATGCCCTCCGGGTAGGTAGGGAAGATGGGGGTGTTGTGAAGTGCCCTGCCCGTCAGTCCGATGACCGTTCCCAAGCCCCAGGGGATGCCGAAAACAGCCAGTGCGGCGAGGTTGTACGCCGGAACGGTTGCATTGACCTCACTAGCAAAGGACTTTTGCCAGAAGGCAGTATCCTAGAACAGTAAGCGACTACATCCTCTCACGCAAGGGTGGTCAGAAGCGTACCATGACGACGAGGGCAAGGTTTCCGAATTTGAGAATCAATCCCCAGATGATGGCCCCCTTGGATTTTATGGTGAGCAGCGAGCCCTTGTAGTTGCCCGGGATGTAGTTCTCGCCGGCTGTGGCCATGACCTTGTCGTAGAGACCGTACAGGCCGCCGACAGCCGGGTGTGTCAGGACGGAGAGGGTGAAGTAGATGATTAGAATCAGGGCAACGGTCGTGTGCAGGAAGTCCGTGAGAAAGGTAGCCTTCAAGCCTCCCACGGCCGTGTACATGACCACTAAGCAAGGTCAGCTTCTGGGTACATACGGGGGCCACGGCCAGTCGAGGGAACATACCCCCAAGCGGGATCAGAATGGTGGCAGCAACAAAGTGCATTCCCGAGACGCCATAAATCAGCTGCGAACCGGTCAGGATCATCGAGGCACAGCCGAAAACGTTGTTGGTGATGTTCAGGACAATGAAGACAACATGGCCGATCCAGCTGTACCGCTGTCTGATGATCTCGAGCGAGGTATGGGCGTAGGGCACGCGGATCTTGGCCATGACGCCCAGGGCAGCCATCAAGGCGATCTGGAAGCAGAGGCCCGATCCCCACCACTATGGACGTTAGTATGTTAGTTCTGTGGTTCTCGTCGTGAGCACCAGGCTCGCCCCATCCAGGGAAAACGCACCAGAGGCACAGCCAGGCCGTACCGGTAGCACATGGCCGCCGCCAGGACCGTCTCGTTAATCCACATCCAGGACGAAAACACCGCCGACGCCGTCAGCCCGGTGCCGACAGACCGATTGGCAACCATGAACATCTCGGACGTGCCCGAGTCTTCGGACAGGTAGGCCTTCTGGATCTTGATGGCGATCAGGATCACACAACAGAAGAGCACGCCCAGGCCGATGAGCAGGCCATAGGCGGTCCCTTGCGGGATCAGGTGGACTCCCTTGACGCCTAGTTCTGCCTGGGTCATGGTGCACTGCTCCGGCAAGATGAGGGTGAAGAAGGCGAAAGCGAGGGAGCAAGGCCCGCTTTATCATAGAACAGCTGCAGCTCCCTTCGACGCTCCGATCGGCGACAGAAGAGTGCAGCAAAGTCTATGTCGATTTCTTTTTCGGGCCGTGGAAGCTCTAGTATTCCCATTGGCTTCCAGCAGCCCGGTTGGACTGCGAATATCTGCTGCAGATGGCGTTATCCTGTCTATCGCGGGCATTGTTGGGGATATGCTTTAATATGCTTTAATATGCTTTGATATGCTCTGATATACTTTGATATCCGGCGATATTCAGCGGTATCCAGCGCGTTTTACGATACTGTCAATGGCTGCAGAAGACGCAAGGGATTGCGTGCAACACGCGCAGAATGACAACAACAACTTAGGGTTAGATGGTGGGATAGCCCCGCTATAAGCCCGCATAGAAGCCCGCATCAACTGGCATTAACAGGATACACCATATAAACGCGTGTCCGGACAGCAATCGGACATACCACCTGCTCATGCATCCTGCTCATACGTCCGGCGGAACCCAGTCAAGCAACCATGGCAGGCCCGGCCAAGAAACAGCTCATTCTCAATGCCTTCGTCATGAACACCCCCGGCCACCTGTCCCCGGGTCAGTGGCGGCACCCGAGGAACAAAACGGCCGAGTACAAGAAACTCTCCTTCTGGACCGACCTCGCGCAGCTGCTCGATAGAGCCAATTTCCACGCCATGTTCATCGCGGACACGCTTGGCCCCTACGATGTGTACAAGGGTCCAGCCAACGTGGTGCCCGCGCTGTCCTCCGGAGCGCAGTTCCCCGTCAACGACCCTCTGTACCTCGTGCCGGCCATGGCGGCAGTCACGAAGAACCTGGTCTTCGGGGTCACTGCCAGTGTCACGTACGAGAAGCCCTATGCGCTGGCGCGGCGGCTGTCCACGGTGGACCACCTCAGCGATGGCCGGCTGGCGTGGAATATCGTCACGTCGTACCTGGACAGCGCGGCGCGCAATCACGGGCTGAAAGAGCAGATCCCGCACGACGAACGATACGCAATTGCCCACGAGTATCTGGACGTCCTCTACAAGCTCTGGGAAGGCAGTTTCCGGGACGACGCGGTCGTCGAAGACCGTGAAAGGGGCGTCTACATCGCCAGCGACGCTGTCCGCCAGATCAACCACAAGGGCAAATACTTCGAGGTTCCGGGCCCGCATTTCTGCGAACCCTCGCCCCAGCGCACTCCCTTCCTCTTCCAGGCTGGCGTCTCGGAAGCCGGGAACAAGTTCGGCGGGAAGCATGCGGAAGCCATCTTTGTCGGCGGCCAGACGCCCGAGCAGCTCAAGACCACCGTCGACAACATCCGCAGGATAGCAGAGGAAGAAGGCCGTGACCCCGGCCATCTCAAGATCATCGTTGGGATCAATGTCATTGTAGCCGCGACGGACGAGCAAGCCGAAGCCAAGCGCCAGGAGCACCTGAAATACGTCGACGAAGAAGGCGCACTCGCGCTCTTCGGCGGCTGGACTGGAGTCGATCTATCGAGCTACGCGGACGACGAAGACTTCCGCTTCAGCGAATCCCCTCGCGTCCAGGGAATTGTGCGCAGATGGTCCTCCACCGTGCCCGGCACGGACAACCTTCCGTGGACGAAGAGGAGGATCGTCGAGTTCCTGAGTCTCGGCGGTCTTGGGCCGAAAGCTGTCGGCAGCCCTACGACTGTTGCCGATGAGTTGGAGCGGTGGGTGGAGATCTCCGGTGTGGACGGATTCAATTTGTCTCATGTTACCAACCCGGGCTCGTTTGAGGATATCATCGACCTTCTCATTCCAGAGCTGCAGCGGAGAGGCATCTTCCGGTCCGGGGTGGACAAGGAGGGTGCCACAGCACGAGAGGCGTACATCGGATCAAGGAGACTGCCTGAGGACCACCCGGGGAGCAAGTATAAATGGCGTGCGGGAGAGAAGATTCCAAAGTACCTGGAGGAGCAAGAGAAGGAGGGGGGCAAGGCTGAAACGCCCGAGGATGCCACTGCTGCTGCTGTTTCTACAGCGTGAGATGCTAACAGGCCTGTTTTGCAGACCGTGTTGCAATGGCACATTGCTTTAGGCTATTTCAAATACCCAAATATTGCATGTCTTATTCCACATCTCATTCATCAGCATCTAAGCATGAATCGTATGGTTACTGCTACTCGGCCTTCGCCATCTACGCCCATATCTCTGCCAAACCGCATAAAAGCAGGGCTAGAAGCTATACTGTATACTGTACTCTTGAGGCATACCTCGACCAGTTTGCCATGGTGGGAACATGCTCTCTTGCACTGTTTCTCTGTTCGTGACGGGCAACCCAGGCACTCCGGGACCCCGAATCCCCTCTCTCGAAGCAAGGCCAGAAAGAGATCTTGTGCAGACGTGAATTCGGCTTGGGAAATCCGGTTGCCGGGTAAAAGCTCCGTCTGTCCTCTGTTCTCTGTCCTAGAATTAATCCAATAACCTGAAAATTGCGTGTGGCCAACACCACCTAGGCTGAAGTGACTATGTAGAATCTTCAGAAGATACGAATGAGCCCGAAGCTAAACTGCAAAACGAAAAACATTAAAACTTCCGGGCTTCTGCTGGTAGGCCATCGCTAAGTCCACTTGATGGTGAGGGAATTGTAGACAGTGCAGAGAGGTACAGGCTGGGGATCCATAACATCCCGAGAAGAGACATCCAAAGACAGCCTTCCGAGCACTGGAATCACCACAACCCTAAACGGCAATTGATGATTAGAAATCCAATCCCTGCATCCATGTGGGATTGACAGGGGTGTAAGCAACAGCAACTGACAAATCCAATTTCTGTACTCTTCCATCATCGCCGTGGAGATTGCATGATAGGCTGGATTAATAATGAACAAGCCCGGCTCCCACAAGGACACATAATATTTAAATAACGCTAAGAAGCCTGTATTCACCTTCGCTACTGCCATAGACAACAATCACAGCTCAGTCAGAATGAAGGAAACAGTGGTGAACCACCAACTCCAGTCGCGTATCCACGACGTCGACATCCCCAAGCCTGCTCCCGGCCAGGTTCTCATCAAGGTGGTCGTGTCCGGAAGCAACCCGAAGGACTGGAAGTATCCCAGGTTCGCTCTTCCCAAGGGTATCTACGGGAACTACGGTGATGATATCGCGGGATACGTCGTGGCTGCCGGCGAGGACGTGCTCGAGTTCAAGCGGGGGGATAAAGTCGCTGCGTTCCATGAGGTAAGGGCTCCTCATGGAAGCTGGGCTGAGTATGCCATTGCACCGGAGCTTTCTACTTTTCATCTCCCGGAGAAGATCAGCTTTGAGGGTGCGTTTCTCCGTCGTTCGTGTCGTTGGTTTTCATCTAACAAACGCTCCACCAGAGGCATCAACTATCCCCCTAGCAGCAGGGACAGCTGCTGTCGGTCTCTATCAACGTCTCGGTCTCCCTCTCCCCTGGAAGCCAGCGACAAGCCCAATCCCACTGGTCATCTACGGCGGAGCAACCTCTGTAGGCGCCTTCGCTATCAAACTTGCCCGTCTCTCCAACATCCACCCAATCATCACAGTTGCCGGAAACGGCATCCCCTTCGTCGAGACCCTGATCGACACCACCAAGGGTGACACGGTCATCGACTACCGCCATGGCGATGAAGCCGTGCGGGCCCAGATCCGGAAAGCAGCGGGGAACAACCCCATCGCGTACGCATTCGATGCTGTGAGCGAAAGAGGCAGTGTGGAGAACATATGCGACGTCCTCGAGAAGAAAGCAAGTAAAGTCGCCACCGTACTTCGAGTCGATCAGGACCAAATCCCGTCCGGAATTGAACATGTCTTCACCTATGTAGGGACGGTTCACAAGGCGCCATCGCAGCCTGGCGCTGTCCTTGGCGATGCGGAATTCGGGCATGTCATATACCGGTTCCTCGCCAGGGGATTGGCGCAGGGATGGTTCAGCGGGCATCCGTACGAGGTAGTGCCAGGGGGATTGAACGGGATTGAAGCTGTGCTGAGGAATCTGGAGAGCGGCAAGGCGAGTGCAGTCAAGTATGTGGTGAGGATTGCAGAGACGGCGGGCGTTTCAGAACCTAGCAGGAATCAGGTTAACGAGTAGAAGAAAGATTGCTTCATTCGATTAGCGATATAGAGTATAACATGTGTATAACAGGTGTAAGCCCAAACCCATCCATCCTTCCGGCGAAAAGGAACCCTAAGCAAAAGCACCCAGCAATGCAGAACAGAACATCATAGCCAACAACCCAACACCGGACTTGGAAATACGATAATCAACAACAGCAACCGCGGCACTGGAATGCGTAGCAGTGCTCGCCGAGCCAGTAGCGGATTTAGTCGACGACCCCGTAGAGGAAGCGGTGGATGAAGAAGTCACGGAGCCCGAGGCCGTGGCATTCTTCTGGTTGGTGCTGCAAAAGACATCCTGGTATTTGACTCCGGCGGCGAATAAACAGTTCTGGAGCTCACCGACGTCCTGTCCCTGAGCGAGACAGTAGCTTCCGCAGCCGTGGTCGTAGTCCTCGACGGAGGCGTCCTTGCAGCATTGGTGGAGGGCATCGGTGTTGTTTCCCGCCACGGGGACGGCGCAGGCCGCGTCTTTGGTCGGGATCTCGTAGACGCCAGCGCCGGTGCAGGCGGTTGGGGTGGCACTGGTGACGGAGAGGGTAGTGCTGGTGACAGCGGTGGTTGTGGCGGACATCTTCGAGTACCCGCGGGCTTATTAGAGCAGACGCAGAGACGAGCCGCTGGCAGGCGGAGCGAGTGACTATATACAGAATCAGAGAATGAAAGGGGCCGTACAATATAACCACAAAAGACAGAGAAACAACCGCCAGGGGAGAGGATACTCCTATTATACACATCAGCACATCAGCCCTAATCCTCAAGCACAACGCCGAGTGCATCCGCAACCAAAAATAGCCCTTGTATATGATCCACGAAGCGCCACCGGGGTAATTAGGCTGCAGATCCACGCGTCCGGCTGGCTGGCATTGCAGGGGTTTCACTCTGACGCGGGCAGGATTCTCCATTTCTATTGTTCGTCGTTTCCCCCCAGCATCTGACCGGCGCAGTGTGGTCTGACAGCGAGGAGTCATGGAACGGATGCAATGGCGAATGCACGGCTCTAGTAATAATCCCAAATCTACACGTACTGTGCTACTTCTCTTGTGCGTGGGATGTGCACGATTCAAATAAGGCATCAGGCTGACATGTCATTCAGCACGGTGTGTGCTTGCTTACCTGCCAATGTCTCTAATTTCTCACTGCATCCGCAATAAGCATTCCTTGTCAGCATGCAGGGACAAGAAGACAACACGGCCATCACCGGTTCATAAACCGCGCATAAATTCCCCCATGCCGATCCCCATGGGAATCGTAAGCGGCACCCCGATCGCCGTCTGAGGCAGTGTCGTCGTCACTCCTTTCTTCCCCTTTACAATCTCCTCTAGCCTCTCGGCCTGCTCCAGGTTAATATGGAACGCATCCGGCTGGAATCGAGGAATCGGGGAATCGCCGTCTCGAGTCGTCCGGGGGAAGATCATCCAGTGATCGGATACTGGCGCATTAACCAGCCCCGTGAAGGAGGCGAGTACGCCACGAGCGGATACACCTGAAGTCCGGATAAACTTCGCAGTATATACTGCCTGCTTGGTACCGAAGCAACAGCATCTGGAATGTCAACGCAATACTCCGTGGATCAATCCAGGGTGAGCAGTGCCTTAGGGTAACGGACGCGATCCTGTGTGCTGTCGGACCGGTTTGATCGAAAGTCATATTAATAGTAGTAGTCGAGAACAATATTACTTGGATCTCACGCTACAAAATGCTATCTTTCGGTCTAGATTGGCTTCCTTGTGTTCGTCTTCTCGAAACAACGGCAGAAAGAGGACGGCAAAGCTAGAAAAGCAATGCAAGATTCCTCAACCGCGCAAAATCCGGCGTCCCCAACCCGGTAACCGGATCCCAGCCTCGTGTGGCATTCCAGCTCGCGTACGGAATCACCGGTCCCCCACTGCTCCCATCGCACCCATCACTGCCTCCCTCGACGATATCATTGAGTCCCGCCAGGCCAACGGTGTACAGCCATGGATTCAGGAATCCCAGCGGCGGCTTGTGGATACGCAGACGAGCGTCGTTGAGCAGGGAGACGACCGCGCTGAACACGGGCGTCGAGCACGAGGTCCCATAGTACAGGTTCAGGTCACCCTTGTCGTACACGGCGAACTCCATACCTTGTGCCGAGACGTCGGGGAAGGCACGTCCGCGTGGGTTGAACAGCCCTTCGTACTTGTTCCCCAGCTTGCCCAGGTATGACTGCACGGCGAGCTCTTGGTAGAGAGGACGCGGCCAGATGTCAGAGAAGCCGCCAGATGAGAAGAACGCGGCCTCCTCGGGCTCGACCTTGTGCGTTGCTCCGACTGCTGTCACCCATGGGCAGCCAGCTGGGAACTGCGGTGGGAAGTGTGTGTGGTTGGTGCCGTCGTTCGTGACGCAGCCTGCTCCGACGCCAGAGTCACCGGATGCGAAGAGGACGGAGACGCCGCGGCTGCCTACCTGGGCGAGCAGGTTGCAGACCGTTTCTGCGTATTTGGGCGGGATGGTCTAGAACATTGTTAACCCTGGTTTTCATGGGTCCGGAAACGGAAACCCAGAGGCATTACCTGTTCATTTTCGCCGTAGGAGATGGAAATCACCTGCGGAAGATCGGCTTGGTCTAGTTTCAGAACACCCTGCAAGAATTCGAGATACGGCTCGTTCGAGCCCGGGAGAGAAGGCTGAGTGAGATCGGGGACGAGGGGACCACGGCCGCCGGTGCTGAACTCGGTCACAGGCAAGGGAGAGGCGATTCCCATGACATACTGGGCGTCGAGATTAGCCTCCCCGCTGTCGTCCGTCGAGTTCTGGTCGTTGAGGCCGCCATTGAACGCAACCACGGAGAAGTTCTGTCCAAGAGCGTACGGGGCCAAGTTCTCCTCGAACAGCTCGAGATCGGAATAGCGCGCGTATTCCTCCAGGAAGCTGGCGAAGGCGATCTTGCTGCCGCTGTTTGGGTCGGCTTGGTAATCCCCGATGTTGTAGAGATGCTTGAGACACTGGGGGTTGATTAGGCTGTTGCAGCTGGTGAAGTTGAAGTTGGGCGTCGACTTGATCGTCGGCAGCTTGTGAAGCGTCGCACGATTGGGGTGAACATGTCCGAAACGCGTCGTCGGCTGCACCGTGTTGATATTCGCAGCCACGGATTCCGGAAGGGAGTACTGGAGAGTCCGCAGACGCGTGACGAGTCCCCCATAGCTGGCATACCACTTGAAATCAGCGTCGAGCAGCGTGTTGGCAACCCCGACGGTCGTGCGGAAGTTGATCCAGTCGGCGTCTTGCTGGACGTCCGTGATGCCGTTGGAATCCAGCCATTCGCGGACAGCATTGACAGAGGCGTCGCTGGGGGCCAGCATCGCCTTCATCTCATCATGCGACTGGAAGTGCTTGCCGTAGTTCGGATGGCCTGGCGTCGACATATCCAGCAGGGCCTGTTCGAAGCCAGCCACGTTCTGCTGCTTCAGGGAGATCTGCAGACGAATTGGCTGGTCGGCCTGGGGAGTGTGCGAGTACTTCCATCCTGTATACGAGGATGGGTCAGCCAACAGAGAAAGACCAGAGAGCTCCAGAAAACTCACCTTCAGGAACCGCATTGAGCTGCTCGAAGACCTCCCCGAGCGCAGAAGACGCGAGCAGCGACACCACCGCGAGCGACAAGGCTCGGCGGCCAAAGAACGAAAACACCATGGCAGGACAAACAATTCAATCCGAACCGGACACGCAAGAATAGAGAAGGAAGAAGCAAAAAGCAGAAGATTAAAAACAAAAACAACGGACAGGAGTAGTATTTCTACTCCGTGACGTGAGAAACCCCCTTATCGCCGTAGCATTCAATGCTTCGACTCTCACGGAGATCCGCCGGGGTAGCATCGGCCACTCCATCTGGCTTTATTTTTCGTCAGGAACAGCACTGTTACTACATCGCTGGGCCATTAGTCAATCAGCTATTGCTTTGCCCCCTTGTCACCTCATCTCGCCAAGAGAATGGCCAAGAGAATGGCCAAGAGAGGGCTCTGCAAGACGCAATCGGAGTCCGAACAGCTTTTCTGTTTCACGCAGTTACACACATTACTCAATATTAAATGTCCAATTTATGCCTTTGCTATGCATCTCGGACTGGGCAGGATATGTCATACGGCGTGGATTCCCTCTATGTATTTGCTCTTTCGAGAAAAAGGGTGTCACAGGCAGGTTAGCCAACAAGGGCAATGTCACACTCATTATCTAGCCTGCTTTTCATCAGATGGGAAGGAGGATAATTCTCAGACAGAGGAAGTGAGGAAAGGGGTTTCGAGGGCTTGTTTTTCTCATATATTAAGTAGGCCTTCGAGCATCCGATCAAAGCCAAGAGGGTCTTCCAAGTCTTCCGAGGCCTATTCAAACGGCCATTTCTTAACGGTCTAATGTAGCAGAAGTGTCTGGAGAATGCTCTCTTGCTGCATAAACTTGCAGTTAATATATGCAGTAACATCACGTTGGTGAGAACTGCTCAACAAAGCAAAAGTAATGGTGATGGCAGCATCAGTCCGTGCCTGAGGTTTTTTTGTCGGAGAAAGCCCTTCCATGCACTTTTGACTTACGTACATACTACAGACTGCCTAGGTGCTATTGCATCTTATTATTATATGGCTATTGTTATTATTCTCCTTCAGAGCCGCCATCTTCACTTCCCAAGACCGACATGCGGGAAAAGAGCAACGCTCCTGCGAAGAAGGCAGAGAACGAAAGAGAAAAACAAAAAAAGGTAGTGCAATTAGGCAAACAGCGTTTGATCCCGCGAGGCACAGCAGAATGAGCCTCCACAGCCCCCGAATCAAAGCCTGATGCAGTGCCGGGTGCATTGGAATGCACAATTCTGGGCTCCGCAGGCGCATTCAGCCCTCTTCAGACGCCGGCGCAGAAGGGTCTGACCGCCTGCAGCACGCAAAATAAC
Source organism: Monascus ruber (assembly GCA_002976275.1). Lineage (NCBI taxonomy): Eukaryota > Fungi > Ascomycota > Eurotiomycetes > Eurotiales > Aspergillaceae > Monascus > Monascus ruber. The sequence continues at coordinate 1,439,530 of PSNO01000007.1, read as the reverse complement.
CTCTCACAGGGTGTCAGATGCGATGTATGGGTTATAATACGAGCATGGCTTCTGTGGCCTGGTGCTATTTTTACCAGTAGCCGAGTTGTTGAAGTTGGTACCTGTGCTATTGATGGTTCTTGAAAGAGATAAATAAGAGGAACTCTCCGTCTAAACTATCCGGACCATCATCACAATCGGACCTATTTCTATGCATTATATCCAAGCAGTGTTCAAAGTCAAGTGATAATACACCATGCAACAGATGGCTAACCAAGAGTATTGAAGTTAACTATCTTTCCATCCGTGACTCATACTCGTACAGCAGCCCCGACGAGACAGAACAACAAACAACCCCTGAACGCCAGGCCAACGCCCCCCAAAAATACACAGGCTGGGGGGGGAAAAAAGAAATATGTCGAATCGTTCAACCGAGCAGAGGCCGAAGAGAGGTTACCCTTCTCACTAGAATTGTCTGTCGAACTTGGCCATCTCCTCCTGGAGGTGAAGAGAGTGAATTTGCCGCTCCGAGATCCGTGCATTGGCGTAGTATGGATCATCGCAGGACCGAGTGTCGAGATACCTCCTCATCCCATCGGACACGGTATGTTGTGGTTGGTGCTGGGGTTGAGATTGGCTGATACCCTGAGATGAGGGTTGCCCATGCGGAAGGATGGTAGCATACGTGCTCTGGGCTCCATCCGGGAACAATGACTTCTGGACACTGCAAACATACCCGGAAGAGGATGAGGCGAAGGACGAGGAGTGCGAGGAGGATGTGTGAGACATAGCGGCACGGATTGGAAAAGAACTTGGAGATGTATGCCGTGGGTTTGGTTCGAAGTGTTCTGTATCCTTCTCCACTCTTATCTTAGACTCTTGTCAATACCAGAGACCGAGACTTAGACAAAGAAAATGGGAAGAGATGCATATGATGGTTGCAGAGATGAGAGGTATCGTCCTTCCGCCGATAGGACTGGCACGTTTTATGCCAGCCAGAAAAAATAGACACAATTCGGGAAAGTTTGAAGGAACAGAGCGAGGGAAGACAAGAAACGGTGAGGCGGGTACGTACTCTCATGGAAGCCAACCAGCATATATCAGGCATCAATAACGTTAAGCAGCCATTCCGTTAGCACCTGCAGCATAGAACAGTCTCGTTTAGACGAACACACTCCATAGAAATAATTCGAGGGCGGAATTTTATTTCTGTGGCAGTGTAATGGCTATGGCTCTCTAAGCAAAATAATTCGTGCCCGACATACGCGATCCGGCCTGGGACTGCAAGTGTAAAATAGACACGTCTGCCCCAATTCAAAGCTTCTAGGGAGTGTAGAAATGAGCCTGGAAGTTCGCCCTGAGCATCGCAATTATGCTTCTGATGCCCACTCTCATAAGCCTTTTTCCTGCGTGGCCGGCGTATGCGGTCCTCAATCCAGAGCAAACAGCCTCAAAAGATGCTTTCCAGCTGACTTCAATAACGTCCATAAGCCACGAAGGTGCATGGCTAAGCGAGGTAATATCCAATGCCTCGAATAAGGAGGCAATAGACAGCTTCATTTGGCACGTAGCAGGAGACATCCGACATGCTTAGCCACGGCATGATAGACCGGAAGGAATCAGTCATCCATGAAGAAAGGCGTTCTAGATCTCAAAATTCATGAAATTCAAATGTCTAGAAGGAGGCTTCTGACAATAAGACCTCCGGAGTAGCATCAGCAGTCAAAGAAACGATCCTGCATGCATTCAGCGGCAGCTCATTCTGCACGGTCTAGACAGACCAGGTTGAATGCTTCTCATCGATGAGCCGGCAAATGCAGCGTCAACAGGCTGGCAAAGCGAGCATTGGCGCTTTCATGTATTGTCATCCTGTGGTGGACATCATCTGATTTCCCTGCCTTATTTCTGCAATCCGCGATTGCCATCCTTGCCGACTTATGAACGAAGGGTCCAGATCGGTATGTTCGTTCAGCCTTGACGATTTGAATTTGGACCTGCAGGTTGCATTGCCGCAGCTGCGCATCGAAATCTCCCCCGTGCCTTGTGCTTGGGGGACTCCAGGGAAAAGCACATCCAGGAACTCGTATACGTTCTATCCAGAAGTCTAGATCCGCTGCATCCATTTACCATGAACACCAGCCACATCTTATTACTGCTCAGCCCGCAGCTCCATCACCAGCACGGCTTACAGATAGATGTTATTGCAAGTCGACGCCTGTTTCCTTTCATTTCGAATGATCTAGATCGCTTGCGTTGTTGCATTTACACCTCTCTGTCAGTCAGGGTTCGGGTTTCTGCCCAAACACGTCTGCCTGAGACGCGTACCATGGCCACTTTATGAGATGAATTTATGAATGCATTACTATCATAGATCCATCTGAGCGCTGTTATGTTCAGAAACTGCTGCATGTTGACCCGGTATCCAGATCCATAATCACTTCTTTGTCGCATCCACCTGTTCTTCCTGAACAGCCTCGGGCTCATTCTCCAGTCTCCGCGCCAGAATCATCTGCGATATGGCATCTTCCGTCTGCAAATACGTTCGACTCCCCTGGAGGAACCAAAATCCGATCGAAATCACAAGCATCACTCCAAACACAGCGATCGCATAGTTCATGTCGCCCGGTGCCGGGTTTGGCGCGCCGGGAAAGAAGAAAAACACAGTCGTCACGGCGCAGTACACTACACCGATCCAGTTCAGGGTCGGGCCCCATTTCCCCAGGCGGAAAGGTCCAGGAGGGAGCTTGTCCCGGCCAACTAGTAGCAAGGTGAGGATTGGCATGGCGTAGGAGATGGTCAGGGCGATGGTGCTGACGCTCAGGATGGCACTAAGGACAGTGTTGGCAAAGAGGTACAGAATGCCAACCAGGGCAATCAGAAAGCCCTGCGCCCATAAAGCGCGTGCGGGGACTAGCCAAACACGATCGACATGAGAGAGGTATGGGCTCCAGGGCAGTCCGCCATCCCGGGCAAATCCCCAGGTCAGGCGTGAGGCGGTGGTGAAAAGGCTGACGCCCTGTCCTAGTCCGTTGAAGATGAACAGAGCGATGAGGGCGGCACCTCCGCCTCGCCCAACTGTGTCTTGGACTAGGACGATGAAGGGGAGGTCTGCATTGACTTCTTTGCTCACGTCCTGGATGCAAAAGAGGCAGACCATCATGAAGATAAATCCCGTCACGGCTCCGAAGAGGATGGATAAGTACATCACCTTGGGTGCGTTCCGGCGCGGGCTGGGAAGTTCTTCGACCATGTGGATGACAGAGTCAAAGGCAGTGAGACCGTATGCGGCCTGGACGAGACCGGTGAACCAGACGACGCCATCACTCCAGCCCGTCTCGTTAATCCACTTCCCAAAGACAAATGACGCGGGTTGGAAGGAAAGGTCTGACTTGACGCCGACGGAGATGAGCAAGGCGAGCGAAAAGACGACAAACAGGCTTGCGAACCAGACTCCAACGAAATTGTTCAACCACGGCAAGATCTTTTCCTTCCGACATCCTACAACGTTGATCGCGGTCATGACCACGACTAGGCCCAGGTACACGACAAATTCCAGCCATCCCTTGCTGGCGCCAGGCCAGTCGGCATCGAACATAACCTTCATCCCGAGCAGAAAGTCTGTCATGAAGGCGAGCTGCGATGCGCAGAGCGTCCACCACCCGAACGTGTTGATCCAAGCACACATGTACGAGAAGAATCGGCCCCAACTCGAATTCCACAAACGCGACACCCAGTAGGCCTGGCCCAGAGCAGTAGGCATGCTACTCGCCAGCTCCCCCATAGACAGGCCCACACACAGGTTGCACGCTGTCACCAGGCACAAGCCCCAAAGGAGGGTCACGGCACCGCCGTTGGTGAGACCGCTGGAGAGGTCTTGTGCGAAGGTCGACCATGTTCCCAGCACGCAAAAGGCAAGGGCTAGCATGCTCCATATGTCGAATTTCCGGGTAAGGGCCTGGTCATGGCCCATCGCAGCGAGATCGTAGGCATCTTGGACGCTTTGGTCCGTAGACTGCACCGGCTTCAGGGGTGGTTCCTGTTGTCCATTCGCTTCCACGTCCATAACCAGCGCTTAACAGGGTGAATAGAGAAAGAATCCCACAAAGTTAATTTCAAAAGAGACAATGATTATCCGGTGTCCATTTTCTGACTGTTCCAATATTCCTTTTCTCTGATCCACAAGCGGTTGCACTCATATATACCTGGTCGCAGAGCTGAACTGAACGCTTTGACTGAGAGATTTTCCCCCTCACGCGTATCCCTGAACGGTTTTGTTTCCCCTCATATCAGCATGAATCGAGCAGCCAATTATAAGGGAACCGGAATCGAGAGGAGGAATTGGTCATTTTCATTTCACATAGAAACGGAAAACTCTGTGTGGCAATAATATGGTTATCGCCGTTTGATAAACATTTCGCTTCGGCAGGACTTCCTCAGCGGGGAAATCGGTATTTATCAAGAGTAACATAACAGATACATCTAACTGCATCTACCGCAAGATAGAGAGCTTTCCAGCATGGGGTAAGATCAGCACCGGTAATTACTCTCTTGTCTCTTCTCGGTCTTCTATGCAATCGTTCGTCACTGCCGACGTGAGTCTTCACAGCTGAGAAGTCCTCGGTAATTAACATAGTCTGCCGGATGTCCAATCTTGATGTCTGCAGAAGTATGGTGTCGAAATTCTCGAACAGCTGTCTCAGCAGTCTCCCAGCAGGTACAGCTCTGACTCCCGATGCATCCTGAAAGGGCAAGTCCTTGCGACGTCTGATGATGATAAAGTTTGATCTGGCATCGAGTGAAACGGGGGGTAACAGCATGAGAATACATGCTGTCTTCGATATTATGCAATATCTTCGGACAGATATTTGAACTCCTTTCACTAATCAAATCGAATACGTGTCTGTAGGGACTCCGAGATAAGATGGTCTTGCACCTTTTCTATGCGTCGTCTAGCCCTGCCCCAGAGATGGGCGCCATGACCTGCCTCTCTCTCTCTCTCTCTCTCTCTCGCAAGGGGAAGCCACGGGAAGCCACAGTGAAGAACAGCAGTCCAGGGGAAGAACAGGTTTAGCCAAGAGTCAAGTCGGCAAACAGGCGCAGTGCCGAAACGCGGGGAACCTTGAACGATGAAGGCAGTGGAACGACTAGAAGCATCCATGTGAGCCACAAAGCTTCCATGAGTGTTTTCTGCGTCGTGATGAAAAATGATAGCTCCATATCAGAGCCCAATGCGACTCCACGGCTCTTTCAGTGGACAGAACTGCCGAGCTCCACGCTGCCAGCTCAGCTCGGTGGAATTGTTCGAATCATCAGGCGTGGCTGCTTTCAGACTCGTCTGTACTCGAAAAGAATGATGAATACAAAGCTTGCACGGACAGTCAACTCCTGTGAATAGCCATCTGTCCGCATACTTTCTACCGTCAAATGCGCATCTGACTATCCCGCATATCCTCTCTCCAATGAACGGCCTCCTGGCCCAAAGTCGGCCGTGTTGCTGTCGGCCGAGGCATGGATGAATATACCATCTGATGGGTATCTATTGAAATTAAAAGAATCTCGGCTGTTTCTGAATGGCCATCTCTGGGGATTGACAGCATGTCGCTTTTGATCTAGGTGTGGTCCTCGGAAGGTCATGGAGTTTCTCTAATTAAATCTGTATCTTGCCCGGTTGCCGACTCGCTCTCCAGCTCTACGCAGAATTAGACTCCCACCGCTTGGGCTCAGTCATTCCGAGGCTCCGGCCACTTTTGCTTCTGGGCGTGGCGGAAGGGCGTGTAAGCGTACTGGACTGACATAGCTGCGCAGCAAGAGCGAGGATAAACGCCTCCAATGTGTTACTCGGGTCAACAGGAAAGTTGGACGGTGAGAGGACCACCAATTAACCGCAATTGTATATCCGGAGGCAGGCGGAGCTAGCGATCACTCCAGACTTTCGACTACTGCCCATGGCTGGCTTTAAGTATCAGGACGAATGCCAAAGTCTGGCTCCTTGGAAGATAACCGTACGGGGGGGCTGAAAGATTCGAAATGCTAGCATCCAAATTAGCTCGCAAGAGACCCTAGTATATAGGAATCATATAACAAACTGGTAGGGGAAAGGTATCCAAGGATAGAACTCATGTAGAGTCCTAATAGAACCTGACACGAGCCAGGTGGTCGTCTTGTTTCTGACCCAGCATTGACGGCGACCATGCAGTACACGTAACAGTCTTTATCCTGGAATAAGGTTAGAGAGGAGCAAGTCGCGATCGAATCCCACATACCTAGGAGAAGCTTGTTATTGAAATAAAATGATGTCATGACACCTAGAAAGAACCATCCTCGAAGCAGAGGTTGTTTACTGCTTCTGGAGTAAAGAACTTCGTTGCAGTGAATCGAGGTTCGCCACCCGCGGGTACACTGGTGTTCTCTGCTTCGACAGACTATGCCGCCTGGATAAAGTGAAGGAAACGGCTCTCATCAGTCTGCTATGTATTAGTGACAGCACATCGTTGACAGCAAAAGTGCGATTGCGGTCGCGGAAGGAAGAGTGTTTTGCCGAAAGAGGAAAATCAAAGCTCAGCTGTCATCACCATCTCCACCTTCATTTATCTTCCCCCATCTCTCTGCCATCGTCACTCCCGTCCAACCATGACGCTCAGCATGACTGCCTGTCGCCCTTGGAAACCCAGAGCAATATTGCCTGCTCTGGGTGTCATTTTGGTCGTCTCCTTCATTTCTCTCTACGGGCGCGTGGCTTGGGTATCCAACCATCAACTCGATCTTCCAATGCAGGCCGAAGCGGATGCTCCCCTTAGAACGCAACAGGCGATATTCTGGCGGAATTTCCAGCCTCTAATGGAGGAATATAAACCGAATTGCCCATCCCCTTCGCGCGAGGACTCTGCCGGCGCGATTGGATTCGATGCCGTCAATCCACTCCAGCGACCGGATGTGATTATCTTGCCAGATGCCGACCGTGAGACCATGCAGCAGGCACACAGCAGCTTCGTTCATGCCATTACGAACTCTACTATTTTGCGTTCTGCTCACATTCCTGGATCCAGTGGAATTGTGTCCTCCGCGGGCAAAACCTACTTGCCTCTGTTCGTTACATCATTGAGAATGCTCCGTCGCACCGGCTCAGAACTCCCCGTCGAATTGTTCCTCAAGGACTCGAGCGAATACGAGGCCAAAATATGTGAGGAAGTCCTTCCGAGTCTGGATGCACAGTGCGTGGTGCTTTCCGATATCTTGCGCCTTTCCAGACTCAGATCCACGGTCCAGATCGCGCATTACCAGCTAAAGATATTCGCGGTACTCTTCTCGTCCTTCGAGGAAGTCATCTGGATGGATTCCGATTGCTTTCCACTTCATGATCCCGCGGTTCTGCTCAACTCCGAGCCTTTCACATCCAAGGGTCTAGTCACATGGCCGGACTTCTGGGCCTCGACGGCTTCTCCGCTCTACTACAACATTTCCCAACAGCCAATTCCCGCAATGGATTCTCGTGCGTCGTCTGAGACCGGTGTTTTCTTGGTTTCCAAGCAGAGCCACTTCCTGTCTCTCCTTCTGGCTGCATACTATAACTACTATGGGCCATCTCACTATTTCTCCCTGCTTTCGCAAGGTGCGCCCGGTGAAGGCGACAAGGAGACCTTTATCCAAGCAGCCTCTGCCTTGAACCAGGATTTCTACACTGTTAGTGAGCGAGCTGCACCTATTGGGCATCTTCAGGAAAAGGGAGGGATCTCCGGGTCAGCCATGGTCCAGTCGGATCCTATCGAAGACTATCGCCTCACGAGCCAGAATAAGTGGCGCGTAAAGGATAAGTCTGTTGCGAAGCCGCCTCGGGTGTTTTTTATCCATGCGCATTATCCCAAGTTCAATCCGGCAGACAAATTATTTGGGTATCAATGGGAAACGGCTCCGACCGTGAAGCCTGACGGAACTGACGGTCGCGCATGGGTAGTTCCGAATGATGTGCTTGTTCGACTCGGGTACGACGCGGAGAGAGCTTACTGGGAGGAGATCAAGTGGGTCAGTTGCAATCTAGAGCGCGTTTTTGAATCCTGGAGGGAGGTTTCTGGAGTTTGCAGTCGAGTACAGGAGTACTGGCGTAACGTGTTCGACGATCCGTCAGAGTACGTTCCTCAATTTACGGAGAGCTAAGGGCGATCTGGCATTTGTGCAACGGCCTCGACAATGCCGTGCGTACGGTATGGACTAAAATAACTCAGACGATAAAGATGCTCTCATTCTTGAGACCTAGTCTGGTTTGCATCGTCCGGTCTAGCAATGGGCTGTCAGCTATGCCCGGATCTGGCGGAAGGAGCCATACACCCCTCGGGCCAGGATCTTGAAGCAATGCTGGATGAGTACTTTGACTGGCACAAACTGTTGCCGGACCATGTTGGCAATATCGGTCCGTCAGCATGACATAATAAGATAACATATTTCGGGACAGCAACAACGCCGAAACCTGGACCCTAGCAGAAGCATGAAGACCAGGTCCACGATTGTGGATTGGGAAGCATGAACATGGGCCCTTACAATCCCTGCTGGCAGGGATGGCGGCATACTAATATTTGAACAAGAACCAAGATACCCGCACATACAGCGATTAGTGACGATTGGAATATAATAATCGATACGACAACGACAATGCTTATATACTTACTGCCGACCTATCATGATCACAGCCCTCACCCAAATGTCAGGGTCCATATGTCAGACGATTGCTGTTGGGCAGTAGTGGCATGACCCCATTCATCGATCTAATCTTATCAGATGCCTATGTCTGTGGAAAGTGATGTCACAGCATCATCTGGCTGTTTACCATTGTTAGCCTACTACATCCATCCTGAAGCCTGCGTATTATGGCATTCAAGATGCATATTAATACGATTGATAAGACGGGGAGAACGCATTTCAGGGCATTGGGAAATATGCAATAGTATCTCCGTCTTTCACTCATTGTTCCGTCTTCGTCGTATCAGAGCTACAGCGTACATAGTACACGCGGATATATATAATGGCAGAACATAGCAAGTCTGCAGTATCACATAAACACAAAACCTATAATTCCTATCATTGTTATATTCCCAGCTAATACAGGCATAATAAATTATCGGAATACCGATACGCACATCAACGATTTCTGTTGTTCTTGCCGTCCCCTTTGTAGAACCTGAAGATCTTGCCGTGAAAGCACTGTGATGAGACAGGCAGGCCGATGGATTATAACTACAGGACATTGAAGTAGTACTATCCATAGAGTAACGAGTTCGATACCTATGCTGATGTTTATCGTTTATTTTCTCTTTGTCGATAGATTGACCACCAAACCAGCTCCGTCATGCGTATCGGCTGAGTCCTACAGGGGCAGATGCAATATTCCAGCACAACCATTCAATTTTCTACGAGCACCGATGGACGCGGATAGAGTACTGACTCCATTTCGCACGGGAGAAAGTATCGTGAAAGTGAAAACATTACATCGCTCCAAGAATGAATGAAACAGATGGTGGAGGTCATCATCCGCGCTGATCCGAAGACCTATCTATGATGACGACGAGAAATACTCCGGCATCTACAGAGAGCCAGCCAAAAAAGAGAAGAAAAAAAAAAAAAAAAGCAAAGAAACAAAACAACACGAAAAAAACAGAAGAGTGCATATTCAATCAATATTCATAAGAACCTAACGAGTAGTGACAGCACCAAATTTTTGGTCCCGGACCCGAAACAACTCGGCCGGCTCGTTGAGTGAATGGGGAGAACTCGGAAGTGAGCTATCCATTCCCTAACCAGTAGCTAGTAATTTAGCAAGAAACAGGACGGAGGGAAGACGGTTTCGTTTGGTTGCACGTCATCTCGATTCTTATGTTCAAGGTCCCTTAATTACTGAGTTTTCTCCAACTCCACTACAGCAACAGCAACAGCAAGAACTTAAGAAGACTGAAAACGGACCGAATGGGGAAAAGAAAATGACATCACACCATATACCTATCCCGGAAAAGGAGGATTCAGCATCTAGGTTGAGGAACTGTAAATAGTAATGTCTAATGTCTCTAGATAAAAATACGGGTCGGCTTGTAGCTATAGCTATGAGGCCACTCGGGCATGACGTTTGCGAGAGGTCTTCAATAATATTTTCCCTCGAGCTGCATACGGATCGATCTACGGGTTCCAGACCCGCATACGAGTCAGTTTTACCAACAACGGCGAGGGAGAAAACAAGAGCTGTTCCCACCGAAACAGAAATGGAGATGACACAAATCCTGCCTTGTTTCCTCAGGCGGGATGCGGCCGAGGCCGAGGCCCAGTGCAAGGATGAAATCGAAGTGAGGCCAAAGGGAAGCCAAACCCCCCTCCTCCCCCCCCGGCCGAAACATGACTCGGGGAGAACCTAAGGGGGCCGAATAGTAGTCGGACTAGCTATGTGTGTTTCTCGTCTTGCCTCTTGGGGGCGTTTCGTTTGTTGTTGAGGTGAACTTTACCGTATGGAGTAGAGGACCCTCAGGGATGTCGGCAATAGTCTACGAGCTTTGATGTGGATTTCATCACATCAACATCAAGGAAAGGTGATTCGGAAGTGTTCTGCTTTGGGCTTTGCAAGTGTATTAGGGGGGGAGATATTGATTGCATGTGCCCGCGGCCAGCAGGGGGTTACGCCTAGGAATACTACTATGCGTACACATGCAAACACGGAGGGAGGATGGTGAAGTAGCAGGTAAATAATCATCCAGGGGATGGATTATGATTGGACTGATTGATGGATTTCATTGTTCACGGTGAATATGCAGGACAACTGGCATGGCCAGTGCAATGTCGCCGTTGCAATCTTGTACCTACTCCCTAGGGAATAATCATACCTAAGCCTTGTGATCTCATCTCATCCCTGGAGTCGTACAGACTGACTACGGAGTATCCTGTAAGTAGGGACGGAGAGTGCCCCCCTAGTTCATGCGTGCGGATTCTGCGGACGCACTCGGCAACTCGCGCGGATAAACATGGCTAGAGCGTACTATGTCTTCCTCGTGTGCCAGGGAGAGAGGATCATCGACGGGTAAGCGGATAACAATAATAATGACAATCGTAATAATAATGGAAGTGTAAGTTCCGCACGTACCAGGTATGTGTTGTAAACTGCAAGTCGTCCGAAGAAACAAAGGAAAAAAAAAAGGGGAGGGGCTATGTCCACCGTAACGGAGTCAGTCAGAAATCTACGACACGACTGCTCGGAAGGATCGATTCCACATTCCGGCTGAATCCTTTCGCGTCTTTTGCGTCTTTTGTTGCTTTTTCGCAGTCACCGCATCGAGATTCTACTGTATGGCAGATTATATACCTCCCAGGTGAGTTGTACTAGCACACCGTTACTCGCCCGCGGGGGGGGGGGGGACTTTAATCTATCTCAACTACCGACGATACAACGAGATAAATGAAGTGCCGATCTAATAGAGGGATTCCTCAGTGCATGCATGCAACGATGCAAAAAAAAGAACAACGTCCGGCTAGCGCGACAACCCCGGAAGCCCTGCCCAACCATGGTCCGCAGAAGGATCAAAGTTGGTGGCTTCCCGCGATGCTGCTCTGCCGGATCACACCACTCTGTGGGAGCTCTGTCGATCGACCGTAACTGTTTCTATCGCCTTCACCCCCAAGCGACAGGGTGCATGTGTGTGAGCTACAAAGTAGATGCATCGGGGAACCTACAGAGAACAGAGCACAGGGTACAGGGTAGTAGTCGGTACTAGACACTAGGTACGGCGCAGGTACATTCTAGTATTGTACGCCGGATAATATCTACGCTGGATAATATCTACGACCCAGATGAAGAGACTGTTCTCGGCAGTCAAGTCCCGCCTGATCTCCATCGGAAAATAAACAGACGGACGGTGAAGGTGCGACAAGTCTGCGACTCTAGTTCGACGTGTGGTGCGGTACGTCACTTCTATACGATCGAGCTGGGGCATTAGAGTCGATCTAGACTCATTTCGTGCAGGCATAGTATGGAGAATTCCCGATGCTTTCGTATTGAATAGCCATATTACTCAATGCTGGATATTAAAGAATAAAAAACAATAATATTGACTATCCATATGAATTAATCAAGTGTCGAGAGGCGGCAAAACAAGGCAGTCGTCAGAGTCAGGGGAGAGCCGATGGCGAGTCAGCGATGTCTCAGGGCTAGGCGGCGTCATCTTGGGCAGCGCCAAAGTCAAAAGCAAATGAAGTGGAAAATAGGAGTTGGTTCCAGACAAGGATGGATGAACTCTGGTGTTGTGTCGACTGTGTGCACTGTGCAGAGTGTGTACACTACTATACACTGTAGTATGTAGCAATAATGTACACTGCGTGCAGGAGGCGAGCAAAGCCGGGTCGGTGCCGAGTCTCGGCCGGATTCGGAACAGTTCCAGTGGATGCCCGGAAACGCCCGAGGCACCAGCCAGCAGGGCGGCATTAGCATTGCTGTTGTTGTGGTTGGCCGAAAATCCAACTGACTAACCCTCCAAGTCCCGTGACATGTCGGAGCCGGCCGCCAGACGCCGCCGACAGGGCACGAACGCAGAAACAGACTCTCGGGGCATTGTCGCCGGCATCACCCCAGGCAGAGTTTCGCACGAGAAACTCCAAATAGACTTCCGGCCTTGCTATGCCTGTTCTCTGGCTCAATCTTTGCCATTGCTGCCCCCCCCCTGCCCACTCCTTGCCCACTCCCAAGGAAAAGGAGCTTTCCAGATCACGACACGATGTGCGGATGGAGCCCTTCCCGGCATTGTGTTCGGCTCTGTCCACAGCCACTGCCATTGGCCTGCCACTGTGATCCATCACTGCTTGCTTGCCGTTATTTGCGGCTTGGATGATGTCTGTCATTATGGAGTCCCTGACGTCTGGCTGCTCCTTCGGTCCTGCCTGGGCGATGGATTCCCGATATATAACGGCACTGCAGCTTCATGAGGCATGAAATTCTCCGACCTATCTGCTTCATCATCATCATCAGACATTCCCGTCTTCTGTCTCTTCTAGACCAGACACTCCTCTCTTATCCTTCCTCCTCTTATAATCACTCTTCTCTCCTGTCATCACCCCTCTTTGAGGCACACATACATATCATGGCATATGCCCGATCGAACCTCCCTGCGTCCTTCACGCTTGCAGACCAGTACATGAATCCCACCACCACTGCCACGCCAGAGGGCCGTCCCATCGAAGCTTCTTCATATCCCGTCACCTCCAAGGGTCCCGACCCTCTATCGGACGACTGGTCCTACGACAGCGCTATCGACCTGTTCAGCATGAACCCCATGGTGCCGCCCGACACCTTCGCCTTGGACGTCCCCGATGACATGATGAACCTCGAATCCAAGGACTTCTCCAATGTCGACTCCTTCGGCCAGCCCGCCGGTATCAGTGGCTTTGCCATCACAGATCATTCTGCCGAGGATGCCATCTCCAGCGGCTCCATGTCTTCAGTATGTCCTTCTTACCCCGCTACAAGCTACTGCCAAACCCTCCACAAACGTCCCCACTAACGCGCTTCTCAGGACCACGAGAGTGACGACCAAGCATGGTCCCCAACATACCACATGATCTCCCCTCTCGACTCTCCTATCGCCGACAACATGCTCTCCAAAGTCCAGACATGGGCCCCCAGCACCCAGACACAAGAAGCACGCCGCCGCATGGCTGCTTCCGCCGCAGCACAATCAGTCCCCAAACATCATCGCTGGTCGTCGAGCCCAGACCTCATGCCACAGATGGCTGCCGTCGCGGCCCAGGCCAACGCCAACCCCGCTGCAACTTCCGTCCCCGCACCAGAAACTGGCCGCAAGGTCTCCCGCACGCCATCCGACGCCAGCCCCCAGAACACCAGCCCCAACTCGCGCAACGCCGCCAAGAGGGCAGCGCACAACATCATCGAGAAGCGATATCGCACCAACATGAACGCCAAGTTCGTCGCCCTGGAGAAGGCCATGTCTAACAACGGCGTGGCCAAGACATCCAAGGGTGGATCCGCCTCGTTGAAGAAATCAGAAATCCTTACCAACGCCATTGCCTACATCCAAGAGCTACAAGAGGAGAACCGGGCCGCTCAGAAAGAACTAGCACTTCTGAAGCAGAACCTTCTCCCAGGTGGCATCTGGAGGCACACCGCCGGCAAGAGAACCTGAAGAAACCACAAGAAAAGAGAAAAAAAAAAAAAAAACACAAAAACAAAAAAGTGGTAATATTAATAATACCGAAAAAAAGGTAGACACAGACAGATCCTTTGATTCTGGATCGAGTCAGGCTTGCGACGAATTTTCTTTGTGAAACCTTTCCTTTGTGGACAATGTACTCTTCTCTTGTTCCTACTCGGATGATCATGTCGATATCCATGACAGTCATGTTTATACTGTAAAATATACAGCGATCCACTTATGTCGAATAATGATAATGCCGTTGATCGGTCAACCATGATCTTACTTTAGTCTTGATTGATATTTTATGCATAAACAACTTCTGCGATAACGCTCCAGACTCGAGGGAGGGTCTAAGTTAGTAGAAAAGTGTCGATCGACTGTCTCCACGTGATGCGACTTGTAGAGGGTAGATGTAATTCCTCACGACTCTGGCATCAACTCTGGCATCAACAACTACGCGGTACAAGTACGTATCCATGCCCAACGAGGCTTATCTGGTCTGGACTCAACATCCATTGTTTGTCTGAGCCAAGCTATGTCTCCCGACACGTCATGGATACAGGTATCAGTCAGTCGGGGCTTCAGCATCACCAGACTCCGGGACGTGCCCTTTTTTTTTTTTTTCCCTTATCCCATCGCATGCCTGTTTCCTGTACGTAGGAGTTATCTAACAGACAGATCATCCAGGCACAATCCGTTTGAGACGATCCGCGGTAACGTTGGATATCGACGCTGAGCTGGCCTGACAGAAGTGTCAGGGAATCGGAGCTCCATCGATGAGGCAACCAGGATGATATGATATGATACGGTATGATACGACGCGGGACGATGCAGCATAGAATAATCTTGGATAATCTGCCAAGTGAAGTCGACATGGCAGGCTGCAGAAAGACCAATGATCCGGGGCCGTGGATGATCGTGATCCTCAACCGACCGGCAAGCCGTGTCGACGGCACTACAGAACCGGGACCCCTATCCCGAATTGTTTCACCGATTCGGGATGATGAGCTAAGTGGTTGCTATATATATACCGTGGCAAGATTATATACGCTGCGTCGCTGCGATAACACTGGAAAATTCTTTTAAAATTTTTTATCTCGTGGTGTGACAAGTGCTGATAGACCGGGAGATACACCCTATTCTATTCTCCCTCACCGTAGCCTTCTTTGCTCGGCATATGGCAAGATCGCACGGTACGATTTTTCAGGAATTGCCGTTCGGGATGTCGCTGGGACACTGGATGCCACCCTCGCAGCAAGAAAAGTTTTCCCCTGCTCTCTGTCTTCCTTGATTCTTCCGACAATCGGCAGTCGGGACTTGCGCTGTCAATCTCCCGCACTGCAGCCGCATCTCTGCCGCAGTGCCTATCAATAGTAGTAGCTGTACTGGGCTATGTGTGGTCGATGAATCATGTCTGGGTTGTCTGGAACGCGTTGGAACTCGCCTCTTCCCGGCAGCAAAATCTCTGCCGTATCTGACATCATTGCCGGTGTTTCATCCTTGCCTTACCTTGGGTAGCCGATGCCGAACCACCGCCAGGTTGCTGGGTGAAAAGCTTGCTATCGCATCGATCGATCCATTCCCGTCAATTATCGTGGCATCCCGATCCTTTTTCTCGACTACTCCTGTCTTCGGACTACTGTCGACCCTCCCCGATCTCCTGAGTGGCATGCTATACTCCATTCGGTCCATTCTGCCCTGGAAGATCCATATCCATCCTCTCCTAAGGCCATCATCACACCACGATGACGAATCAGGAGCTATGCTGGCCCACCGGCTGTTGTCCAGCTCCTGGCAGATAGCCGCTGAAAGGGTATATATGCTCCCTGGAATGGTCCCTCGAAGCATGTTTTGCTATCATTCTTCTCATCATCAGTCTTTCTTATAGAGTCGTTGGCAATCGACTATATATTCTACCCTTTCCTATAGATCTTTTCCCGATATTTACCTTAATACCTATCTACCTACCTTTCCAAAATGGGTGACGTCGATATTCGCACTTCCGAGCTGGTCAGCCCCATTGATATCGCTGAATACCTCTATGTCCGCCTGTACCAGCTTGGTGTCCGCTCCATCCAAGGTGTCCCCGGTGACTACAACCTTGTCGCCCTAGACTACATCCCCAAGGCTGGCCTCAAGTGGGTTGGAAACTGCAATGAGCTGAATGCTGGTGAGTTCTAGCGAATCTAGATCCCTCGGGAAAGCTTCCAAATCCAAACCGAGAAACTGACATGGGCGGGAAAGGTTACTCCGCCGATGGCTACGCTCGTATCAAGGGTATCTCTGCCCTGATCACCACTTTCGGTGTCGGTGAGCTCTCTGCCGCCAACGCCATCGCCGGTTCCTACTCGGAGCGGGTGCCCGTTGTCCACATTGTCGGTGAGCCCAGCACGGCATCCCAGAACAACCGCCAGCTTCTGCACCACACCCTCGGAAACGGTGACTTCGATGTCTTCGAGAAGATCTTCGCCAAGATCTCTACTTCCGTCGTTAAGATTAGAGACCCCGCCAATGCCGCCACCATGATCGACCACGTTCTCCGGGAATGTGTTATCCAGAGCCGCCCCGTCTACATCGGTCTGCCCTCTGATATGGTTACCAAGAAGGTTGAGGGAGCCCGCCTGAAGACCCCCATCGACCTGTCCCTCCCCGAGAACCCCAAGGAGAAGGAGGACTACGTCGTCAGCGTCGTTCTCAAGTATCTGCACGCTGCCAAGAACCCTGTCATCCTCGTCGATGCCGGTGTCAACCGCCACAATGCCCAGGCTGAGGTGCACGAGCTGATCAAGAAGTCTGGAATCCCCACCTTCATCACCCCCATGGGCAAGGGCGGTGTTGACGAAACCCTCCCCAACTACGGCGGTGTCTACGCCGGTACCGGTTCCAACAGGGGCGTCCGCGAGCGTGTCGAGGAATCTGACCTCATCCTGAACATCGGACCTCTCCAGTCCGACTTCAACACCACCGGCTTCTCCTACCGCACCAGCCAGCTCAACACCATCGAGTTCGACCGCGACAGCGTCCAGGTCCGCTACTCCTACTACCCCGACATCCAGCTTAAGGGAGTTCTCCAGAACCTCATCGCCACCATGGGCGAACTCAACATCGAGCCTGGCCCGACCCCCTCCAACGCCCTCCCCGCCAACGGCGTTGACCACGAAACTGCAGAGATCACCCACGAATGGCTCTGGCCCATGGTCGGCAACTGGCTCCGCGAAGGTGATGTTGTCCTCACTGAAACCGGTACCGCCAACTTCGGTATCTGGGAAACCCGCTTCCCCAAGAACGTTCAGGCCATCTCCCAGGTCCTCTGGGGTTCCATCGGTTACTCCGTCGGTGCCTGCTTGGGTGCTGCTCTCGCCGCTCGGGAACTTGGCGACAACCGTGTCCTACTCTTCGTCGGTGATGGTAGCTTCCAGATGACCGCCCAGGAGATCAGCACTATGATCCGTCAGGGATTGAAGCCTATTGTGTATGTTCTCCCCTTCTTACCGACATTGAAACCCAAGCCTGAACTAACAATGAATAGCTTCGTCATCTGCAACAACGGCTACACAATCGAACGTTTCATCCACGGCTGGGATGACGAATACAACGACATCCAGCTCTGGCACCACGACGAGCTTGTCTGGGCCTTCGGCAACGACCACGGCAAGTACAAGACCCACAAGGTCAAGACCCGTGCCCAGCTCCAGACTCTCTTCGCCGATGAGTCCTTTGCTTCCGCTCCTTGCTTCCAGGTATGCTCTCCTCCCCTCCTCATCCCACTCGAATAGTAAATGCATTGATGCTAACGGCGTAATAGCTTGTCGAGCTCTACATGCCCCTCGATGACGCCCCGGCTGCACTCAAGCTGACCGCTGAAGCCGCCGCCAAGCGTAACGCCAAGCAATAAATGTTCTTTTCCTTCTCGAAATACTATTATAATCTTTTTACGATTTAGAGGGTGGATGATGGCATGCATTGAAGCGAAGCAACAAACAACAGAAGATATGACGATCTCGGCTTATGTTATAGATATATTCTTGGTTGATTGATTTGATAGACTCTGGTTCTTGGTGGTTGATCATGTTTTACTATCATTTTCAGTTGATTGCATATTAATGGTAATTGGCGTTTTCCAGCAAGGAAGCTTTGAAAAAAAAATTCTCGACTTCGATTTGACTGTAGTGGCCCTGTGATTGTCTTGCAGGAACCGTATAGATTCTCTTCTCCCGTGGACTAGTCGACTCCCTAGATTTGGACTTGGCTTGACACTTTATCACCGCTGATATGCAAACTGCACTGCGTTAAATGACCATCAGATTCCATTGTTTTACGTCTTTTTGAGACCTGTGTTCGAGGACTGGATCTTTTTTTACGACTTGCCAACTATATACGGGCAGACCGCTGCTAGACCACGTGACATTTTACTTTTTGTAATGGAGGTATATGTCGGAGGGGGTGAAACTCGCTGAGTTGGTTGATCTAGCTAGGCATACACGCGCCAAAGGAAAATATGATGCTCTCCCCTACCATCCCCGTATGCGGCACTCGCCGTAACGAACTTCGCATCAGCGGACCACTGACACGGGGCGGGACCGCCATACTATGTATGGAGTATGGCGGTCCCGCCCCGTGTCAGAGCCCGCTCCGTAGCCTGTAGCACCTGCCCGCGCGGACCGGCGCTCTTTTGTATCTAAAGCTACCCTAGCCAGCCGAGTTAGCTTCGGCCGTCTTATGTTCCGATCCGGAATCTTAGGCACGTGACTAATAAGGGCTAATCCTAACTAGGAAGGAGCTGAACCATGGGAACCACCAACATTAAATAATGCAATCAATCAATCAAAACAATCAGATAGGCCGAAGTGCCAAAGGGGCTGCGAGGGCGGACAGAGACGGCAAAAGTACACGTGATCTAACGTTTTGATAAAGCTATAAATAGTAGTTATTTTGGGCAGGCGGATTATCTAATAATACAGCACCGGGATTCGGAGTATATATATTCCGACAGCAGAGAGAGCTCAAGCGATTAAGCATGTCAATTAAGAGCTTCACAATGCACTAGAAACGGCGGTATATTGACATAGAGCGTTCACCGCGAATCTTATGAATCCTACGGTTTCCTCCTAGTATTTGATATCCGGACGCCGCACCCCTGATCCACTTCACTTTTGACTCACCTGTTGCACCTCTCTTTCTTGTCACTCCGATTCGACCCTCTGTTCTGTTGCCTATTCCAAGTTCTTCATAACCTAACGATCCTCAGCTACGTGTATATACACAGTGCCCGCAAAATACTAAATATAATCTAGTTACTGATCGGATAACTTCACGTGTAAGTCGGGTCCTGGATGCCTTTCGCGAATGTCCTTGTGTCGAAGGCGGACGGCGAAGTCATCGCCCTCGCAATACGGTGTGCTGGACTTCAAACTGCCATTAAGGGCTTTCCACAAGTAGTAAAAAATATCCCGCAGTGAAAGGTCCGCTGGAACTACTCGATGAAAGAAGCGCATTCCTCGAGGCCATCTTCAAAATGACCGGCTGTCTAATCATGATCCTCGTCGTATCCAATGTACTGACAATAACTAGTTATTATACTCAACATTCATTAAATGCATACCTACAAAAGAAAAATTGTACCAAAAATAAATCAATGAGGAATACCGCCTGTTCCGAAAAGCTCCATCTTAACCCTCTCCCCCTTAACGCCTAACTCCTTCAGCTCCGTCTTCATGTCGACCATGAACGAGGTCGGACCGCAAACAAAGTACTTGGTCTTAGGGTCGTCGACGAACAGATCCCGCTGCGCATCGAGTTTGCGGAGGTCAATCCGGCCGGCGTGGTGGTAGTCCACGCCCTGCTTGTCCGATTCGGCGGGTTGGCTTGTGAAGAAGGTCGCGTGGAGGTTGGGGAACTTGGCGTCGAGGGATTCGATATGGGACTTAAAGGCCCGGACCTGTGACGTGCGGGCGCCGTGGATATAGTGGATTCTCCGCTCCGTGGCAGCCGGGTTCACGGAGGACGTCAGGGTGTTCAGGATGGATGTCAACGGGGTGAGACCGACGCCCGCGGACACGAGAACGATCGGTCCCGAGCCGTCCCTTTCGGCGGCGGAGAGGAAGAAGTCGCCTTGTGGGTGGGAGACCTTGATCGTGTCGCCTTCCTTGTACTCGTCGTGCAGTAGGTTGGACACGCAACCCGGATGCGTAGCGGCGGAGGGATTCTGCGGATCCACGCCGGACTCTCTCTTCACGGAGATACGGTAGTAATCGGAGCGCGGTTTCTCGGACAGCGAGAACTGTCTGGCCTGCAGGTGCTTGAGGGAGGGGACAAAGAGCTGCACGCTGATGTACTGGCCCGGCAGGAAGGTAGGGAGGGGCTTCCCGTCGACGGGTTCCAGGTAGAACGAGGTGATCTCAGAGGACTCGGGGACTCTCTTGGCGATTCGGAAGTCGCGCCAGTCGGTCCAGCCGTCCGCTTGCTTGTAGAGTTCTTCTTCGCGTTTGATCAAGACGTCGGCGAGCTGCCAGTAGGCCGCAGCCCAGGCGTCGTGGATCTCGGGGGTCAGCGCATCGCCCAGGATCTGGCCCATGGCTTCGAGGAGGTATTTGCCCACGATCTGGTACTGGTCCGGCCGGATGTAGAGGGATGCGTGCTTGGTGCAGATCAGCTCGACGGTCGGGCCGAGAGCGCCCAGGTCGTCGATGTGCTGCGCGTACGCCAGCACGGCCATGGCCAGGGCCTTGGGCTGGTGGCCGGTGACCTGGTGAGTGGTGCTGAAGACGGAGTTCAGCTCGGGATGCGCATCGAGCATGTTCTTGTAGAAGGTAGTGGTGATGGTCAGGCCATGCTCCTGCAGGACGGGCACAGTGGCCTTGATGATTTTGACTTGCTCGGGGGTCAGCGGCATGTTTTCTTCTTTCTTCCTTTTCTTTTTATCAAGCTGGTACTGGAGAATAAGAGTTCTTCCGGATGGATTGAAGTGTGATGTTGCAGATACGGTCAAGTTTGCGTCAGGACGGTGTCATCCAGAGTATTTAAATACCACGACCGCCACCGAGTTCCCAGATGAAGGTTTTTTCTCGCCGCGAACAAAAAACTAAAAAGTGATCCGATCATGGAGTGTCTGGGACTGCGAGAGCATCTCCGCGGAGGAAGCGAACTTGACGTCTCGTTGTCGCCGCCAGGAACTGTCTAGAATCCGGGGAAAATGGTCTCTGCGTGTGCTGAGCATCCTGTTTTAAGTTGAAGCATCCTCGTTAAGCTGTCAGTCAATTAATATCAGTCCCTCATCGATATTGTAGATACCTGCCCAGCATCAACACAGATGCTGATTCTGCGATGCAACCGACGGCTATCAGGCCACTCTTTCCATCGCTTTCTCATCTGCTTTGGATGAAGCCGTCCCGTTACCTAATGTCCTTGGCTTCCCCTTTGCCACAGAGCCATTGGGTTGCTGCTGCCGGAACCTTCCGTGTCCGTGGAGTTTGTGAAGATTCGTTTTCTTCCCGCGGAGAAGCCCCCTCCACAGTCATCATACGATCCTGTTTCGGCTCAATCGCAGCGTCTGCGTTAGTAATTCTTCTGCGGGTCCATGGTTCTGCGTTGCTCATCACGGCATGGCTTGCATTCCACTGTGCTGCGTAAATCTTTGTCTCGTCTCTTGTTCAAAGGGGCCTAGAAGAGGCTGAAAACTGCATCGACGACATCACCCTACGGCAAGCAGTGCAGATACAGGGCTGCGTGGGAAGTCCACAAGGCTCATATTGGTAGCATGTCTTCTCTTTCTTAATGTTCTGATTAGAAGCTGAGCAGAGAGGTTGAAGGCCATGGAATGGCTATGTCGCGCTAAAAAGATGTCAGCAGCGAAGTAGCGTTTAGCATGTTGCGCAGGTCGACAGTTCATTGTCAATATCCACATCCCTTCCGACAATGACCATTAACTGTAGGATCAAATAGTCCCGGAAGCTACTCCTCTTTCCCCTGCTACATCGATGAATCCTGGACGCCGGTAGAGTTAGGTCTCCTGTAACTGCTACGTGCTGTTGACATAAGTTGTTCACAACGAATTCGTCGACGCAATAGGCTAAAGAAGGTGACTGATGAGTTATAAGATGAGGCAAGCGAGAGCGTCGTTGCCGGAACTTCATGGTGATATCTAGTACTTGGCATGTTTCGACTCATTGCCACATGGCGAGAACTCCTTCAAAAGTTGAATCGAACCACTAGTCTCAAACCACCCACGAGCATCAAGAGCTAGACGAACTGCCGGC
Source organism: Monascus ruber (assembly GCA_002976275.1). NCBI lineage: Eukaryota > Fungi > Ascomycota > Eurotiomycetes > Eurotiales > Aspergillaceae > Monascus > Monascus ruber. The sequence continues at coordinate 1,417,128 of PSNO01000007.1, read as the reverse complement.
CCAATTTTGAGCATTAGGCGCAATCGTGTAGCGTGTTGAGATAAGGGTGTTCCATCCTCTCTCATTGCTCTTCGCGTCCTGCTGCCATTTTGATCTGGATCTCCGTCGATCGATGGATGTATGTAACCGGGGACAAAGAAATAGCGAAACAGGCAACGGCAGAAATAGAAAGGATTTTGTCTTCGCTGACCCCGATTGAACAAGGAGATCATCTGCACACCATGACTCGACATCATGTGTACCTCTGTGCTGGAGAAGATATAGATATCGCGTTAGGGATGCATAGAGCGCGCGGGATAGCGCGGCACAACATCCCTGCAGCAGTTAGAATTCCAGGAACCAACGTTTGGAAAGAGAGATATCAAGCGATGTAAACAGTTTCTTTTTGCTCAGTTGAGTCCATGCCCCATCCACAAGGGAAGTCCATCGCTTCACTCTGACAGAGCCCCAAGTCGTCCAAGCTATTTGATATGAACGACTAGCAGACTGAAAGACTCGAGTTGGAAGAGAGGGAGAGAAATATTGTTTTATAGAACTGGTAGCACCATCTGAATTGTCCCGTGTGCAGTGATCCGAGAACAGTGTTTCGCCTGTCGTAGACAACTGGCCGTCACTCCATGCACTTCTGCTAATGTCTCTAGCCAGAATTATAGGAAGATTGCCGGAAGGATGTTCTGGCTTTATGATATCCTCGACAGAAAACCTGAAGATGTATTGGCATTCCCCATCCCCTCCTTTTGCCGCGATATAGCGTTCATAGCCACAAGAAGACAACGGACTCTTGACTGTTCTTCATTAACCACATTCTCAACCGTTGCAGATCTGGTTCTCAATAGTCATCTCGCAGTTCAATGCTCAGTATGGCTGATTAATGTGTCATTGATCGAATCAGCTGCCCTCTCTGGGCTGTTGTATTTGGCCGCAAGAGGCTCAGTTGCTGTAATCCCAATTGTATAGGAGTAAAGATCTCTCCTTAAAGAGGATAGCAATCAGCTTGACGCCTCTTAAGACAGGCATTTGGAGCATTCGACGGTTTCTGACATTGGATCTTGTCAACGAGACTTTTTATAGTTGAAACCAGCTTGTTAGTCGTGTAGAGTTCCCCTTGCAGCTCATGAATAAGACATCTCAGCTGGCCCACATGCCACAAGAACTTGGGAGACCCTGCTGCAGGCCCTGCTTGACATTACTTCCGAGTAATATTGCAGGCAGCTGGCCACTATTGAAGACAAAAAATGTAGTGCGCGTGCACTAATGCCTCTCTCCTGCCACCTTGCAGAGAGACCTCTAGTTCATGTTTCTCTCTATCCTGTGCCCTGCAGAAGAGCCTTGCATAGGTATCAGTGACACCTACTAGTTCCTGAAGGGTATCGACAAGAGTCCCGTAAAAGATAAGCGCGGGTTTGTGGAGATGCAGTGGTGTCGAGGTCCGAAATGAATTCCTAACCAGTAATGGCTGAAATTCCTGGTCTCAACAATAACCTGGTGTCATGCCAGACGACAAAAAATACAGGAGACGAGTATAGCATCTGCCTTGTCTGTTCATCCAGCTCAATCTCCCCTGCCGGTAGAGCTCACTGAGAGTTCTATTCATGGTTGATCCGACGGTCTCTCTGCCTTGCTGGGCAGACCCCAGCGTGATGTTTGTTTTGCGCGTAGTACACGAAGAATTCGCATACATTCCTCTTGTAATCCCCAATACTAACGAAGCAGTCTGCTCTTAGCAAACTGTACGTCGAGATTATATTCCTTGTGTAAGCCAGTCCATAACCAGCGTTGGTTTTTGGCGTAGTGTTTCAGCACTGTAGGGATCACCATGCATTAGACAGGGTATTTTTGGCAATCCTGCGAATAGCTAGATCAACAGGGTTTCTACTTGCTGCTGGTACGCAGAAGCAAGAGGAGCTCGATTGAAGTTGGGACTTGATGAAACCAACGATCTGCCTGTAGAGGAAGTTTTCTGGGAGGAGGCGCAGGCCAACAACCCAGTCAGGTAACGATGAATGGTAATGGGGGTTATAGTTAAGACGCATTCTATCAATGACGCCTTCTTTCTTCTACATAGTAACTGTCAGTTAGCGCACGTGGCCACTTACTGTGTTAGGAGCGTTATAAAAGAAAATGACAATGTAGCCAGGGAAATGAATTCCTGCATACTAGAATGCTATTCTAAAAGTATACCTATGCCTGAAAGTGAAACGACAGAGCATGACACACCCATAATTACCCAGTTCCCATTGCGTTGAATGCAAAATCAATAATAAAAGACATGTTGAGAGAATATAAAAATGCAGTGGACAGTGAAAGGAAATTCGTTCTCATGCGTTGAAAATTAATTTTGTTTTTATTTGCATTTTGTCCCTCCATCTAGTGTGGACAGTAATGGCCATGTCCGGCACTTCACAGCATAGCAACCACCCCAAGGAAACCAGCCAATCCGGCACCCAGAGCAGCGGTGGGACGAGCAACACCCAGACCGGAGGACGTAGACGAGTGCGCAGCAGCGGAAGCGCTGGCAGATCCGGAGGCGACGCCGGTGCCGGCGCTGGAGCCGGAGCCGGAGCCGGAGCTGGAGCTATCGGTTGTAGCAGCGGATCCAGATGACGCAGAAGTGGTGAAGCTAGCAGTTCCGGTGATGGTGGACAGACGAGAAGCGGCGTTGGAAGCGGCACTTGCAGCCTCCGACTCCAGGACGGCGGCTTCAGAGGTCAGAGAGGCCTTGACGTCGGAGGCGGCAGTCTTGGCGGCGCTCTCGAGAGACGAGGCCTCGGATTTCAGGTCAGAGTAAGCAGTCTCAGCGCCCCCAGCGACAGACGACCCAAAGCGTTCGGCACTGGTTGCCAATGCGGCGGCTTCGGAAGAGAGAGAGGCAGCGACGCTGGGGGCGGCGGTCTTCGCTTCGGCGGCAAGAGCGGTGGCCTTGGACCTCAGGTCGGAGACGGCGCTTGCGCCTGCCGAACCGACGGTGGCAGCGATGCCTTCGACGTCGGAGACGATGGAGTTGATGAAGTCCAGCTGCGCGGTGGCAGAGGAGAGGAGGAGGAAGGCGGAGGCCAGGAGAGACAGTTGGATCTTCATGGTGCTGTGTTGATGGAGCGAGGAAGCAGCTAAAAGGATGACTTAAGGACTGAAGTACTCTGTGAAGAATAGTATGGACGGTAAGAATGGATTCCGTGAGGGGAGAAGGTGATGAAACAAACCGGGCAAAAAGCGAACCTTTATACCCCCTGGCTGTGGGGGAAGGAATCAGGATGCAGCTGCTGGGACGAAGAGCCACTTTCCACCTTCCATAAAGCCGCAGATCATGACGGATGGCTCCGCACGACGAACGAGGCCCGTTTCCATTCTTCTTGCCTCTTCTTCGTCGAAGGAAAAGGAAATGATCTGGGTAAACTCTGGCTCGTCAGCCATGGCAGCACCAACGGTGTGGGCGACCACCAGTGAAAAAAAAAAAAAAAAAACAAAAACACAGGAACCCACGATCGTGACAATCTCCGTCGCAGCCGGAGGATGTCGTCGTCAGCCATTCAACGGCGTGAGACACGCCCAATTTCCAGCGAAAAAAAGACGCGATGCTAGCAGCGATGTGATTTGCGGCGCCGGGATGGCTGGAAAGTTGACCCTCTCCACTGCATTCGCTATAAATAGATGCACGAGTGGCTGGACACAAATCAGCATGCTTATTACGATGGTGATTCCCCGGTTCAGTGTGCCTGATGTCAGTCAATCCGTGGGTTGCTGCTGCTCCGTGGCTGAGCAGCGTGGCAGTACGGTCGCTGCAGTGGCAGTGCCCTCAAAGTCAAAAGAAGCTTTGGAAGAAGAATCGCCGGAATGATCAATGACATCGTGAGGCTTGGAAACACCGAGAAATGCAGGCCAAGGTAACAGCTGTATGCACAGGGAACAGGCACTGCCAAGCTTATTGCTCCTCTCTGAGGCTGTCTCTTTCCCAGGTCTTCTCTTCATGAAGCGTAATGCAGGATTGACATGGTATGCATGGTGCCCAGGAACGGAGGCTTTCAGGCTTTCGCAGGCAAAGTCTTTCGCAAGGATGGAGGAGCCATGTCCCAAGACTTTAGGACTTGCAGTGCTCCTCAGGATCAACAACGACACCTCGAGATACGCGCCAAACACGTGCAGAGATCAGTAGCAGACGAGACGCGCGGGAATGATCTCCACGGCTCGCGCGCAGAGCGCGGCTTTCCGTCCCAAACTGCCATTTAACTTCTCCGTGAACTTTCAACACCACGACCAGCTAATGAAAACAGAAGAAGAACGATAGCATCAGGTACCGATCTATCAGCTTATCATCGGTCTCTGCCGTGCTCTCTCGGTCGTCGCCGTCGCGGACCTTACCGTCGCTCCGTCGCTTATCTGGCGCAGGAGCCGCATTTCTTGACAGCAGACAGTTGTCGATTATCCAGATGTCGCTGCTGATTTCGACCAGCAGAATAGGAGAGGCTGGAGGGAAGAAATGCATTGAGAATATGCATGGTGGTTCTCCTGTTTGGTCCTCTGACGTCTCGTCCATGGCAGATCTCGTTGAAATGTGCTACGTTCGCCATCTCCTGTCGATCTCGTGCTGCCAGGAGCAGGATCGAGTTATGTTTATCAGCGCTGAATCGATGCGTCGGCCGCTCGCTATCTCCAGTTTTCTCCCGCCAAATCTATCAGCGGCCGAGCGTGCTTCTATCTATCTGATCTGACAGGTATCATGGAAACATTTATTAGTAGCTCGATACATGCGAACCATGGCCCCTGGACTCTGATTCAATCGCTACAATGCTCCTCCACATTTTGCATAGCTGCGCGGCTCCACCGCATCTGATCTAGACGATGTCAGCGTCAGAGACATCCGAGTATGCCACTGCCACCCTGGTCATCAGCTGGACGGGGACTGCCCTGGGCCTGACGGTGTTCATCCTCCGCTTCGTCAATAACTGGTGGTTGATACGCCGGTTCGCGTGGGATTTTCATCTTGCTGCGTTGACATTTGTACGCATGCCATCTCATGTACACCTCGGCTGTGCTGTGAATGAGATTGTCCGTGCTAAGCATAAGCCAGGCTATCCAGCTAACGGCTCAAATCGTCCTCCAACTCTCCCTCAACGCCGGAATAGGCCGCCACCGCTCTGTCCTCTCTTACCACGAGGCCACGGACGCCCTGAAATGGGCCACCGTCTTTCAGATCCTCGCCGTCGCCTCCAGCGTCACGGGCAAGCTGGCTATCATGGCCTTCCTCGTCCAGATCCGCGGCCTCCATGAACGCAGGCCCTGGCTCTTCTGGACGCTCGGTATCCTGCTCATCGCGATCAATGTGGCCGACTTTGGTACCATGTTGGGCCAGTGTCGACCCATGCGGAAGATATGGGATTCGGAGATCCAAGGGACCTGTGAACCGGGGAGGAAGGTGAATGAGATATATTCATTTTTTCAAGCTGGTATGCTCTCTACGTGCGATGGATAACATTGTGTGTGTGTGTGTGTGCATACATATGGTCGAATGCTAATTTTCGAAGGATTCAACGCTTTCTCCGACGCCCTTCTAGCCGCGTACCCGATCCATCTCTTCTGGAAGTTACAGATGGAACTACGCGTCAAAATCGGACTATGGTTCCTCATGGGACTGGGGTGGATGTAAGTATACGAGTCTTAAGTCGACCATACTTAAACTGACTTAAAATTATCCAGTGCTGCCATCTGCGCCGCCATAAAAACCTACCAAATCCGCTACCTAATGGATCCATCCGACCTCACCTGTAAGCATCACCATCCATCCATGCATACATACATACACACCCATACATATGTAGAAAGATGAGTGTACAACTGACAAACAATTTATAGACAAGATATCACTCCTTCTAATCTGGGGATCCACTGAATCCTGGATAATCCTAATAGTCAGCTGCATCCCGCCCATAAAACCGATCGTCAAACGCATCCTGGAAACCCTCCACATTATCTCGACGGCCAGCCCCAGCTCGAAAAACGGATACTACAACTACAACTATACTAGCCGCTCTGGGACAGCAAAGTCGTTCCATTCACAGTCTCTATCGCCCGGTGCCGCGTATCGGACGTTTAACGGTGGCACTATTGATGCCAATTATGACAATACTGGGATCGATCATGCTTACTTTGGAAATAGTTCCATGTATGAATCGCGGGGTCTGGCTCGAGCCCGTGCGTATCGTGGTGCTGATGGGAGTTTGTCCTGGGTGTTAGATGGGATTAGTTTGGACGGGGAAGGGCTTGAGACGGTTGATCATGACGGGAAAAAGTCGCAAGGGAAGAAGGGGGATGGGGCTGATGGGGTTGTCATTACGACTGATTTTGAGATGTTCGAGGACCATGATCATGACAGAGAGAATGAGGGAAGGGACGATAGGTTGAGTGTTGTTCGGATGGTTTGATCCTCCCTTTTCTGATTATGATTACGATTATGCTTCTTCTAATTTTTTGTTTTGTTTTCTTATGTACATCTTTCATATATGCGAGATACCCTGAATCATGCTATATGCGCATGCATGCTCGTGTCCTGCACAATTCATTTTTATTCCCTGTCTTTAGAATCTCTCCAGACAGCATACCCAGCAAGTTCCAGGAGATACCGCTCCCGATAATTGAAAACACGTCTACCGGCATCCTTCAGGAATCTTCGCGACGAGACAAGGAGTAGCTCCCTCCTACCGTCATCGTCGGGATCCGATTTGGCAGCGAATTTCAACAACCCCCCCCGCGTAATACACAAGAGAGCCCTTGTATCCGACGCCGGAAAAAGCTTCCGCAGCAGCAACTCACCATCATCATCCCCGCTAATCCATGCGCAGAAGTCCTCAAAAATGCCATTGCCGACGATGAATTCTAGGATCGACTCCAGCGACCCCATGTCCACAATAGACAGAGTCAGAGACAGGGAATCGGGACCCGACTGCACCAGTGCGTTGTGGATAGTAGTCACGTATTCCAGTTCCTCGAACAACGAGCGGCTGCGGCGGCTGCAAGTTCGTCCACACTCGGACTCATTCCACAGAGGTCGATCGTACCCGAGCTTCCAGCGCCAGAAGTAATTGAAGAATATGGATAAAAGAATACACGGGATCAACATCACATATCCCCACCACCTCGTGGCGGTGACCATGGACGCTGCACCGGCAACTAAGCCCGTGAGACCGTTGATGACGGTGTGGCAGCGCAGATGAAAGAAGCGAAGCCGGTACCGATCTCTGAAGGTATTCATGGTCGGGTTCCTCGCTGCCGCTGCACTGTGTCGATGATATCGGAGGAAAAGGTACGCGGACCAGATGGCATTCAGGACACCGAATAACGCGGTGAATGAGTTGCCCACGTACCCTGACAGTAAATTACTGGCGTGGAAGATGGTCGGATTTGCTCCCCAGATCGCCATGATCGTGCCCACGCCGACGAGAACGGCACCGACACCTCCTAGGGCATCCATGACGAGGCGATCGATGACCTCCGTCCCGATCTCCCGGAGACAGACGCCGAGACGACTGCGCAGAAGCCGTACCGTCTCGTCATCTTTCTCATTGTTCACCGCAGCAGTGGCAGTTTGTTCTTGTTCCCCTTGTCCATATAGCGCCCTCCGCAGCCTCTCCCTTTCCATAAGAAGAAGCCGCACATTCGCCCAACTCAACCTGAAGTCCCTCAACGCAAACAACGACATCAACAAGGCTGCCGCGCCGCCAATGACCATGAACACGACCGCGTAAAGAGGAACCGGAATGATATTCCACACATTCGCCGCGAAATCCCCCGCGTTAGCCAGCTCAAGATACCCCACGCCCGCGGAAAGATTGTTTTTCAACCCCCGCTGTGGTTGTCGTTGGAGGCGAAACCGAAACCGGCCGCGTTTTTGTCGGACCATCGTAACGGATGGTTGCTCGGTCTGGGATGATGGTTCCTGGAGCGTTTGGTCGGTTTCTCCTCGGAGTAACCATGGTGTTATTGGGGGTGGGGGACGATCTTGTGTTTCCATTTTTTTTTTCTAAGTAATGAAGAAAAAAAAAGTCTACTTAGACTTTATGTTTGAAATGACAGGCTGGTTCGCATTATTTTGGTCCGGCTTCTAGCGCATCACTGATGGATTTGACGGACTGGGTAGGGGTATGAGACAACAGAAAGGAGGGAGACAAGGGGGCTGAACAGTCAATGTTCTGAAGATGGAATATACCGCACCAGGCGAGGTATATCCGAGTGAGTGTAGCGAGCACGCAATGCTGAAGAGAGAGAGAGAGGAGGGGAGGGAGAGAGAGAGAGAGAGAGAGGGGGGGGGGGGGAAATACTGAAAATGAGGAAGAGGAAACTAGTCAGCTGACAGCCAGGAAAACAGAAACAGTAATGCCACCATCTCCTCTCCAGGCCGCATAGCATGGCATAGTCCAGCAGATCTTCTAATAATAATGCCGCTAGCGGACGAGTTCACAATAACCCATATCCACCGGCTGACGTTGCTCCCTATACTCGGACGCTTTTCCATTGGAACGCGGAAGAGGCAGCCTTGGCATGCCCTATAGGGCTGATCTGGATAATTAGCTACATATTACTGGGTATACACTGTACGCGCTGTACGCGCTATACACTCTGTAGAACAAATTAACTTCCAATCAGAAATAATGTCTCAATAATCACCATCATCTCAAAACAGCCGGTGCAACCTTCCGGATCTCCCCGTCAGACTGAACGGCCATCTCAACCTCATGCTCGGTGTAACCCCCCTCCGGCCTCTCCGCACGCTCCGCATCGAACTCCCCAACCATCAACCGATCCTGTCGCTTATACATGCGCCAGAAGACAAGGCTTCCGTGCACCTGTGCCGCAGAGAAAGCCACGTGCAGAAGCGGCGTGGTGATTTTGAACGCGAGCTGCCATCTGGACCACAAGCTGCCGAAGAGGTACATGGTCACGATGGTTTCGGCAGCTGTTCCCGCTGCCGTGGTGATGCAGGAGAAGAGGAAGACGCGGCTGAGGAAGGAGTGTCGTCTGGGAAAGATGCGGTAGAGGATGATGGCGATGTGGGGGAAGAATTCGGAGACGATATCGAAGGCGCCTTATTATTCAAGTCAGATGCGTTCATGCACACATATGCCATAGTGTATATACAGGAGAGAGACACATACCCCAAACAGTGCAAAGAACAAACTCATAGTCTGCATCCGGCTCCCGATCCAACCGCAAACTGATCGCAATCGCGGTCTGCCCGATGATAATAGTGCCGATATGGTGCAGCACGGCCACAGGAGACAGCTTCACGCGGTACAGAAGCTCAAATACATACATAGCGATGAGCATCTGCGCGACGACAACCAAGATATCGCCCAGCGTCACGACAGAGCCCTTGACATAGGGCGTGTGGAAGGTGGCATCGCCAAAAGTGACATCGATGAACGGGTACGCCGCCACGACCAGGATGACGATCTTGGTGGTCCCGGCAATGTGGTGATTGATGAACCCGCGACGGTTGACCTCAGTCAGGTCTGTGTAGATGCGGCCGTAGAGGCATTCGATGAGGAAGCCCTCAAGGACATAGTATCTGATCAGGAAGAGGACAACGAGGACAATGGAGATGATGAGTGCGGAAAAGGGGGCGAGGATGGAGATGGGTTCGCGGGGGAATCCTTCTAGGGTTCCGTCTCGGTGTCGCGTATGGAGATGGGACACATCCATTGCTTACTCTATGTACAAGGGAACGAGATAGAGGGATCGACGGAATGGAAATAGGTAGAATAGAAAGCTATACCATGCGTGGGACGGGGATATCCGTAGACTTGCGCCCTCCTGAAGGAAGACAAGCAGCAAGAACCATAGCGAGAAAAAACACAGGCAGCAACAAAAGAACGGCGCATGAGCCAAGAAGAACAAAGAAAACGGAGCTGCCTGGAGGAAGGGAGAGGAAATGAATATGCAAAGCAAGACCAGCTAAGCACTATGCCATCCTATGCGCCAAAGGGTGGGCCGCAAAGGATGCGCATTGCCGGAATGGACATTATGCCGACTGTGATTGTCTGTGGATCCCCTGTTGGTGACAAGTCGATGGCACTCATTATTTGCCATGTTTGTCACTAATAAGACGGCCATGGAATGCATATATGATAGGCCCAGGACAAACGGCTATGAAGGGAGCAAGAGTGCACGCTAGCACGGCCAAGCTTCCGGGCAGAGGCTTAGCAAAAGCTTCGCTGTGGAAAACACGGGGGTGCGTATACGCGTATCCATTCATTGTTACATACGGGAAATGAGGTGGACATGGCGTTGGGGGAGTCGTATATTTATCCTGCGAACTTGTAATATTAGCTGTATTCCATGGCTGCGCTGTAACCCATATAATAATAACAATCCTGCTGCCTCGTATTTACAGTGCTATTTATATCAAAAATAGTAAAACATTGATCAGCACGTTACGCATCAACTGCATCAACAAATGAGGCATTATTGACACGGAGCAATATCGTCCGTATTAACGGGATTCTGCTTGTTAGAAATGCCTCATATGCGGCAAGAATAGGATTGGATTTGTTTCATTTGGGTAGCCTTTTCCCCGTGACTTGCAGGAAGGCATCATCTTATACTCTACACGCACTACTCCGTAAATGTAGAATTTCGTTCACTGCAAGTCGGCTTCGGTACATCCAAGATTTATGGCATTTATGGCATTTATGATATTTATATAGTCAACACTACTCTTTCTTGGTCATCGTATGCTTGGGCTCCGAATGCTTTGTCGACCCTAGTGCCTTGATCAGCTTGATCCCCGCTTGCATAGCCTCCTCGCTCGTCTGCTGTAACGACCAGAACTCTGTCCCCCGTTCCGACGTGCGCCGGTAGATCCCCGCAGTCAGCTCCTTCTTTATACCATCCATATCGCCAGCCTTCGCCGCGTCCGTGTCCGAATTGGGCTGGTATACGGTCACGTATTCATTAAACCGGACTGCCGGTTTGGACTTTCCAGATGGGCTGGAAGGAGCCGTGTCGCCCGACCCTATGCGCCCTTCGAGGTAGCTTTTGCGCACGGCATATTGCCTGGCCTCCTCGCGACGAACTGTATCTGAGCCGAGCTTGTGCAATGCTGCACGGACAGCCACACGGACCACCAGGTACAGCTGTTCGGCGATAAAGACGATCAGCAGAAGGTACGACAACCTCACTTCCTGCATGCTGCCGCGGTAGATGTACACGATGGCCGACGACGAGAGTGTGCCCAGCCACGAGAGGAACTCGAGTCCCTGCAAGCACGGTCCGATGGTGTCCGTCCGCGTCGGTGGCGGTCGCTTGCATTCCAGCCCCAGTTTGAAAAAATCTCCGCGCACCTCTAGCCAGTTGTTCAGGAGGAAGCCCAGCGGCACCAGTGGCCATGCAACGCCAAAGAGGGCCAGGTAGCCGAACTGTACGCACATCTCCAGGATGTCATCTTGCACACTGTATTTGTCCGCTTCTGCCTCGTTGCGGACGCGTTTCAGGAACGTCATTTCTTCCGGAGGATCGATGATCAACATGTCGGTGCGCATGGAATAAGTCCGAGGCCTCATAACCTTCTGGCGCTGCGTACGGTACTCCCTCCATCTCTCCCACAGGGAGCGCTTGACATACGGAAGGACGACTTCTTCGCCAAAGTTGAGTGCCTGGGCTGTGACCGACAAATATATCACCTCCTGTTGCAACCGGTTGGGGTCGACGTGGATATCCGGCTTCTTGATTGGTGACAGGTATGGAACGATTCTCTCGCCGAACGGTACGTAGATAAACGCGGTTAAGATGGTTGGCAAAAATGATGTGATAAAGTTCATCACGAACGTCTTTTGTGTATGTGCCAAATCGTATTCGTCGCTAGTCCGATAATTCTCGTAGTCGGTCAGCCGTGTAGCAATCATCGTCAGGAAGGATGTGATCGTCGGTAAGGAGAGGGAAAAGAGAACAGTGGGAAGAAATTCGAGGTAGCCTTTAAGGTTCCCGTCATAGAGTTCCGAGATGAAAACTTCCAGGGCAAAAGTCACCACGATGAGAGTTCCCAAGGCTAGAGAGGCCACCAGGGCAAACGGAATTAATAGAAGCTGTCGAAGAAGCTGCTTCCGGGTCGAGAATACCCGCTTGATTTCACCAGTAATCGGGTCTTTGACCTCTTTATCCCACACGTATTGGACACGATTCACCTTCAGAGCGCGCACGCCATTGACGCCCCAGCGGAGACTTAGGTCCGTCTCCCGCATCTTCCAGTACTCGACAAAGACAATGCACCAGACACAGTTTGCCAGAGCAAAAGCGATCGAGTACGGACTGAAATAAAGCCAGCAGATGACGCCCCATGCCGCGGGGAAGATAAGGAAGAGGGAGTAGCACTGGATGAACGCGAAGTAGTATGCGACCTGGGACAATAAGGGTCAGAATAGGTTGAATAGTGGAGAGAAATAGGGGTTACCTTTTCACCGAATAGGTCACGAATAGCATCCAGATCACTTTCGGTCAACGTAGTCGTCTTGCTCCACCGGCGCAACAGCTCCCCGTTGGAAGCCTGATTATGAAGCGGAAACGATGACACGACATTCTTCCATTTCCCAAACTTTGGAGTGATTCCTGCACCGCCCAATTCTTTCTGCCAGGTGACCGAATGGTAGACGGATCGTATTTCCTCCGCAGGATTCGTTGCAACGACAGACTGACTGCCATCCACGGGAAGATGGTGGACGATTCCAAACAGATAGTCTTTTACTCTATTTCCACGAGTGTCTGTTAGGGCATGCTCGTTACAGAAAAGGGATCGTGATGCAAGTCTCACCTTGAATTGTACATCATGTTCTCCAAGCGATTTCGGGGAACTCTGATGAACACCAGCAGCGACGAATTCCCAGGGCCATGGCGCACCTGGGTGCGAAGGCCAGCCTCCTCGAGTTCGTGGATGAGACTGCGGAACTCATCCACGGCATCATCTACGTCTGTGAGGATGTCAGTATGTGGGTGGGTAGAACAAGAAGAACAAGGGGCTATAGGAGTGGCTGTGCAAATACCGGTACAGTTGAATTGATACTGCAGAACCCAGTCGACCCCGAAATTATCGCTCTCGTCGTACCCAAGCTTGCTGTACCCGGGGATGAAAGTCATTCTCAAGACGACCGGCGGCAGAGGGACAGCAGGGATTCCCGGGAGACGGAGAGGCAGGCGGTGAGGGCTTGGAGGAAGAAAGAGAGCGAAGTTCTGCGGGGCCTTTTTCAGAGCGAAGCTGAAAAGAAGATGCCTGGAGGAACGTGCCGGATTCCCAACTCGACCGTGCACCCATAGCAGATGAGTTGTCTGTCAGAGAAAAGGAAAAGAATCTAGAGGAAGCCTTCCAGCACCAGCTCAATGGCCGGCTTCACCGATGGCCGAGGTTACATGACCGTCACTGGTGCAACGGACAGTGCGCTGGCATAGGGCTGCGTAAGACAAGGCGCTAGTTGGTGCCATCGCCCATCGGCTGGTATTTCCTGCTTCTACCGGGGCTAATTAAAGCAGAATTCGCCGTATTACGCTAGTAACACACTAGTGCCACGCACCCTTACCAGCTGCCACGGCTGACGTAACAGCCCCGTATTAATCTAACACTATTGAGCACACATTTGTTCGTCACGTCTCATGTCCCTGCGAGTACTGCTCCAGAAACGTCGGGTACCCCATGCCGTCCATGAGCGGTACTTCTGACTCCCAGTCCAATATGGGGGTGAGGAAGATGTCGCCTGAGCTCATCAAGCCGTTGCCCATCTCCGGCATGACACTAAGAGTTGGAGTTGGGCTAGGGTCGCTCACACCCAGCTGATGGTCTGCAGGCGTCGCAGCATCCTCCACCCCGCTCGTCTCAGGTTTGTGCCGATCATACACCTGTTTGCGCGCAAAGGGATATGTGCCTAACGGGCTGAGGATGTACTCCAGAGAATACTGAGGAGGAGGGGGAGGAGGAAGAGGAGGAGCAGCTGTTCCAGTATCGTTTACGTTCTCCCCTGTGAGTGGCGAGAGGCGCTGGGGTGGACCTTCGGGTGAGAACACCATGTTGAACCGCCTGAGGGCCTGACTGGCTGACTCGGTATACACATCGGTCTTGATGTAGCGTTGTAGGTATTGTAAGATCCGGACATTACTTTCGAGTAGTTCCTGATAGCTGCGATAGGAGTATTGTGGAAGCGGTGGCTCAGAATGGGGCCATGAAAGAAGACTGGTGACGAGTACACTGCTGCATACCTGCGTGTGCACAACGTAGGGAACGTCGACGATGCTAGGCCGGTGGCAGTCCCAGAGCTCTTTCAGGAGAGAAGCGATATAGACGGCCTTGCTAGCGCATGTACGATGACACAGCCGGATGAATGCATCCGGCGCGTTCTCACGGATCCATTTCGTCGCAGTGTTGGGGAAGACCAGCTGCGACACGCCGACGCGATACAGATCGTTGAATGTCTGGGAAATGAGAATATGCAGGCCAAAGTACAGATTAAGTCGACCGTAGGATTTGAACAGATAAGTATTTCCCGGAGATATTTTCATGTTGCTGGGGATTGAGTTCTCGAGGTTGACAAGCTCTCTATTAAGCGCGCTGAACTGTGAGCGTCCACCAGTATCCCACGGCACCTCGCCCTCCAGATGCTTGACGTATTTCAAGATCTTGGAACGGACATCCATAGCGCGAATGTAAAATGCTCGCAGGTCGAGGTTGTCAGCTGCACCGTTGCCATGCGCCGCGTCGACAAAGGGCAGCAGCTTTCCTCTGGGCAGCATCTCTGTTACGCACGGTATGTTTCTCACAAACAGGTCTTCTAGGCAGGGCAGCTGGACCTGGATATCATCAACAGAGACAAATCGCAACTGGTCAATCCCACACTCTATAAATGCATCCAACAGATAGCAAGTCCAAGCCAGCCTTCTCCTGCTTTCCTTCGTAGCCCAGGACACGCTTGTATTCTTCTGGCAAAGGATATCGAAGTCATGTTCAATGTTGAGTTGCAGCACTTGCATATGTCTGGAAATAAGCCCACTAATGAGAAACCCTTTTGCATAGTCCCCAACACGCAGATGATACTCATGCAACAAGATATCCGTCATGAGGCTCTCGATTCCAGGGCGGCCAAAGTTTGAAAACATAAGGCTCATCGCGGTAGTCGCCCAGCCCTTTCCAGCTTCAAAGAAGCGCATTGTAGGATCAAGATCATCGCCATGTACTCCCATTACCTTTGCGTAGTAGAATGGGGCAGCAAGAGCACACATTGCATAGATGAGTCCAGAGTCCGTAGAATAAACCTGGTCGGAATCCTTGAGACGTTCCATAAAACTAGGAATGTGCAAAAATCCCATACACCGGACAGAGTGAATATGAGCAAAATACAAATCAACCAGCTCCTGCAACCTATCTATAGGTGGCAGCTGTTTATCCATCAACCACCCTGGCACAGAGGCAGATACGGAAGCAGATGCAGATGCCGCCGTATTAAAATCCCGATGCAGCGCATCCTCTCGCGAACGCGCTGCTACTTCCGAAAATGAGCATTCAAGATTCCTCTTCGCGCAGCGCTCGCAGATAGGACTGCCATAGCATTTCGCCTTTGCAATTTTGCACTCGACGCAGGAGCGCAGGATCCGGCGCCTCTTAAGGCCTGCCTGAGTGACATAGTCATTGGAACTGGTGGAGGCATGGACGGCATTAAAGTCCACTCCTGCGTTTACCGAGTACACGCATTGCTCGCCTAGTTTGCGACATTTATGGCAGGCACCTGGTGTACGGTCACATTTGATCTGTAGAGAGCAGTCAGGAGTGCGACCAGTTCTGTCGGGAGAAGTTACACGGAAATCAATACGAACCTTACGCCTGCGGCAGATCAGACAGCTAACAGACTCCATGCGGCTGGGTCATCTTATACCGATCTTGGATCCATAGGTGTGCGACGTGTCTACGCTGTATACAGAGCTGCAGCTTTCCTGAGTTTCCTGAGTAATAGTTGATAGCCGCGGTTGACGCAGCCGCGTCGCGTGCTCATCGGGAGAAATGTCGTTATCGGCTATCGATAAGCGGATGTCGGCCGACTTCCGTTAATCTCCGGATATTCTATAATCGTTAATGGCACCTACAACGAAGTATAAGCAAAGCACCAATATAAAATAACATCTACACAGCAGAAACGACCAAGATGACGGTTTTTCCCAGGTCATTCCATATGATTACACCATTCCTATCCTCTCAGACCTTACTCACCCGGCATAATATTCTCCAATCTCACCTTTTTCGCAACCCTAGCCACTGGAGCCCTAGCCCACGGCGCCCAATTCCGCGTGTTCGACAACACAGCTTACACAAACACATCTATCGGCTACGGCGCAACCCCCATAAACTGGATCCCAGCATACGTCTGTAAGCCACTCACAAAAGGGTCCGTCTTATCCCCCGCCGAAACCTGGAAAGCCATCGTCCGCGAATGGAACATCCACCCAGGCTACCCACTCGTCCTGGACTGCGATGAACATCTACTTCACGAGCACAGAAAAGGCAGACCAGAATCTCGAAATCATATCCGCGCTGCAAACCTGGGCCGCGGACGTGGTGAGCCCCAACCAGATCATCGGCTGGTATGGTCTGTCGGGGAATACCGTTCCGGCGATGTATGGGCATTACCGCAGTTTGATTGCGAATTACAATCGGCATGCTTTTTTCCGTCTGCGTATACCTTTACGAATAGTTTTGATGATTGGAAGAAGAAGCTTGATTCTGTTGTTGGCGTGATCAAGGAGATCAATGGCAGTTTGCCCATTTGGCCCTACACGTGGCCGCAATATCATAATAATAATACCCTTTCCCCCCTTGATCTGTGGGAAAGAAAGTTGCAGGCGCTGGCGGAGAATGGGGATCTTGATGGGTTTGTTATCTGGGGTGGGAAGAACCATGCTGTTTGCAATGATGCCTGCCAGGCTACGGCGGGTCAGCAGCCATGGCTGAATACGACGCGGTCGTTTCTGAGTGATCTTTATGACCTCTTTAACGGTCTGGCAAAGAGGGAGGGAGTACAGTATTTGGATATGCGGAGTAGACTAGCTCGTGGCGTTTATAGCTGTTTTGAGCTCTATACTAGGGCTCTCGGTGCAATATATGTGTACATTTCCTTTTATATAATATACAATCAATAACTTCTAATTAAGCCTATTGAACCTGACTCTTCTCCAAATCAACCGACTGCTTTTCCACATCACTCCCCGTCCCCTTAACAGGAGGCCCATCCCTCCGCACCAAAACAACAGCAGGAATAGCAACCACCAAACTCGCCATGGTCAACCCCCAATTCATAGCAAACTGCGTCATAGCCTTGACCTTCTCCGCATTTACTCTCCACGCCATAGCACCGCCCGCAGGCTTGAGCGCCGAGTACGCACCGACAATAACAGCATTGACGACGGGATTATGTGACTGCGCCCCCATGATCCAGTAGCAATACGACTGCCAGATCGCATCGTATGCACCGTAGAAGAAGTACAGAAACATAGGACCGAGATAGATGCTGCCGTCTTTGTAGTCGATGTCTTGCTTTAGGCCCTGTTTGAGTCGTCTGTCGTCCCAGACCTGGAAGCGGTAGCCGCCGCCCCAGATGGCCATGCCGGTGACGAAGAGGATGGTCCAGCCGATTATAGCACGTGTTCGACGGTTGAGCGGTTTGATATCGAGGACGTAGCCGAAGAGAATACCGGCTACCATTTGGGCGATCCAGTAGAGTGCGCTGTTGAGGGAGCGGGTGCGAAGGTTGAAGGTCATCCCGTTTACGTTGTTCTGCTGGTAGGAATAGAAGACATTGGCATTAAAGAACATGGGGTAGAGACACATGACCTTCCAGTCGAAGAGGATGCGTAGCGTCTGGATGATTGTCGTTCGGAAGTTTTCCAGATTGAGAGCCTTAGATTCCTCTGAGATGCGGTCGCCGCTGTATTTCCCCGAAAGAGATTCGGTCGAGCACACGAAGATCGACAAGGCCCAGCCGAAGAGCATGACGACCACGAAGGCAATGTATGTCGAGTCGGAGACGGTGCCGGACTTAGAATTGTAATTCAGACCGAAGCTGATCAGTGATCCAATCGTCCCGCCAAGGTTAAAGACGACCCAGAAGATGCCGATTGCTCGTCCGCGAGAGCTGTCGTCGCAATAGGTCACCATGATCGTGCCCTGGGCGACCCAGAAGAACGCCGCGCCGAGACCGAGCAGCGCGCCTGCAGCAATCACGAATGCCCCGTTGCCCGTGCGGTTGAAGTTGAGCAATGAACCGCCGTACAGCGCATACGTCCAGCCGCCCAGTATTAAGGACAGTCGAGGACCGAGGTACTTGTAGAACGCGCCCACGAGCACCAGGGCAGCACCAGCCGTGCACGCGTGAGTAGCGACGTTCGAGTTGGCGGCCGTCGTGCCATCGACTTGGCCAGAGCCTCCCATGCCGGTTAGCGCATTGTACATGCCCGGGTTGCAGAAGGAGATGAAGGAGATCAGAATAATCTGGAACCACGGGTCATGGTAGATTTTGGATAAGATATTCCTGGACGCAGGGTCGTCGGAGGGCGTGGCCTGTCGGCGGAATGGCTTGAAGAGAGCCATCTGAGATGGTTTGCGATGAACCAAGAGGTCTCTGAAATGCGAGGGAAAGGAAGAAAGAGATGGTCAGCATGCTTTGGATTAGTATTGTACACTGCTTCTTATATGTCGTCTTATCGTATTGCAGATTTGATGCCAAACAATCTGGATCGTACGAAAGCGGATCTCGGTCCCCGGAAGTCGGTAGCGAGATCCGGACACGAGATGACAAGAATGAAGATTATATCGCCCATCGAAGCTATATATACAGCCTATTGGCTGGACGTCTTAATTTTTCTTTCTCGAATACGCGAGCATGGGCTCTCACGAAAATATAGTGCTCAATGGCGCCATCAACGGTGTACAAACCCTGGGCCAGCTGCAGACCGAGGCCTGCAGCCCGTTGGCACACACCATCGGCTCCCTCGATACCCAGGCCCTATGCGCCGCATTCAATCGCGAAGAAGCACGGGTATCACCTGCCGTTGCTCAGTGCGTGCCCACGATTGCGGCACTGATCGATGATCTCGTGCCGCGACTCAAGGCCGGCGGCAGGCTCATCTATGTCGGCGCCGGCAATAGCGGGCGAGTAGGGTTTATGGACTGCAGCGAACTGCCCGTGACCTTCTCGGCGGAGCCAGAACAGTTCCTGACCGTCGTTGCCGGCGGTACTGAGGCGATTATCCGGGCACGAGAGGGCGCAGAGGATTTCGAGGAAGATGGCATCGCGGAGCTGGAAGCCATGCAATTGACCGCTGACGACACGGTTATAGGCATTTCCGCGTCAGGACGAACGCCTTTTGTCCTCGGGGCGCTGAGAGTAGCACTGAAGAAGGGAAATGTGCTGACGGCTGGCATCACCAACGTGCATCCTTCTGCTATCGGTAGGCTGGGAGTCAAGCACTGTATTTCAGCACTGGTCGGCCCCGAATTTCTGGCTGGGAGCACCAGATTGAAGGCTGGCAGTGCCGCAAAGCAAATCCTCAACATGATCAGCACTTGCTCTATGGTCAGGCTAGGAAAGACGTACAAGGGCCTCATGGTCGATGTGCGGGTGAAGAACCACAAACTCAAGGCTCGTGGGAGAAGAATAGTACGCCAAGTGTGCGAGGGATCCGCCATGTACGTTGTCGATGAGAAAGGCATCCCTTCAAGAGATGCCATCAGGATGCCCGAAGATAAGGACGGTGATGCAAAACTCGACGTGCTCATCGAGAAATGCGGAGGAAGCGTCAAGCTAGCCTGCGCTGTTGCGATTTCTGGTCTCTCTCCAGCTGCTGCAAAGGACCATCTCGACTCGGTAGACGGTCACTTGAGCCTTTTCATCGATAAAATCAACGCTGTTCCTACCGAAAACAGTATTCCGATAGGAAATATGTCAGACCAAGAATATTTCCTCTCCATCGACGGCGGTGGAACAAACTGCAAGGTTTCCATTGCAACCAAAGCCGGCATTGTTGCCCGCGCTTCCTCAGGCGCGTGTAATGTCAACTCGGTCTCCATTGACCAGTTGATCGAGAACATCAGATTGGCCACCGCACGAGCCGTTGAACTTATTTCAGACCGTACCTTGCAAACCGACAATACCCTTCGATTTACCAAAGTATGGGCTGGCTTATCCGGACTGTACTTCGCATACGACCGCGAGACGGTAGCGAGGCGGCTCGAAAAGCTATTCAACGCTTCCGTAGAAACGGGCAGCCTCATATTATCCAGCGACGATGCCCTACTAAAATCATACATTGGCATCGACGATAACGTTGACGGCGGGATTTCCGTGATTGCAGGAACCGGAGCAGTGGCTACGGCATTCAAGAAGTCTTCAGCTACAGGCGAGGTCGTCCGTGTTGGTCGTACAGGCGGCTGGGGCTGTCTTCTGGGGGACCAAGGCAGCGCATTTGACATCGGGAAACGAGCGGTGCAGGCTGTGCTGGCAGGCATAGAAGAGAGACAAGGAGAGGGCAGCACTGCGTCAAGACAGAACCAATGCACACCTCTCGAAGCAGAGATCTTATCCCGGCTTAACTGTAGTCAGACGGAACTGCTTCCGTATCTCCTGCACGGAGGTACGACTGGCGAGCAGCCCAAGCA
The DNA here is from genome assembly GCA_002976275.1 of Monascus ruber. Taxonomy (NCBI): domain Eukaryota; kingdom Fungi; phylum Ascomycota; class Eurotiomycetes; order Eurotiales; family Aspergillaceae; genus Monascus; species Monascus ruber. The sequence goes on along the minus strand of PSNO01000007.1, from coordinate 1,396,463 downwards.
TCGAATTGCCAGTCTTGCAATAGTAGTCACACAGCTAGCTTTCCGAGAAGAGGGCCAAGGTCCAGATGCGCAGGCCCTTACCATTCTGAAAGATGCCGCGCGGGCATTAGCAAAGACCATCAAGCCGCTGACAACGAAGCAGATCTGCGAGTCGAGTAGTAGCGTGCTGGTACTGGCCGGTGGGCTAATGAAACTGCCTCAATATCGAGCGTTGGTACTGGAGGAATGCTCTGCAGAGGGCATGATGCCTTTTAAGAAAATCGTGATAGTCGATGATGCATCTGGACCAGCGGCGCAGCTTCTGGCCAGCAGTACGCGGAAGTGAAAACGCAATTATGACCCTGAAGATGTGTAACTTGGATAGTTCGTATGTATCTACTTGAAAATGTATATATACCTTGACCGGTTCTGCCAACTGGGAATTGGACACCTAAATATATATTATGTTGACCGTCCAAAAAAGCCTCTATAAGCAACCGTCTATGCATAGCTCTCAAGTCCCCGGCTAGCCCTATGCAAATCCCTCTAAGCTCATAAATCTTCGCCATTAAATATCTATGCGCACAAGCTTTGTAATTGTCGTTCCATCCTCGAGGACCTCGGCCTTTTCCTCCAACCTGTATCCACGTCTGCGCGGAAGGTAAACGGTCCATACATACCAGAATAATACAGCGAAGAGCAAGCTTCAGAGCATCAGCAACCAAACACGTAGGAACTAAGCGAGGGATAAAAATAGGCACATACATTCCAACACCAACAATGGCATATGTCGCGTAGAAAAAGCTGACGTCCCCCTTGCCGTCTACTGGTGGAAAGAACGGCGCAGCCAGTAGGACAAGACACACAAGTATTCTGATATACACAGCAGGCAGCCAGGCTTTAAATGGACGCTTCAAATCGGGTCTCTCGCGCCGTAGGATAAGAATACCAATAGCAATGGCGAGTAGCATCATTTGGTAGGGGTAGCTTTCTACATCGAGGATGAAGCTGTAGACATCTTCAGAAGGCGAGAGGAGGATGACGAGAAGCGAGGGTATCGAATGAGCGATAAGGCCACCAAGGGGCGCGTTGAATGGGCGGGACGAGGCGATCAGGTGGGAGTGTGGTACGAAGCCCTGGCGGGCTACCTCTTGGTTCACGCGACCCTGAACCTATTAGGTCTAATCACACAAGGATATTATAGATACTGACCATGCCGAATGCAACGACAAAAACATTTCCCGCTGCTGATAATGCAATTACCAGTGGTAGTACAGTTGCGCCCAACTTCGCACCGAGAACTCGCTTGAAAAAGAGCGCTGCAATCAACTCTCCACTGGACTTGATTTCATCGACAGGCGCCACAAAGAAGTAGGCTAGGTTGACCAAGATATAAAGAGAACATGCCGTTATGAGGCCGGCGGGAATGACGATTTTCAATGTTCGCACCGGATTTTTGACTTCGTTCATGACGTTGTTGGCATTGTTCAGGCCCGCATAGGCATAGGTCACCTTGAACAGGGCGGCCGATATGCCAGCCAGGCCCCAGTCCGAGTTCTTCCAGAAAACATCCCAGTTCAAAATGCCGGTACCTGGAGTATCGGCAAGATGGCCGTGCTGGGGAAACGCAACGACGTACATGCCAATAAGGGCGATGATGATGATCATGAAAACTTTCGCCCAACCGATTAAATCCTGAAGCCAGACGCCAAATTTATGGAAGCAGCCATGGATAATGACAACTGTGATCATCAGACCGGAGGAGAGGGCCTTAAGCCGAAAGTCGGTCTGTTCGATATCAAAGGCGAAGAGCATGTATTTGCCGAACACGACGCAGCTTCCAACGGAGAAGCTGAGAAGAACAGACTGGACGGCCACCAGAGTGGAGGCCAAAAACCGGGGGTGTGGATAGGTGAATTCCAGGTAGACTTTATGACCACCCGAGCGCGGCAGCATGCACCCGTATTCGAGCCAGACGACCAGATCTGTCGCCGCGAGGATGGCCCCGAATACCCATAACAGCATCGAAAGGCCGATACTACCAGCGGATTTCAAAATCAGGCCTGGAGTCGCAAAGATTGCGGTCCCGATAATCCGCGAAATCACCAGAATGTACGCGTTCGTGAGGGTCAGATGCCGACCGGACACGGCCGATTCGGGGATGCTGTCATCTTCTACGGCGCGCACTGTTTCAGGGGCCAGCCCGGTGTAGCGATCGCCATTAGCTGGTACAGCATCCTCGAGGAGAGGGGTTGTTTCATGCCCGGAATCCCTGGCCATGACTTTTCTTTCCTGTAGGGAGAGGATGTGGAGGAAGAGCGAGAGGCGAGCACGACAACGAGGGGAGTTGGCACGGGATCAATCTGATAAGCCGGAGATAACGATCACGCAATCTTATCTCGGATCTTTCCGGGCAGCTTCGGAAGTGCAACAGCTTCGAGCGTATCTGTAAGAACGATGATTCAAGAGAGAGCTCCGATTCTCTTCATCCAAGCACCTGCAGCTTATAAAAATAGTAGAGCGTAGAGATCGAGTGTTGGCCCGGTGAAAGGAACAGAACACCGAGGAAGGCAGCAAGCCATTGAAGGACGCTCCATCCCGTCTTTTCTCAAAGTACAGATTAGACTGCACTATGCGGATCCTGCATGCATTTTGCCTGAGAATTCAGAATCGCACAACACAAGCATCTTGCTGATTTCAGATGCGGAAGATTCAGCTGTTGGTGGATGGACAATGAGCGAAGTAATCTGCCGGAGAATGAGAACACCAGGCTGGTCAGCGGGTAAACATCCGAATCCCCGGGTGGTGTCCCGGAACCCTATCCATAGGGCGCCTGTTAGGGCTGGTCCCGACAACCATGGATCCTAGTTTCCTTCCAATGGCTCCATTTAATATCTACAAATACACCGGAGTTGTCTGCTATTTGAAGAACAAAGATAAAATGGAGCTGGCAGGTTAATGGGGATTTGGGGTAAAGTAATCAGGATGCTTTCGCTATTCATTATCTCTCTATTATCTCTCAGTTCAGCAACATAGATAGGTTTCTGTCAGGAATGCCGTGACATAAGACCAGTCAGGCACTGGCGCCAAATCTGGTGTGTTGGACGATAGCTGTCGTTGAAAAAGGGGGAGAATAAATCAACAGAAATAAAAAGAATACTCGAGAGAGAGAGAAGTAACAAAGAAAAGGCAAGGCTCCATACAATACCTGGCTATCCGAGGCATTTATGCGCAGACTGCATCTGCATACATATTAATATTATTCCAGCAGGGTTGGATATAAATATATAACAGGAATCCGCGGCACCCGCCGAGAGCGTCAAAGAAATGGCGTGCACAGTGTGGAGTGGTAAATTGGTAATACCAGGAACATCATGCTTCTCTCAACCAGCTTGATTTGCCCTGATTGCTTGACCATGTTTCTGGTCGGATTCCCCCGGGCGCTAGCCCGTCAATACAGGGTGGGCCACTGCCACGCGTCTCCATTTATGAGAAAATACGGAGCAAGTATGAATAGCAATTAATAATTACATACGGAGTAATCCCACATCTCCGTCCGTACGGCTGACCTGATGGGAAGCTGGGTATTGCTGAGCTCGCACGCAGCACAGAATCTACAACCAGATGGACAGGATGATTGCATGGCGTCCTGCCGTCCGGATTCGCGAGACGGAAATGCCCAGACTGTGGCTGAAAGTCTACAGGAAATAGTTGTCGCTGCCAAGCTTCAGCCCTACCGGGCCAAGTACGGCCGGTATTTCGTTACCAACAGACACTATGTACACGGTCCTGTAACAGACGGCAGGAAGAGGAAATTATGCGCTTCTCTGACGTCTCATTGCAGGCCCATCAGCAAGCGGTAACTAAAGCAAATTGCGATTTCTAATTACCCCCTCATTCCCTTTTGTCTCCTCCATGTTCCCCCTGTTCCCCCCGTTCCCCCCATTCCCCTCACCCGCACCATCTCGTCCGTTACGTCCGTGTCGTCTAGTACGTCCTGAACCACATGCACCTGGAAACGATGTCTGGTCAGCCCAGATTCAGTAAGGGGTGAATGATCGCCCGTCTCCTTACAGTTCGTACGCCAAAGAAGGAATTTGCCCCCAAATGACGAGTCCACGGGGAATGGCATAACCCAATCCCAGCAGGAGCAATAAGGCGAGCAGCCGCACAGGGGATGCAACCGCCAGAAGAGCAATTTGCACGAGACGGCTATCGATGAAGACTAGACGATTAGACTTGGACGGATTCTGCGCCAGAAGAAAATGGATCCGTACGCAATCGCAGCAGGCATTCTGGACAAATTACCACAAAGGTCGATGAGACTGTAGCATGAAAATAGCACCATCCTGAGACGCGGCACATAGTCACTACGGCTTCTAAATTAAATCGCAAAGCTCAAGTGCATACGACGCCAATATGTGAGATTAGAAATGTGACCCCAACCCGGGTGATCGAAATGAGGGTGGCTTCTGGTTAATTAGCGGCGCTTGTTGCACATCCCCGCTGCATGCCGACGTAAGGCTGATGAAGATCCATGTCGCTGGGTACTGTCAGCGTCTGGAAGATTCTGATCTCGTCTAGCTTGCCAAGTGATCAGAATGCGTAAGGTTGATCATACACCCGTGGACAGCCCTTGCTCTCGTCGTTCAGCCGTCAACGCCCAGTAGCGATATGCAATCCACGACAGTTGGCGCACTCGCCACAGACTAGTGGGGATTCTGCATAATGCTCCCTGCGGGACGAGGGAATTGGGATAATATAGTTATGATAGGCTCTGATCGTCATGCCGCTTACTCGTAGTTGCTAGTCCTTGGTGTGTGTGTGTGTTTTGGTATTATTAGTCGAGGGATCCTTGAGTGACGAGATTCTGGGTACCACCGCTCAACCCGAGTGGACGAACAATTGGCTCGTTTCACCCCTTGGGCATTGTGCTCTGATACCTGTTATCTGGCCCTGGAGTAGCAATGAAGCCGGAAGCATGCAGTGACAGGGCAGCGGCCAATGACCCGGCGCAGAGTTCAGCCTCGGCGATCGCGCTGGTGTCTGGGCGTAGCGGCCAACCAACGGGGCCATTATTCATAGACACACGGGTGGGATTTGTTGGGAATTGCAACCGACGTACAATCGTCATACGCGAGGGATGGTGGTGGTTGTTGTTCTGGTTGTCGTGATTGAACCCGGCAACGCCACGATAGGGCTGCACCACGCAAAGCATAATAGTCATCCTGTCCCACAGGCATCCGTGGAATCGTTTCACTCCGCACCTCAGCCACTCGACGTGACCGTGCATCATTGACCCCAAAGACGAGACCAACGATAAAAGGGTCATTTCTGTACGACAAGACAGCTAATCAATTGAAAATGGCCCAAGATAGCCGGTCGCAATAGTCGATTTTAACCCTCCACTTTCGTCGTCCTGACTGTCCACCTCTCCATCACCCAAGACCGTTCTTTCCAATGAATGTGTTGTTCCTGACTGCCTGACCTGTATCTACGACCGCGGTCTCCGTAAGACTGCCTCTGTATCTTGTCCTCTTGCATTTACATATTTACGACTCGGCACGACTCTTGTCTCCTTGTTCCGTTCAGCCGCAATACAGCAAAGCCACAACACGCAACGCTATTGACTGCTATCGATGACCTCAGAGGTAGAACTCATGGCTCGACAGCTTCTGCCCGGCCATAGGTTGGCCGTTGGCCTAAGCCTGTTCCTGTTCACGTTCATGCTTCTGCCAACACTGGTCGTCTTGATAGCAGTCATCGTCTTCTTCCTCATCTACTATCCTCGGTGGTCCAAGTCGGCGTCAGCGGGCGAGTGAACGACTAACAACGCCTGCAGAAAACGGTAGGACGACCCCTGCACGTGATTGAATCATGTGACTGACAGCGTCATAGCCACAGTCTGGACTGTGCCAAGTCACGCAGCTGCGCCAAGACTGCGCCACGCTTTCCAAGGTTTCCGCGAAGGAAAACATGTGATTTGTTGGAGGTCTTCCCGTGCAAATCTTTGTCCTCTCCCTCTCTCCCTCTCTCTTTCCTGGCCTGCTTATCCCCCCGGAACCAGCGATCGTCTCGCTTCTTGCCAATGACGGCCTTGCTCATAATCTGATTCTTCTGCTATCACTCTCTCGTTGCTATAGCTGGCGGATAGTACCCTGTTCAACGTCTATTATACAACCATCGTATCATGGGTTAATTAAATCGTGTGGATAACTCTACTCCTTCTGTACCTAATTAGACTGGATATGACTTTAGCGGATCTGAATCTCTGCTTCCCTGATGGAAAATGGCGCAAGACACCACCCCGTCCTACCGTTTCAGTTACTTCTCCTCTCAGACCCAAAAGACCGTCTTCTCGGCCACCTGGGACGGTTTGCTCCCGTCGCAATCTGTAGAGCAATTGTTCCCGGACAAGACCTCCTCGGAGGACGACGTGTGGTGGCTGGACATCCGCGATCCGAGCGTGCAGGATGTGCAGGCCGTTTCCCAGGCACTTTCCATCCACCCGTTGACTGCGGAGGATATCATCGCTCGTGAGACCCGTGAGAAGGTCGAAGTGTTTCGGAACTACTACTTGATGTCCTTTCAGACTCTGGTCACCGGTGAAGATAAGGATGCGTTCCCCTCTTCCGCTGGGGTCTACATTCTCGTCTTTCGTGGCGGAGCCGTCACGTTCACTCCTAGTGGCTGCGGACTTGTGCGCCGGGTTCGCGATCGCATCCGGAAGATGCATGCTCCATCTGTGTTGTCAGCGGACTGGATCTGTTATGCATTAATGTACTGTACATGATACTACCTTTTCGGGATTTTCTGTGCGCAAAAAGGCATGAACTAACAATAGGAAATGCAGCGATGACATCGTCGACAGTTTCGAACCCCTGACTCTAGCCGCCCAGCGTGAGGTGGAAGCCATCGAGGACCAAGTCTTTATAGCGCGGATCGCCGACGTCAAGTCCCTCGTCCCCCGCATCGATACGCTCCGTAAGAAGATTTCCTTCGTCCTCCGCTGTCTCAGCGGTAAAATCGACGTTCTCAATGGTTTTGTCAAGCGCTGCCAGACCTCCAGCAAGCCTCCAGTTTTCCCTGACGGCGAGCTTATTCTATACCTAGGCGACGTCCAGGACCACCTGGTCACGACCACATCGAACCTGGCGCATTTCGATGGCATCGTCCGTCGGTCTCAGGCTAACTGCCTGGCTCAACTGAGTGCCACGAACCTTCGCATGGGTTACAAGATCAACTCGCTTATCAGCAAGCTGACGGTTGTCGCGACGATCGTGACTCCAATGCATATGCTGACATGGCTTTTCGGGATGAACGTTCCAGTTCCGGGTGGGGATACAGAAGGATTAGGTTGGTTTTTCGGCATTGTGGGCTTGATCTGCGCCTTTTCGGCAGTCAGTTTTGCTGTCTCGTACAAACTGAAGCTCTTGTAGTTACTTGCTTAGTGGTCACTGTTTTGTTGCAGCAGCGATGTGTGACGGTTATGCATCATCTCTGTATCTATTACAATGCGACTAACTGTATACAACACCGTCGCATGGTGTCCGGTTTCTCCTTGAACGTTTTATCGTCCAAGGCATATTAACAGTCTCCTACATGACGTCAAACAGATCGATGATTTGCCTCGGTTATTACTCCGAAGTATTCTTGTTTAGACTTTGCATAAGGATGAATAAAATCTACTAGCCGTGCTACATAGCCAGGAAAACAGACAACGAAGAATGTTCGAACAGCTGCTTGTTGCTTGAACGATTGCATCATCTCCTCCATACTCCGCAGTGGATTCTGATTGCTGACATCAGAAGGCCATCCAAAGACAACAAAAATAAACCCTCCGCATAAGCAGTGTTTCCATACTATTTTCGACCCTCCCTGGCCTTTTGCCCCTGACTCTCACCTTTATGAAGATCCTCCGCTGATCCCGTAAAAGCTCGGTCTCGACTGTGCTCTGACCACGCCACTTTCCTACCAATTTCTCGTCCGTCGGTTGGCTTTTTTTCTCTCTATTTTTTTTGGGTTCCAATTGAAAACGGCTTACCGTCAATTGGGAGAGATATTACCATGGATATCAATCTCCTGCCCCACAGATTGTGTGATACACCGTTTGAACTTTGAAAAACGGGTCCCGGAAACAATTATATCCAAGGGGACCCTCGTCCCCTTTTTTTTTTTCGCTATACTCTCCTTAAATAAGTGGCAACCCAGACGGACTTTTGTGGGGAGGAACAGTGCACGATACCTGGAGAAGACGAGGACATTTACTGACTTATGCTCAATACAACTACGAAGTTCTCATCTTGCGCTGCTGAGGACACACCGTGCACTAGCATCCAAGGCATTCATCGCCATCTTTTATCCCCGTCCATAGCGATGCTGGGTCGAATATTAGGATCGGTCATTTCCGCTGTCGTCGTCAAGCGCATCGCGAGCATACAATAATTGCGGGCGTGTGATCGTTACGTCACAATCATCGATATATTCTTTTTTTTTCCAAGACCAGAAGTTGTACAGAACAATACATTGAGTCCAGTCCAATGCAGTCGCCGATCATGGACCCCCTCATCTCCAAGAGGTGCCGGTCCTTAAACACTGAGATCCATATGCTACGACGAGAAATCGAGGAATGGGAGGATAAATTCGAGGCTCGCGTCAGCGAGGAGGTAGCATGGAGGACGGAGATTGAAAGCGATCTCAAGGCTAAGATTATCTTCTTGGAGGACCAGCTCGAAGGATATGCGTGTCGGATTAAGGAACTCGAACGTGCACGGGAGCTGCAGGCGCAGAAGCTGCGGAGGGCGGAATCGTTGAGGTCGACAAATCGCAACTTGGAGAGACGTATAGATGTCTTGACTCAGTTACTCGCGCAGCCTCTTGCGAAGCTAGATCGTCGGAGCCCACCCCTGTCGCCGATGCGGAGTCCTGGTCCTCGTCTGTCGAGGCCAAAGTCCATGCTTCTCTCTCCGCCTCTGCAGACGGAGAGTTTGCCTCGTGCTGCTGATAACTTTGTGGAAACAGGTCGGGAAATTACTGCGTCAAATTTCGTGCCGGATGATTCTGCCATGACTTCATCCTCAATATCGTCCAAGTCGCAGTGGTCTTCTCCCGTGTCCCGATTGTCGTCAGTCTCGTCCCAGTGGAGCATGCCGCTTCCTTTACCTTTCGAATCACAGGGAAGAAAACCGGCAAGACATCGAAGTATGCGCACATTCGCTTCTGGGACTTGCGCTCTGAAGCCATTGATTCTACCTTCGGCTGCAAGACCGCATCCTGAATATGGCCGGGGACAACTCTCTCCACATGACAATCACCATTCAGCCTCGTTCAGGCCAAATCCGGATGGGGGTTCTCTCGATGGTGCCGGGAGTTATGGTGCATGCCGTACTCGAGAAGACACGCTAGCGGCCCTGGAGGGCCGACCACGTCGATACCGGAAGTATAGTGAACCGATTGTGGAATCCGGAGACAATTTGTCGGACGCGCTTCCGTTCGAAAGGCCCACTGGAAGAAGTCGTTACTCCCAAATGCTACAAACGTCTGGCATAAGTAATAATCGGTCGTCCTTCACATTATTCTCGCCGGTTGAAGAGACAGCAGGGCTTGGTGTCTGCTCGGAATCGCAGCATGGGTGGAAGTATCATTCTTCCCGTACCACGTCCGACCCGCGAATACAGGTCGAACCTGATCGCCTCAACTTTTATGCAAGGAGATCCAACAATTACAGACCATCTAAGGCGCATGGCCGGACGTATAGTCTGTCAATGAGTCATAGAGCAGCCAACCAGAAACCGAAATTGGAGATCTGCAGGGGTCTTCTACAACGGCCGAAAACTGCCATTTACAAGACAGCCGGCAGAGTTGTGACAAATGTCTGGCGAGGGAGCATTATACGATTCCAGAATTTCTCTTGGTCACTGCTCGGCGTTCTTCTGGGTCCACAGTATCTAGATGAATGGCAAAGGACACCTTTGTTGACAACGAGGTCCCTAAGTCTTGCTGCTGCTCTTGTGGTGATGACACTGGATACAAGTCCTTGGAGTCGACCGATGGGTTTCGTCGAGACTACTCGGTCCTTCCCATCCCTCAGAGTGTCGCCTCCATTGGCTACGATATATTCTTGTGGACGGAATGCCATGGCGTCTTGATGTGGCCTTTTTCCGGTTTAATTCTGGACCGTATTGGAAGACGGCTTACGGCGACCAACTCCAGCAGATATCTGCTATATCTTTCAGCAGCTCACTTCCGATCAAAACAGCTCGGACGAGACATATTGCCAGCGAAAACAGTGATGTCAACTATACCCTATTAACCTAAATACCCACTACCTTTTCAATAACACCCGATATCCTATCACGGGTCACACAGGCCATGAGCCAGTTGTCCAATCCTTCACTTTTCATTTTCACCGAACACATACATTCATTTCACCTAGAACTTCCAGGCTCGCCGCTGGCTTCTACTACCATAGCGCCAAACGACCGGCCTGCATACGACACGATCCTTGGCATTTTAATGCTATGATTCGACATACAGTCTTTACGTTTCCTTCTTGTTCATAGAGTTTGTTTGTTCTGAACCGCAGAGTTCGTTTCCTATTTATGTTATTGAATTGTTTATACCATTGAGCTTTAGCAAGATACCAGGATAGAGTTAGAAATCCAAGGGATTTGATCTCGAAATAAATATCACTTTCAAGGTGAGTATTCTGTTTCCGTCAGTATTCGACTGGATAACCAGCACTTCCACCTTTAACGCCTTACATTGTTTCTCGAATATAACTAGAATCACAGTAACCCTACATCTACGAATACAACACTGGCACTGGCACTGGCACTGGCAGCTACTCCACAGCGTAAATGGGAATTCTTCTTCAAACCAACAAGTACCGTAATTTCAGTTCAGTAACTGTCCTTCTCAATGGGGACCTGGATACTTACGCACCTCCGCATACGTGGCCATATCCACGTTCTTGGATCCTCAAGCAGCATGAACAAACGACAATATGCATGCATGCAGGGCTCCTACTCGTCTTACGCAAAGCGGCATTCTTTTCTTCGTTTGCATATTTGCCACTTGCAGAGCCCTGATGCCTCATGATGGGACTTCCCTTTATATGACCCGCGTCCAGTTATTGCTGGGTGAATGGCCTCATGTGGATAAACAAACAGCAAGCCACTGTTCTGACTAGATAAACAGAAATTCCATACTAGTACTGTTCATAGGCATGGGATATTCCCCACTGCCTTTTTTAATTGTTTTTATTTTTATTTTTTTCTTCGCCCTTATTTAAACAGGCATCTTCCCCTTGGTCAGTGTCCTTTCTTTCTTTCTTCTCCTTTCTCCCATTTCTTTCTTCTTCATCACTCATGTTAGCTTCAGATCATTCTTTTATACAAGAGGAACACGTACCTTGCCAAAGAATCATGCATTCATTAGACAAACATGTCTAATACTAACTCACTTGGCACCGTCTTCGACACGGCCCAGGAGCAGGAGCATGAACATGTCATGACACCTAAGCATCATTAATATTGTTACCCAAGCAACAGAGTGTGCTTTTTTCATGCCACTTAACCCTCGCATATGTTTGACATTCAGCAAATATCCAAAGTGTCATAGTACATTTCGTGATGGACGAATGCGTCGTGGGTATTGAATTGCCCTTTCACATCGAAAGACGCAAATTATCTATGGCTTTCCTAAGGATGCTTAGGCCTCTGTTGAGGTGAGCTCTGTTTTGTTTAGATTTACTTTCCTTTCCATCTTCGGTTCTGACTCTTTTCTTCACGTGTTTTAGACCCTTCCGAATCCAATGAAGGAGATCGGTGCTCTTCCCGTGTTTCCTTCAGGGCTATGGGCTCTTTATTACAGCTCTTAGCTGGAAAGAATAAAGCTGCCATTCCAGGCCTGCACATATAAATGCTGCCTGGATTGCTGAGCATATTGTCCTCGGTCCTCGGGTCCTCGCGAGGACTGCTGTTTATTCCACTGCTTCTCCAGACCAAAGGTATGTTGAATTGACGCGTCTTTACGTCCCTGATCGTGTTTACTGACTTTGTTGGTTGATTCGATCAGCAAAAATGGGTATTGAAAGATGCCCAGGCTGCTGTGGAACTGGACAACTTCATTGAGAACGCCGACACTTGCATTTACCTATCATCTATAGGGCCCGACAGACTCCTGGGTTCTCTTATCCAATCAAGTCGACATCGTCTCGACGCTTTTTCTTCGTCAAATAAGAACAGTCTACGAGGCAAATGTCCCCGGTCTCCTATATATATACATACACGGGGGAAGAATATCCACCAATCTATAATGGTGAGAGTTGCACGAATTGTTCTCTAGAACGGAAAGCAAATCGAATGGGGACCAGTCCTCATAAAGATCACGTCAAACAAGAACCGGCCGCTTTTATTTGCGTCTGTCTAGCAGTACTATACAAAAGAACTTGAATGGTATTAGATGCTTCATACTCCAACCGCAAAGCGGCAATGTCGATTCTGGTTTTGAAGACGCCTATTTCAGCAAAGATTGGGCTACTGGTGCTGCAAATGGCAAAGTCATATAAGCCTCACATAGTTCATGTGTTTTTGCCGCGACTTTCATTTGTCCAGCATCTCGCCTCAATAAGACATTTGTCTGCGAATCTGCGTATCAAAAAAGGGATTTCACGAATTAATGATGCTGCTGAGCATACTACCCTGGTCAAAAAATATAAACCGAGCATTCAAATCGACCCAGCACTTGCCCTTTTCTGAGAGCGAAACCCCATAGTCGACCACAAAGACTTGGTAGTCAAACAAAAATCGATAACCAATGCTTTGATGCTTCGATTTGCCTCGTGTTGCCCAGTATGAATACCGTAAGAAAGGGGTATTCACAAGACAGCGATGCTTGCTCCTGTTTCAGGGTTGTTTATCATTAAGTCTCGCATAGAGAAAGAAAGGGAGAAACCGTCGAACGATATTTTATCCAGAACGACAATATATTTTCTGTCCCAAAAACAATAACAGCCTTAATGAAGCTGTCCCGTGGCTATGTTGGTTCTTGTCCAGTTGAGAAATGGACGACAACTTGTTACTATACGGTTTCGCTCCTCCTATTGATGACTAGATTCCTCCTACGGAGCAAATTCTTTGCTCTCTCTATTTTCAACTATGAGGGCTATGAGGGCATTGGAGCTTCTTCAGTCCTACTGCTTCTCATAGTTGCCCTGCTCCTTATGGTCTTGGACATGAACTTGTGAGTACTCGACCGGCTCTTATCTGCTTACGATCATTCCTCGTTAACGAAGGATCCAGAGAAGGATCCCGAAAAGGATCTATTTCTTCTCCGCTAAATTAATGGAGAATTCTTAAATTTGAGGTATTAAGATATCCTGGACAACGTATCATTCGAATATACATTATTGGCCTTTGAGTAAGCGCTGAGCGAATTCTTGCTCTGATCACAAAAATGCTAACGAGCTCTAGATTAAACCTATTTGTTATAACAAATATTGCACGTTCTAACGCTACGACATTCTAAAGCTTAAACATGCTTTATTTAATGGGCGCTGGGCTACTGACCTGGACATGGGCGACCTGGCCATTGCAAATGTTCTTTCTATACAGTGGCATTGTCCCACAAAGTTCCGACTACGGACGACTAGTGGGCATTGCCTACTGAATTGTCGATTCTAGCACTGATCGAGCACCATCTTTAACAAGAAATACTTCCGATAGCGATTAGCTGTCACTGCGACAGACCATCCTTCGGAGGCGTACAGCAGATGCGCCTCTATTCAAAGTGCTCGATTCCGTCGGCACTGTTATACATTCCGCTAAAAAGGGCCGCGAGTCCGACAAATTGAGGAGATCGTTGCAAAAGACCTGGAAAAGACAGGTACGGAACTACGGAAACGCTATACATCTTATCGTTTGACCCCTACTGAGAGCTGGTTGGATGAATTCTATGGAGCCACAATTGCACTGTATTATGGGATTCCACGTGGATCTAGGTAGTCCTCGGGGGAGTGAGCTACGATCGTCCTAGCATGTCGGAAATAAACAGTTCTAGAAGAGCGATCAGAGTAAGCTTTAAGTTAGAGCTCTGCATGTGTAGCTATCGTCAGCTTGGTGCCTGGAGGATAGACAAACAGTAGCAACTCGGAGTTACATCGAGCCCTCCGATCTTGTACGTTGTACATACAACATGGTCTGGAAGCCCGACTGACGATAAGAACCGCCTCACCCGTCGCCTCGCGGCCCACCGATCGTCCCTGGCTAGCTCTCCAATTTTGGGTCACCGGCAATGACATCAGATGGCGTATCGATGAGAAGGATGAGACACAATGGCCCTTCTTCCCTCTTGTCAAGGGCATCGGATTCGGTCTATTTTGCATGTCAGTATGGCCGAGACACGTCTCCGACGGCCTAGCTGACCGTTTCGCTGCAGGTCGCGGCGTTGGCAATGCCAGTCAGCGCGATGACCGACCCGATTCCCTGATAACCCGATAGCAGATGCAATGCACGCCTCCGTTATTGGCCCATGTATCGTCAGTGGCGCAGTGAGAGCCAAAGGGAGCGCGAACCAAGGGAGGAGGAAGGGCGAGCCGCCTAGCGCCAAGCCGACCTCCGCCCTTCCTCCGGCATAGGTGGTATATCCCATGGCACTTATTATAATCGTCGCTCCCCGGAGACCCCCCCTTCCTGTCTCTGGGCCAAACGACTCCTTCGAGTCTTTTCCCTTCCCATTCCATCTCCCCTTCCCTTCTTCCATCGAGCTCGCGAGCTCTTTTTCTGCTTTTGCCTTGCCTCCTCCCCTGTGATTCATCAATCATTATCTGTCTGGCACAAGCTCACCGCCGTACGCGGAATCGTTCTCAGGCCTGTCGCCTTCGACACTCTCTCTCCCGTGTGGTTTCCTCTGATACATGCGTAGGTCCATCCATCCAACTCTCTTCCTCCGGGCTAGTGGCACTTCTTGGCTCCTTCCCGCCAGCTCTCCGCCCTTCCCGCTCTGGCCCGGAGGTTAAGTTCATCGAGCCGTGGCATTGCTTCTAACCATGCCTGTCGCTCCTAGACCGGATTCATTCGTGGGCGAAAGCTCACGCCTTTAGTCGGAGTCTATCTGCACACAAGGACCACCCCTCCGACAACACTCCTGCCTCCTCCCGCGTCCCCGAAGATGCCCCTACTCCTCACAATGATGCCCAAGTGAATCGGTCGACGGAGGGGAAGCTCCCCCAACCCTCCGATCCCCATTGTGGAAACAATGAAAATGCCGGCGAAGAAAGCCCGGGACTTCTCGTCCGGATGAAGAATGGCTCCATCCGTTTCGTGAGACACACCAAGACCGCCCTCTGCCACAGCTGGGTCAATGTCTTGCTTATCTTCGTGCCCGTGGGAATCGCCGTCAAGGCGGCGGATCTGAACCCTTCTGTTGTATTCGCGATGAATGCCGTCGCCATTATCCCCCTCGCAGGGTTGTTGAGCCATGCCACCGAATGTGTTGCTAGTCGTCTTGGGGACACCGTAGGGGCTTTGACCAATGTCACATTTGGCAATGCCGTTGAATTGATCGTATTGTAAGCTTACTTCCCCTAAAGATAATCTTGTAGAACTCGGAAATACTGACTGGATTGCTTTTTTCCCGCTTATTATTTTAGCATGTGAGTTGCTTAGGCCTTGTATAGCGCTGCGCTTCCTTGCTGACCATTGGTTACTTTGCAATGAAGTATTGCCCTCGTAAAGGTACGGAACATGTCCTGTCACGACATTCTACCGGGCTCGTTGCTGATGCTGTCTTAAAAGGACGAAATCCGTATTGTCCAGGCATCCCTGCTGGGCTCTATTCTGGCGAATCTACTCCTGATCCTAGGGATGGCCTTCTTACTCGGAGGTCTCCGTTTCCAAGAACAGGCAAGGAGTTCCCCTCCCCCAAATTTCTCCGCGGCGGCTTTTCTGTTAATACGTCTGTTAGTTCTACAATAGCACTGTCACCCAAATCAGCGCTTGTCTCCTCAGTTTGAGCGTTAGCAGTTTGCTTCTGCCAGTGAGTGGGATGTTGCCTGTCTGATGTGACAAATCCACGCTCACCTCTCTCTACAGACAGCTTTCCACGCATCGTGGTCCAGCGACAGCAAAGCTGACAGATACACCCTGAAAGTCAGCCGCGGCACCAGCGTGGTAGGTATTGACAATGTATCAATCGAAAAGATAATATATCTATATATACGTATATGCTTATCCTGGACGTATTTTAGGTTCTTCTCCTCGTATACACCCTCTATATCCTTTTCCAACTGAAATCCCATTCCTACCTCTACGCTAGCATTCCCCAGCAGATTATCGACGAGGAGTCCCATCCTGGTGTTTTGGCCGAGTTCATGAACAGTCATTCTTCAGACTCGTCAAGCTCATCGGACGAATCTGACGATTCATATGCATCCTGGTCAACTGCAAAACGTATTAAACGAGCAGTGAAACATAAGATACGTCGGAAATCTAGCGTCAGTTCAAAGGATACGCCTCCAATTTCTTCCGACAGAGCGGAATTGGTTCGTACAACTCCAGCAGTTGGTGATAAAGTACCTGCCCAAGGCGACCGCAATGGGACCGATATCACCGCCATTGATTTCAGTGACGAAACTGCCTATCACGCTGATGATGATACCGCACGGCCTAATCGAACCGGACAGGGCTCGACTACGGCCAAACATTCCAAGGTCGGTGCGAAGATGAAGAACTTCAAGAACAAGGAGGACGCGAAACCAGAAAGGACAAACGTAAAAAGCCCTCTACCCTCTGCTGGCGGCTCAATGCGGCCGTCTCTGATATCATACGCCCTGCGGGGTAGGAATAGCGAACACACTCCGGATGTCACGCGAAGAATGTCACCGTTGCGTCCGGCCCTGCCTTCTCTGCTATCCAACACCGTATTTTCAAACCCCCCGTCATCCAGATCCCCATCCGCAGGACCTGGTTGCCGGCTGCATCGCTCGAACTCGTTGCCGACCTTCCGCAGCCTCACGGCCCCCGTGGGAAATGCGGTCCAGTTTGCTTGCGGGGCAGGTTCCATGCAGCCTGCCGCCCAGGTTGCGACTGTTGAGCCGCCGCCTCTGCACCCAGAGGCCGACATGTCTCGGACTGCTGCAGTGGTTATGCTACTAGTATCCACGGGGCTTGTGGCTGTCTGCGCGGAGTTCCTTGTTGATGCTATCCCGCCAATGATCGATACTTCGAACATTAGCCAGGCATTTATTGGATTGATCATCCTACCCATCGTTAGTAATGCCGCAGAGCATGTCACGGCTGTGACTGTGGCGACGAAGAACAAGATGGACTTGGCCATCGGCGTGTCCGTTGGGAGTAGCATTCAGATCGGTAAGCCGGGTTGGGATTTATAGAAATAGTAACTTATAGAAGGCTAACGTAACATCTGTCACAGCGATCTTCATAACGCCGCTCGTCGTGATTCTCGGCTGGTTCATGGACAAAGATATGTCCCTGTATTTCACTCTTTTCGAAACGGTATCTCTCTTTGTCACGGCCTTCGTGGTGAACTTTCTGGTCCTCGATGGACGCAGTAATTACCTAGAAGGGGCGCTGCTGATTGCCGCGTATATTATTATTGCGTAAGTCCGACACGCTACGTTCCTGCTACTTGTTGCTCCTCTGCCTGCATGCTTATTTTCCTCTTCCACTAGGGTTGCGGCATTTTACTTCCCCAGCAACGCAGAAGTGAGCGACGTGGGTGGATAACCGGATCAGATTGATGCATTGAGCCGAGACTTGGCTGACGGCCAATTTTACATCGATTCCATCATCATGAAGGATATAATATACTCGTCGATTTCAGGTCTGGTTTCTGCCAGGGGGGAATCCTGGACGTCTATTTGTCATTTTTGCTCTTTTTCTTTCTTTGTTCTTGACTAAATTGGGAAACAAGCATGACTTGGCCAGTGACGAAAGGGACTGGTTGATCTGTTACTATCATTACGAAGTCTTTCATTTGACGCTGCCATCTGCAGCCCTTGGTCTGTCTCTACCGCAACACTAGTGATGCAGGTTCCCCGCTCTACCAGAATGTTACTATTGTTGTCTTTGGACAAGGGCAGGTGGGCTATGCTGTGCGCAGTGGGCCCAGCAATAGCCATAGTTATTCATGTGTAATCGCACAGCGTACTGTGTACCCTTCCCAGTCCGGCTGTTCCGACTCAAAATTGGGCAACAGACGTGGCGGTGCCAGTGGCTGTGCTTGGCCATCCAGTGGCTGTGGCACACGTGGCTGATTCGGGAATATTCTCCATTTATTTGTTTACACTAGTGTGCTCCGTGCTGGAAGGAGAGACGGAAACACACACTAGCTGGGCCAGCAAAAACCATTGACTGGCTCCTAGGGACTGCTGCTGGGGCTGAGGAATTCAGCCGCATCGTGCAAAACACATCCTTCTTTACGGATATATGCCCAAACTGGGCCCACCTAAACACAGAGTAGTGTACAGTCAACACATATCTTCCTGGGAAAGAGGGACTGGCTCCCCTCTCACCTATAGGGAGGCAAAACAGGGCTTTCTACCGCTTGAAGCCCCAGCCAGGGCAGTGCTGGGAACTTCCCCAACTCTACAGCACATAGTGCTCAAATTTGTCTCCTTTAAGCATGTATTTAGATCGTTGCGCACGTACTTAGATCCTCTTAGATAGTATACGCTTGGGAGGCACGTCCGGTTGCCCTTCGGGAGGCCGCGGTCACCCGCCACGTGACCGCCAAGCGACGTTAAATAATAATAACATAACATAACTAGTGTGCTCCGTATGACCGTTATTATAAACCTACAGACAGGCACAACGGTCCGTTGACAGAAGGGGCATGAGGATGTCGTGGGAAGACATGGTAATTGGTCTGCCTAGATGCATGCCCAGTACACCATTTTTTTTGTCCTTCTAATTTGGTAGGAAGCGTCGATCGACTATTTTTTGCTGTGAAACTGGTGGAGTAGACCGGGTAGGGCAGGCAGCAGAGGGGTCAAGGTACTGCAGATAATAATAATATACGGAGTATTCATATAAGAAGACGTGCTCACTTCCTTTTGATTTCTCACTCCATTCCTCTCCATATCTTCCTCGTCCACCTTCAACCATGTCTTACCAACCCCCCTACGGAGGTCCCCCTCCTGGTGGTTCTTACGGAGGAGAATACCCCTCCTATCAGGGCTACGAACAGTCTCGTCCTTACGACTCCTCCCCTCGTCCTCCGTACGAATCCGGTCCCCCGTACGAATCTCGCCCCCCGTACGAGTCCCGCCCCCCGTACGACTACGACGCTCCCCGTCCTCCATACGGCTCACGGCCACCCTCCGGTCCTCCTCCCCCTGGCGGTGGTCCTCCATATGAGCCGTCCCACTCACCCCGTCCGCCCTACGAACCTCCCCAGGGACCCCCTCCAGGCCGGGGACCGCCATATGGCCCTCCACCATCATCGTCTCCGGCGCCCCCGGGATCCCCGGGTAATTATGGCGGCCCCGGACACGGTCCTGGAGGACCACCACCGCCTCCCCCTCCGGGACCCCCACCACCACTTCCCCAGGGCTGGCGCCAGCTCTGGGACCCCGCCCATAGCCGTGCGTACTGGGTAAGGGAAGGCAGCGGTCTCACACAATGGGAGGCTCCGTTCTCTGATGGATCCAGGGGGGTTCCTGGTGGTCCTCCGCCTGGCCCCCCTGGTCCGGGAATGGGCGGTCCCCCTCTCGGTCCACCGGGCCCCCCGGGTCCCCCGGGTCCTCCGCCGTTTGGCGACTACGGATCCCCTCCGCCTGGCCCTCCCCAGGTTCGTACGGACCGCCCGATTCTCCGCCGCCGGAGCGGAAGAGTGATAAGGGCAAACTATTCGCTGCTGGGGCTGCCGGGTTGGCGCTGGGAGCAGCTGGGACTGCGCTGTGGGAGCACCGTATGTTTTTTTTTTTTTTCTATTTCCCCTTTATTTATATATCGACTATGATGAATATGATGGCTAACGGATGTAGATCACCATGAGGAAGAAGAGGAAGGTTCGTCTTCGTCGGATGATGATAGGCCGCGGTATGATTATGAGGGTCCTCCTGATGAGTGGTGAGGTGATTACATGCAACGAGGGATGCGGTGACACTACATTGATACAGCAAAGTACAATAGCAGCAGCATAGGATATTCTATTCTCCATTCGAATTCGCACCTCGTATATGCATTTAGTGTTTTAATGAGACATGATTCGGCAGATATCATATATATATATATTCAGTTCAGTGCATGTACTTTGATCCTATATAAGAAACCCCGAACAAGATACAAGGCCAGACAACATGACATGATGACCATATTGCGGGGGTAAGTGTAGCAGCAGTAGCAGCAGTGAAGAAGTAATGTAGGAGACGGACTTTCATGCAGACAAACCGCACAAAACAATTGTGTAATGCCCACATGCTTATTCATTTCTCTGCCAGCCTGATGAACCAAATCAATGCAAATGCAAAATTGACTTGAATTCAACGGTTGGCTTAATTTAGGTACTCAGAGGCATGCAGCAATCGACATTCCCATGTAGGGTTATGGTCGTTGCCGGGGTGTAGTACCAGGATCGTCCCCGGGAAGGGGGTTGTATACATTTGGGAGGAACATCAGGAATAGGGAATGATGAATCAAATTGAATTATACGTATGTATTGTATAAAGAGAAATATTGAGATATATTGAACCACTCCAAGTCCAAGTAACCATTCATCCTGGCAGGCTGGGTTCGGATTCTTCTTCCATGGATGGGAGAAAAGGGAGAGACAAAAAGCGGGGGAAACCAGGGGATATATAACGGTTTTCTGGGGACGGAAAAAAGATAAATCCTATGAAAATGCAAAAGTACGAGGGCCGTGCTATGTAGTGTTGGTCACTCTTGTTCTTGGCAGATATCATACGATGTATCTTTTGGGATGCCGCCACTTTATGAGGGTATTCTGGAATGCTCAGTACATTTCGCTCATCATCAGTGAGAGCTCAATGAGTGCAATGAGTCCTTAATGAGTGCTCAGGCTCTGATCACCTCTATTTTGCACGGTAGCTTGACCATAGTGCCAGATTAACCATTTTTAATAACCCATGCCCGTCAATTAAATAATTCTCAAATAGCAAATCCTTTAAAGAGGTAACCGGAAGAAAAAAAAATAAAGTATTAATTTCAATCAAGCCAAGGTGTTGGATGGTGAAGATAGATAGGCTGGCTTAGATTATTCAGGACCAAAAATGCTTGTACATGCATGAAAGAATGTAACGTCCTGCAATGCAAGTTAACAGGTATCATTGGCGCCTATAGATTCGGATCTAGGTATAAAAGGGCTGCAGAATTGCCTAAGGTACTGTAGTAAATCCCAAGTCTTATTACTTTTCCTGCTTGTAACAGCAGCCTCTGTATCCTCTTTTTACATTCAATCCATTAGCAAGTGGCTCTCCACTGTGTCCTGTAGGTTCAAGAGTCAGTTCAGCATCCAGATGAAAGCTAAGCAGAAGAGTGTCTTTTTGATTAATATAAACAATCATCGTTGTACCCGCAGCTGCGCATGAGTACTGGAATCATTGTACCACATCCCTCAGGTGTCGGTAGTATACAGTACTATGGATGGCTTGCATTAAGAGATATTCTGTGCGATATGGGTTAAGAATCTGGACCACAGCTTCAAGCCAATCTGGCTTCCAACGGCATGCCACCGTTGAACTATAATATTCCCAATATTCCGGATACCAACCAGCTATTTCCCAGTCAATCAGCTTGACAGCAAACTCTCCACTGCCATCTTCATGTGTCCCACTTCCCACTACATCCTGTGAGAGCAGTCATTTTTCTCTCTCTTGCTTTTTGTTTGCAGTTGCGGGACTGGCCGGCCAGAGTGAGTACTCGACTACAGTGCTGAGGGCTCTACCAGCCCTTGAATCTGTATAGTACCCTTTGCCTTCATCCCTTGCACATGCAACAGACAGGAAGTCGACAGGGAAATGGGGAAGGCAGAGCGGGGGCCCTTTGGCCTCTCCCCTATGGCCTCGGCTCGCGAATGCAATGCAACGCAACGCTTTGATTCCAGGGTCACTACTGCAACCGACTCTCGGCTGCACGTAAATGTTTACTTCTACTGGAGGATGTGCTCACTGGATCCGCTTTTGAATTCAACAACCAACCGCAAAAAATGCCTCATGGAACCCTGAGTTCAGCAACTGAGCTGAGCCTCCTTGATCAACCCTGGGGCTAATGGTTTCGATGGTCTGCAAGTCGCCACGGGCTGTCGGTGTTGTTGGCGGCGAAGGATCTCTTTGGCTGATCTTTCCTCAACTCTGCATCATCAGCTGAGGAGTCTGGAAGGCTTCGTGTTGCATACGATCCGAATGTGGGTACGCCTCTTTCCATCGAAGCGGTTTGGCCATTCGCTCAACGCTCCGCCAGACTCACCTCCAGGACATCAATCAAACCCTATACAACCTGGAGTTGGCAGGGCTCATAGCATCAGGTGATAAGCTAGTATTATACCAGCCTGCGGTCAAGGTGGTTGGATATGTGTGTGACTATAATGGACGGCACCCAGAGTCAAATAAGGCGGCAATGATCTTGGACTGGCCTAGGTGCAGGAACCTCACAGAAACAAAGGCGTTTATTGGTATACTGGTATATTATTGAATATGGATCAAGGGCTTTGCTAAAATAGCTGAACTAATATATGCATTGCAATGAAAGGGAACAGTATTTCAATAGGCGTGAGCACATCAGAGAGCCATAGATAAACTCAAAGAAGCTCTGGCAACTGCTCCAGCCCTGGAGTCAATTGATTATCCAGCATGGCAGGCTGACAGGTCTATGTCGGAGGTTAAAGACATCATTGTTGCAACAGACACTAGTAGAATAGGTTAGGGGGCAGTCCTCATGCAGGCAGAGCCTAGCTCAAAGAAAAGGCATCTAGCCCAGTATGAAAGTGGCGTTTGGATGGGAGCAGAGCTAGATTATGATGCTGGTAAGCTTGAGTGCTAAGGAGTCTTAATAGCCTTTAAGAAGTTTCAATTATACCTGTATAAGGTTTCCATTTTGGAAACTGGTTGTCAAGGTGCAGGTATCACGGTGCTGGACCAACATACATCGTATGGCGTTCCGGAGGTCCTGTTCTGCTTGTACTGACCGCCTTTGCACGTGGCTGCGAGGGAAATATCTCGAACTCCTGTCTCGATCTTGTTGTAGCTCTTCGAGCTACGTCCTGTCTACCTACCTGTACAATAGCTTGCTGCCGGTCTGCCTGTCTGCCTGTGTGTTCTTTCCAATCTATCTCCGTTCCCTGATCACCTGAATCCGCACCTTGACAGCAGGTTCAGAAGATCAGGAAATAGAGATGGATTGGAAAGAACATACGGGCAGACAGGCTACGGACGATCTACCGTACAGGCAGATAGACAGGCCGTAGGTCGAATGGCTGATTGATTGCATTATTTAATGTTTGGTTCCCATGGTTCAGCTCCTTTCTATTTAGGATTAGCCCATATTAGTCAGCATATGTGTAGATAGTTTGCCCGACTCCGGCCCTCCCTAGCTAGGTCAACAGCTCAGCGAGTTTGACCCTCCATTTCACGACTGAAATAAGAAGGCATGTGATGTAAACGTGCTGAAGATTCTGGAACAGAACATAAGACGGCCGAAGCTAACTCGGCTGGCTAGGGATAGCTCTAGATACAAAAGAGCGCCGGTCCGCGCGGGTTAGGTGCTACAGGTTACGGAGCGCGCCTTGCCACAATGTTGGGCCGCCATACCTTGGAGTATGGCGGACCCGCAGAAGTAGCTCGAAGAGCTACAGCAGGATCAAGACAGAAGTTGAAGATATCTCCCTCGTCGTCACGTATAGAAGCGGTCAGCACCGGCAGAACAGGGCCTCTGGCCACCATACCCAATACGGTGGCCCAGCACCGTGAGAAGTGGCACCATTGCACAGGCTAAAGGATATAGTAAAGCTTAAATTAACCTAAAGCTAGATAACAGCCAGATTAATTTAATTCATATAGATACTTACTATACACCAGAGTACTAATACAGCTTATTTAGCCTTCTCTGAGCTGAACAAGTGTAAGGCTGGATGGCGATGACGGCGTGAAGAGGTAATCCATGTACGGAGAATGCCAAGTACGATAGTAGGAAAAACATAGGGTCCTTATTGTGTAAGAACTAATCGCCGACTTCGCTATGGTGTTGTGGAGTTAGCTCCAAAAGTGCCAAGTACACGTGATCTTGTATGGCCTGAGGCTGCTGCCTTCGCGGCCTTACAATAATCTTCCTGTTATCCGTAGGCTGTCATTGTTGTGACTTAATGAATGTATATGTATTGGGTAGTTGGTTGAGCTTTGGAGCAACCAGCTAGTTAAGCATACTAGGAGCACGTGACCTCTAAGTCAACACATTGCTCTGTCAGTTCCGCTAGGTTTGTAACGAATGCTGGCTTATTGTAAAGTATGTTGCCCCTCAGGCGCAAAATATCCGACGGATATCCTGGTGGTGCGACTCAACAATAACAGACTCTCGTTACCTTTAAAAATCTCGCACCCTGGAAACACCGCTAAGATCCACCCGCTGCCATTGCCTCCATAACATTCAGCAAATAAGAAAGCTTCAGCTGTTTGAGGGCTGCGGTAAAGTATGGGATAACTTGGCCGTTAACCATGCTCTCTCGGCCGGTAGAAACGACTGGAAGAACACCGTCTTTGTATGGAGAGTTTTCTTGCGCCAGGAGCCGAACAATTACCGATTCGTTCACATTGGAATATACAGTACGGGTATTATTCCTGGGGAAGATGAACACATCGTACATAAAAGACTGACCGATCGGAGCGCCGTCAACGGTCAGATCATAGGTCAGATTCCCCTGTGCGGTTGAATATGTAAGGTGGACCATTCCAGTTAGTGCGGGATTGTCGCCGAACGTACCATTGAATATATATATATTCTCACAACAGACGGGCTAGGTATATGCATCAAGGACTCGGAGTTATGACCATTCGGTCCAGCGTTCTGAATAGATCGATTATCGGTGATGCTGAAACCGTTGAAGTTATTGAGACCTGGTTGAGAGGCTTAGAGATGATTATATCCACAGACACGTATAACGAGGCATCAACATACCAGCCATTGTGATAGACCTGTTATAGGTAATAGGGACTGATGGCAAGCAGGCCTGCTTTAGATGAGTCTTCCCATAAATTTGCATGGTCACATTTTCCCGCAGCATTGTGGCTGCATTATACTCTGCAAAAGCAGTAGTGTTGGTGATAGTAGCTTGCTGTGATATTACAATAAGACTACCGTCTCCAGACTTCATGCTCGGAATCGTAACATTCATGAATGGAATATTGTTATCGGCCAAGCTGACGGTGGTATTGAGCCCATCTGCATAGGATGAAATAGACTGTCGACATTGCATCTTCATTGCTTGCTCGAGTTGAAAGGTGTTCGGAGTTTCATTGGTAAATGTGATATTGAGGACCTCCATTTTCGCCTTGTTGACTCCGCTCTGCGCTATCTTTGGATAACCGACGTAAACACTTCATCCAAGGTGTGTTAGTGACTCGATGAGCATCAAGATGGTCATTGTTCCGCAGAACTGGACAGAGGAGCAACTCACACAGGAAGTATCACCACGAGCACCACGACGATAGTTACAATCAGATGGACCCACAACCATCTCTTATAGTGGTTTTTTGAATGCTACGGCACAGGATCGGAGCCGGCTCTGTCTCAGGGAGGGCACATGTTCGATGAGCTGAGCTTCTGTCTTTCCATTTTCCATAATGTATAAGTAGGCAATTTAAAGACAAGGAGTATCCAAGGTTATATTTAAGAAGCGTTATATAGGAGCTGTTTCATTATGTTAGACTGAGACATGACACTCATTATGAAACAGGAAACACATATATATGCCACAGAGGACCTTTATGAAGGGGTCCGGTAAGAGTACAACACATGTAACTTTGATTATAGTAGAGAAGTGCCTGCTTCATCGCAATGAGAAATTGCTGGTGATAAAGGAATGGGTGTGTTAAATACATCACAGGCAGGTCTGTATGCCATTCTAGCTGCTCAGACTGGGTAGCTGTGTTTCCAGTATTTGCTATGAAAACCTTGACCAGGCAAGTCGAAAACTTCATCTGCCTCGGTTAGGGGGCAGACTGCGGGGAAATAGGCTTGTGAAGGAGAGTAAATCGCCATTTCTCACTCAAGAATCACCGTATTAAACTGCATAGTGTGTCCTTAAGATTTCGCGGGGTCCCCTTATTAGAACTTGGGGCAGGATGGTCAGTCAGTCTCTTGAGAGTGGGCATCGCTACTCTGAGACAAGCTTTCCATTTAGCTTTCGTCCTTGTGTTATGACCCATCCAGATACGGGGACTTATCTCCACGCTGGTTGGGTGTGGCGGAAAATTGAGTCTTTCATTGATCAATGTGAGTATATTGTGGGATATGCTTCACTATCTGATGAAAACTATAAAGGGTACTTTTGTCCCCAGTGATAATGCGGCCCGGGGATATTCTCGTAGTATGACCCTGCGATGACGCTGGATCCTTGATCACATCTATCGAGGACGAGGTGAATGGGTGGATTGGGTTGCGATCAACAATCAAGTTGATGCAACTCAGTCCTCGTTTTGATCGAAGGGTTTTCACTGTAGGTTTGATGTCGGCGATCTTATCCAACCTGGCAACGTTGCAGCCCAGAGCCAAGCCGACTTCATAGCGAGCCTCGGCACTGAGAAAGCTGATCAACCGAGCAGGATTCTAGTCTCCGCAAGTGATATCTTGCCCGTTGATGCTCACTCCCCAAGTGTGGTTGTTCAGCACAGCCGTCATGATGTTCAATTCCAGTTGCCGAAAAGTGTCTAACTCCATCATGTGGAATCCGACCGATCTGTCATTCAGAATGCCCGACCATCTGACAATGTCGCCATGGCTCTCATATTCTGAGAATATCTTTATTTTCAATTAGCAATTGCTAATATTCATCTATACTAATCGTCGACGGTATTGTAGTGACTAAGATCCCGAAAAAGACTTCAGCTTTCAAAAGCCATTTGGCATGTGTCTAGGCAAGGCATCTTATATCGATTCAGATCTTTTTGTCGGGCGCACTTCAGAGCTAGAGGAAATGAAAAAGACTCTAGTGCCAGCCAGAAGGCCTGCAGTGCAACAGCAGCTCATTCTTGGTGGTGTAGGCGGTATTGGCAAGACCCAACTTGCCATTGCGTATGCCAAATGCCACTGTGATGTTTATGAATCATCTTCTGGCTTAATGCTGCATCAGAGCCATACTGAAAATCAGTTTCCAGTCTGTAGTGAAACTCATCATTCAAGAACCTGGGATTGAGGATGAACAAATAATGGCTTGTGTGCATCAATGGTTATCAGATACCAAAACCCCCAAGTGGTTGCTGATTTTTGATAACTGTGATGACCAAGGCCAGTTTCAAATTGAAAGCTATCCTCTTTTTTTCCATGGAACTATCGTCATCACCACAAGAGGACCAGAGGACTAGATCTCATTGCTGGAAGGAGTCTTGTGAGGCCTGCGTCCTCCGGCGTCAGTTGACTAACTGGTTAACTACTCGTGCCAAGCGCACCTACACGTCTTTCCCCGCGTAGGTGCTCTTGGCACGGGTAGGTAGTTGTCTATAATGGAGGTATATCGTGTATTCATTCTTCGTATATTCATCAGCTGGGTCTTTGTAATGGGCCCAATGAAGAAGCTCCACAGGTGAACCAGTTTCGTCTCTGTTGGGCTTCTTGCCTCTTGTACTTGCTTTTCTCCTGTTGACTGCTCAAGGCCTCAAGGATATTCTGGTTCTGTCAGGTCTGGGTTAGAGCAGGGCTCAAATGGTTGGTCGTTGTCTGTCTTGGTGGATACACTGGTGGTTTTGCTGGAGGGCCTCATATTGATCCATCTTCGACAGGGTACGGCTGAAGACTTGCACCAATTGTAGGGTAAAATCGTTGAGAGGCTCAAGGTAGTGACAGACTGGCAAAATAGAAAAGAGCTGTGAAGAGCAAAGGAGCTGATCCTGACAACGTGGGTGCGTGGGTGCGTGGGCAAAAAGTGCGTGGCAGACGCTTATATAATGTGCAGAGCAAGACGAAAATCTATGAGTGGAATAAAAGTGCATATGCATGGTTTATTCCCAGTCACTCCATCTAATTGCGCTTAGTCTGCTGCAGCGAGATGGACGTTCCAATTGCTGCAAACGTCCTGGGGACCATCGGAGCTGTTTGTTATCCTTGAATTGAACCCCGGAACAATTCTTGCATCTATCTAGCTGACCGTGTAAGCATGTGTACTACAGGTTTGCTGGTCGATCCAGGTAAGCACTGGGCGCATGGGTTGCGGTGATAACTCCGCCTATACTGACCCATCCAGCTCTTACCCCAGATCTTCATAAACTACAAACGACATGATACGGAAGGCCTACAGCCATCAATGATGTTGCTGTGGGCAGCCGCCGGCGTGCCGCTGGGTGTATACAATATCGTTGAAGACTTTAACGTGGCGCTGAGAATCCAGCCTCAGATTCTTACGACGCTGAGTCTGATTACTTGGGCACAGTGTCTCTACTATAGGAAGGTGAGCATCATCGCTTGTAATCTAGCTACAAAGCTTATATATATATATATATTATTTTTAACTTTGGTAGAAATATCCCGTCAGCAAATGCATCGCTGCTGTTGTCTCTCTTCTTTGCGTCCTTGGAGGCATCGAGGTTGGCTTAGTCTTTGCTCTACAGGCTGCGGATAACAATCATCTCAGATGGCCCATTATCCTCATGGCTGTTCTTAGTGCCTGTCTGCTCGCTGCAGGTGTGCTTACGCATTACTGGGATATCTATGTGCACCGCACTGTGCGAGGAATCAGCTATATATTTGTAGGAATCGATGCTGCAGGGGACTTGTTTTCGCTTGTGTCTGTTTGTACGTTGCCTTTCTACCTACCTATTCTCTTAAATACTTGATACTAAACAATATCAGTCTTCGAGCCGAGCATCAACGTCCTAGGCATGGTCATCTACGGCACCGAATTGACACTGTGGTGTGGTATTTTTATCTGCGGCGCTGTTTATAACTTGCCCCCTTGGATCAAGAGACATTCCCTGAAACGTCGTCAGAATGAGCAGGAATCCGGACTCGTGGATTTGCCTTCCGTGCCGTCTTCAACCTCAGTGTTTAGGACTGTGTCGGGGTCAGAGGTCATAGGGAGGAGAGTACCGCAGCATGTCTCTTAAATATGGCTTCTGGGAGTTATTTATTCAGACGCATACTTTTTGATACAGAATATGACAACTCGAATTCCATTGCGGGCTTGGCATTAACACTTGTCTGGAAGGATCCTTCACTGCCTCTCCAAGAAAACAACCCGACTCCCATAATCCGAGTCAAAGTAATACTGCAGTCCGATATTCATCAAAGTTGCCCCCGAGTACGTCGCGTTCCCATCAACGCTGTACATGGCCTGTGGATCTAGCCCCTGCAATCTTACCCATGGAGCAGCATGGTTCACGTTCGGATTGAGTTGAAAATAAAAGAGAACGGCCTGTGAGCCGTCCTCCGAGATGAACAGCACGGCGGGCCAGTTCGAATCCTCCGGAAGCCTAAGCCGGTACATATCACCCGTCAGGACAATTGGGTTGATCTTCTCTGCTAGTGCAATAAGGCCGGGCAGGGCT
The DNA here is from genome assembly GCA_002976275.1 of Monascus ruber. NCBI lineage: Eukaryota > Fungi > Ascomycota > Eurotiomycetes > Eurotiales > Aspergillaceae > Monascus > Monascus ruber. Next base: position 1,366,756 of record PSNO01000007.1, on the reverse strand, counting down.
GCCTTGTCTTCCTCGGGTATAGTAGCCGGGTCCAGCTCCAGACCAAATGACCCACCCATCATGGCTACGTGGCCGCGGAAGGACACGGGTACAGTCCTCCCAGTCTGCTGGTTTGGCACGGCAGACAAATGGCTGCCCATTGCGCTTGGAGGGTATGCGAGCGAGGTACCGAGCTGGATGGTAATGCGGTTGACGGCATCGGTGTCATCGGAAGTCCAGATCTGTGGGAAGAACTGCAATACGCCTGCATCGAAACGACCGCCGCCAGATGCGCAGCCTTCCCAGAGGACGTTGGGAAAGCGTGTTGTCAGCGTGTCGAACACGTGGTACAAGCCCAGCATGTAGGCATGGTCGGTGCTCGGGGAAGGCGTCTCGTGGATACCCCGGTTGTTATCCCACTTGACGTAGGTAATGTCTGCACTGTTGAGGATGTTCGAGACGGCGTCTATGATGAACTCTTGCACTTCCGGTAATGCGACGTTCAACACGAGCTGATTGCGTCTCTCGGTGCGTGGATAGGGTCCCGCGTGCAGTGCCCAGTCTGGATGTTCATGATACAGGTCCGAGTTGGGATTGACCATTTCCGGCTCGACCCAGATGCCGAAGCGGAGATGGCTAGAAGTGTTCGCCGTTACGATCCCCGTATAGTTGTTTACGGCGGGTGCGAGGCCGCTGGGAAATCTCTGGGGATTGGGGACCCAGTCTCCCAGGCCGGCTGTGTCAGAGGTACGAGGGTACTTGTCGCCAAACCAACCGTCGTCCAGGACGAACAGCTTGACTCCCAGATCGGCTGCTTCCTGGGCGAGCTGGTAGATACTAGTCTGGTTGTAGTCGAAGCCTAGCCCTTCCCAGCTGTTCAGGAGGACGGGCCGGTCGGCTGTTGCAAACTTGCTCTTCATAAGGTGATTGCGGTACAAGCGGTGCAAACGGCGTGACATACCCCCGATCCCGTTGTTTGAGTAGACAGCCACGCACTCTGGAGAGGTAAGAGTCTGTCCGGGACCTAGAGGCCACGACAGTTGGCTGGGATTCAAGCCCAGGAGGGCACGCGTGAAGCCCTGGGAGCCCTTCTCGACTTGAACGGAGAAGGAACCCGTGTAGATCAGTGAGAAGCCCCAGGCCTCACCATCGGATTCAGTGGCGAAGGGGTCAACCAGTGCAAGGAAAGGATTGTGGAGATGAGACGAGTAGCCTGTAGAACTTCCGAAGCTTTTTGACTTGTAAGTCTCTTGATATCATAAAGAATCGAAGCACTTTGCGTACCCCTGTATCCCATATTCAACCTTTCTCCTCTCACGGTGAGCTTCTCTTGCCCAGTCTCCCCGGAGGCTAACCATATCCAGGTTCTCATAGGGAAAATCCACGCTCAGACTAGCCAGTGCCTCGACGGTGATGTTCCCCGGACCCTTATTCATGAGATTGACGCTGCGGACAACCGCGTCATACCTAGGAAAGACAGAGTACGACAGGTCCGCTGCCACAGCGCTGTAATTATCGTACAGATGCACAATCAAAGTGGTAACATCGCTCTCCGAGCCCATTGTCGCCGGCAACCCAGTCAGGGGCGGCTTACCCTGCACGATCGTATAGGATTGATACTGCAGATCGGAAACGGCGTAACCCCCAGCCTGACGGATCCGGATCGCAGGGACACGGAAATCCCCTCGTCCTTGGTCGGGGAATTCACGGCGCACACGGCCTTGTTCGCCCACCCAGCCATTTACAGCACCAACAGTCTCGATCGGGATGTCTCCTGTGACGCTGCCACCGAAGTGGTCGGACAGCAGGTCGCCGGTGCCATTGTCCACATGGAAGCGGTAGGAGAAGTTGTCGCCGTTCAGCGAGAAGCTCGTTCCGTCTACGACGACTGCTTCTTGTTGGTGTCGTTTCGCCCTTGCGTTCGGGGTGCCTAGGGCGTTGACGGCAGAGACTACCCCCAGGATGGCAGCCACTGCAGCACTGTGTGAAAAGCCGAACATCATTTTGTATCATTTCTCTTTGCCTAGGGAGACAGAGGGTTGGAAGGTCGGAAAGGAAGCTTGGTGGCGGTCCACGGGGGCCTCTTACCTTTATATACAGATGTGCTGACGCCCTTGGGCCCATGGACAGGGATGCGGGGAGCTGCAATTAACAAGGTCTGGTGATGCAGCAGCAGCAGCAGCAGCGAATGGAGCGAATTCCCCCACACATACCTGCACAGTATAATGCCAAGATGAAGCTAGGAATTGCCGTTGAAAGTGTAATCAAGTGCAACTGGTGATGCTCGGAGCAACTCCGTCACGCCGGTCTCCTCACTGCAGATCAGGTTGCTGCTGCATATTATAGAAATGAATAGACTTCATAATATGTTCACCGCTTGGATACATCTCCTATTAAGCATTATTTCGAACATAAAATCTCTCCATGAAGCAGTCCAAGCCACCCATCATCGTTCTCAACATACTCCCTCCAGCCGTTGGCCATAGCCTCCAACTGTTCAGGTGTCGCAAACCCTCCTTCAACAGCCATCTTCGCAAAACCAGAATTTCGCAATCTCTCCTCAAATGAACCCCCAAAGTACTCCCTTTCCTCCCGGGTGCTAAAGCACCACGTGCCCGCACTCTTTTTAATCTTCTCCTTCGCAAACCCCGCCTCCTCAGCCCAAACATGGATATACCTCCCAGGATGCGGATGGCCACCCTTCGCCGTACCCATCCGCTCAAAGAGCTCCTCCCAGGCCTGTATGCCTTCATTTTCAGGGTACCAAGTCATCGACGCCGATTCCCGACACGCTACTAAACCCCCCGGCTTAACAACACGACGCAACTCCTTCAGTCCGGCCACAGGATCCCTGATATGCTGCAGAACCTGATGTACATGGACTAGGTCGAACGTATTCTCCGGGAACTCCAACGAATGAATATTGCCTACTTGAAACGTGATGTTTGAGCGAGGGATACCCGCGGAGGCAGCGAGCGCCTCCGCTCCCTTTAGCGGATCTTCAACATAGTCGATCCCGGTGACATGGCCAGTCGGACCGACGTGTTTGGCTAAATCGACCGTGATTGATCCCGGGCCGCAGCCGACATCGAGAACTTTCATTCCCGGCTTGATATAAGGGATTAAGTAGCTGGCGGAGTTGGAGAGGGTGCGCCAGCTGTGGGTTTTGAGGACGGCGGCGGAGTGGTCGGTTGTGTAGACTTGCTCGGACGACATTTTTCGTAGAGTTATTTGTTCTCAATTCCTCGATGTATATCATGTATGTCATTTCAGGTGTATATGTTCATGGCCAAAACCATAGAGCCGTGTGGTGCTTTTTTATATGGATTAAACTCCGTATCGGCAGCGGAGTTGAGTCCCACTTCGGAATTCCGACGTCACTGCCGGTATACATTCATTACCTACAAGTTCAAGGAATGCACACAGTACCTATTAATAATGTACGACCACGTCTATAATGTTTTGAAATAGATGCGCTGGGCTGAATATTATGACATCCTAAGGTCAGGGCATTGACGAGCTATGATCTCCTGGGTCAAGAGGGCAATCCGCTCGGCTGATATTATTTCCGGAATAGGCAACTTTGAAGAACGACGCCTACAACATCCAGCGATTGACTCCGCCACAAAGAGGGAGGTACTTCTGTTACTTGAACAGTCGTATAAGATCTGCAGGGAAAACTCACAGGCGAGCCGAGATTCCCGGCGAGTTTTCCATGCAATACGCCTTATTCTGAACGGGTTTAAACGTCGGGTGATGACATTGCATCCGGCGCTGATATCTGCTCGCTGACCTGCAGACTGACCATGTCTATATCAGGAAATGTAATGCCGCTTCACTGGCTTGAACCTTTTCGTTTTATGGGGAATGATTTTGAGGACATCGACTGGGCCTTGTTTGACCAGATTTTGGGCTGATGTAATAATGCGCTGGACGGAGTTCCGAGATATGGAATGGTGGTTCGGAGTTGAGGCTTTAAACGTCATATGGACACGGAGAGAGCAAGGGTAATGGATATAATAAAAAGAAAGAAAGCAAAAAGTGATATGCTCCGTACACCAGCCTACTTTGTAGTATTCTCAACAGTATCGACATGCTCCACATGCACCCCCTGTTCCGCATCCAGGGCTTTCCTCGAATCCAATGCCGTGAGCGCTTCACCCCGAGCCATGTCACGCTCGAAAATGGGCCCGATCTTAGTTGCAGAGCGGTCGAGAAATACCCAGGGCGTACAGTCTTTGGTAAATAGGAAGTCCATCTCTTCGAGCGTTTTGCCGGCAGATTCCTAGAATAGAATCTCTGTTACGATTTTTGGTCCGGTGGGCTGGTATCAGGAAACTCACCGGATAGAAGAGAAAGACAACTATAGCCATGAGATAGCAGAGGGCCATGAAGATTAAGTAGAGGATCCATCTACTACTAGTTAGTGGCTAAGTTCTGATTTATTCCATGGAGGTAAAGAACGCACGAGATCTTGTCCATAGCCGTTGGGATATACAGCGCGAACCAGAAATTCTTAACCATCGAATTAGTACCTGCTTTTGAGAGTCATTTTGCCGCAAATACAAAGACAAATACACATACCACAAACCAATTTGTCGCTGAAGAAAATGCAGTTCCTCGTCCACGCATGTTCATACTGAAGAGCTCTGGGGGATACACCCACGCAACACAAGCCCATGTCAAACCAAACGTCATGACATAGATGTAAACGAATGCAATAGTAGCGTTTGATGCATTCTTATCGGCAAAATGGAAGTTTGTCTTTTTAGTCAACGGGTTGTAGAGGGGGTTGCCTATGACAGTACTTTAGAATGCACCTCTCCGTGGGTCAGGGCAGTGAAGAGGAATTTACCTTTCGTTTTCATGATGATCGCAATAAACATCATGGACATGCCCATTCCGACTCCACCGATAATCATGGGGATTCGTCGACCCCATGTATCCATGTAGTACATATCAGGCAGAGTGAAGATGTTCAGAACGACACCTTGGATCCCATTGGCAAGGAGGGACGAAGAGGTATCGCCCAACCCTGCTTGTTGGAAGAGAAATACGGCGTAGTACATGATGCTTATACAGCATTAGTGCTGGTTCTGCAATCTCTCAAGGGACGAGAGGGACTAACTCGTTGATACCAGAGACTTGTTGCCAGAATTGCTTTGAAGACATCAATTCCATTAGGTATACGTGCCCTTTCAATCTGATGATCACGTTGGACACTTACAACACCAATGGCAAGCCACGTTCGCCGCGCATCCGAACCGAACACCATAGACGTATATGAAGGAGGTGGATTGCTCTTTTCCCATTGTATCCGGGTGGTGATTTCGGCTAACTCTGCACGTACATATGGGTTATCTCTGTTTCCGTTTGAATGCAGTCGAGCCAACACTTGCAACGCATCCTGCTGTCTGTCCTGTTGAACTAGCCAACGAGGCGATTCCGGCATAAAATACATGGTAAAATGCAGGGCAAGGGTAGGGATGAGCTGAAGGCCAATGGGGATACGCCATGAAGCCTCTCCATGGATATGACTTGTGCCGTATTGAATCCAGAATGCGACCAGAATACCCAGATTGATGAAGCACTGCTGGAGGGAGATTATTCGACCGCGGATCCTTTGAAAGTCAGAAAAGAAACGTCCTATATGACCGTCAATTTTAAATTGACTCACTCTTTTGGTGAGATCTCGCTCTGGTAGTTCGGCACCATCATGGCTAGACACCCGTTGCCTAGGCCGTTAATAACACGGCCGGCCACCAACGTAGCGACATTCTGTGCCACGGTGGAAATAATGATTCCAAGTGTGAATATTGCAGATCCGAACAAGATGGTCTTCTTCCGTCCAAACCTATCCGCGAGGAAGGCCCCAGTCAACAGGGAGCCTGCAAATGCACCGGCCTGGATGGAAGCTGTAATCCCTCCCTGCAGGAAGTTACTGGGATGATTCATGTAAGTCAGGAACTGCGGCATGACAAGAACCCCGCTTACGGAGCCAGTGTCCTATAGATATTCGTTAACAATTGTCTTCGGAGTCGAGTGCAAAGTCTTACATAGCCGAAGGCTAGTCCGCCTGTACAGGGCGCGATGCCGTAAAGGTAGAATTTCTGTCGATAGTAGTCAGTCATTTCTGTCGCTGCATCTGTTTATATTAGGGCTTATATTCGCTCACCCAGGGCACACCCATTTTTGTTGCTATAGTCTACACCATATTCAAAGCAAGTTCCAAACAAGAACCCTATAACTGAAGGAGTCGGCCCCATAGCATCTTTATATCCATCAACTTGACAATTAAGTTAGAATCGTGAGAGACAGCTCAACCTATCCGACTATGAATTACTTGCGGGGTTGTTTGTGACATGTGGCTTGAATAAATAGCATACTGGCTTGCGATGGAGCGTTGCGGCAAGATTCAACTATGAAGTTTTGGTGGACCAAAATAGGGTTATCCCCCACACTATTCTTCTTATACCCCGTGGGGTTGAAGGATTCCTCGGGGAAATTCCACGGTATCCACGGTATTTATCCGGAAATATCACCGGCTCGTTGCTCGTAACCCGAATTTATCCACCAGCAGGATTCGAATAAGATGCAGATATGAGGGGCCACAGAAAGTTAAACGCTCTGGAAGGTCCCTTGTCCCCTTGCTCCTGTTCTCATTCTCACTATCGCCATCTGGATTCCGAGCACGAACAACAGCCTCATCAAAAAAGTCAACAATACATGTCTCAGTCTGAGAGGAACCCGCAGAAACATCGGATTAAGATAATTTAATCAATCATATAGCATCTACACCCATGCTAGAATGGACCAACAGCCCACAGACGGGCGCCGGCTGGTAAAGGTGAATCTAACCCGCAGCCATATGAATACACCCGGCCTCAACACAACAAATTATCCGACAGGTATTATACAGTTTAGTCCATGCGGGTTTACGGGAGCAACGGGAAAATCCAATGTGCGCGTGGTGTTCAAAGTAATTGGGTTATAATGGTCTCTTCAGGAAGTGCTAATACAAAGCCCTAGGTTTCGAACCATTTGCTATGGACAACCTGCACCATCACAGCGAGATACAGGGTATATATATCTAGTCTTGCTCCTCATACTTCCCCAGTTTTACTGAAAACCAAGCGGCCTCCATGAAACTGCACTAATGAGCAAAATATAATGCCTCTGCAATCAACGCATCCACCACTGTCACAAGTCCTGTCTCCGTTAATCCTAGGCGGAGCAGGATTCAGCAACCAGCTCAACGCAAATCCAGCCTCTCTACCCATCCATGAAGTGATCAAAGAAGCTTTTAACCTGGGCATCCGCGCAATCGATACATCCCCATACGGACCATCAGAGCAGCTAATCGGCGGCGCACTCTCCCAGCCAGAAATCGTCAACCATTACCCCCGAGGAAACTACATTCTGATGACAAAGGTTGGTCGAATAAGTGCTGCTGAGTTTAACTACTCACCCTCCTGGATACGAACGTCCATCCTCCGGTCCCTAGAGAGACTGAACACATCCTACCTTGACGTTGTCTTCTGTCATGATGTCGAGTACGTCACAGACGAGGAGACACTAATTGCCATCAGAGTCCTCCTTGACTTTGTCCATGAGGGGAAGATCCGATACGTGGGGATATCAGGGTACCGGATTGATATCCTGATCCGGCTTGCGAGAGCCGTCCGTCAATGCTACAGTCGACCGCTGGATGTGGTTCAGAACTGGGCCCAACTCACGCTGCAAAACTCCCGATTGGAGACAGAAGGCTTAGATTCGTTACGAAATGAAGGCGTATCTTGTGTCTGCAGCTCGAGCCCTCTTGCTATCGGCCTTCTTCGTTCCGGTGGCGTTCCCCAGGGCTCTTTGGGTGATTTCCATCCTGCGCCGGCTGGACTTCGGGCGGTTGCTGAAGAAGCTGCGGAGTTTGTTGTGGCTCAGACGGGTGAAAGCATGGCTTCCCTGGCGCTGCGATATGCTTTGTCGCGAGCTCAGCTTGCATCGATGGAATCGTTTCGGGTTAGCACGATCACCGGTATAAGTTCTGTGTCTGAGCTCAAAGAGAACATCATGGCGGCACGGCAGATATTGAAAGGACCTGTCGATGGCCGAAAAGGGGCTATTCTCGATTATAGCCCACCGAATGAGATGCAATTTGAGCGTGATAAGCCACTTTATGAAAGTGTGAGGCGTATTCTGGGTCCATGGGTTGGATACTGTTTCCCTAGCCCTGAGGAAGGGTGGTGCACAGAACGAAAACTGATGTGGATCAGGGGTGCGGCGTCTGGATACCAGATACTAAAAGGATACCGTAGGATTTATAGGGATCGTGGTGAACGCTCTATATCGATATACTGCTGTCTCTAGTACATCTTGAAGCTCTAAAACGATGCGCTTCCTCTTGCTTGTCTATTACACCTTGTGTTGTCCCAACATCCGTATGTTGGTCCTTCCTCCGGAACATACATACTCCGTATCCGGGACCGGATTATCAGATAATCCACCTGTCCGAAATAGTATATCCTCATCAAAAACGAATGCTAGGCCAGAAGAAATCAGCCAATTTATAGACAGGTGCCCTTAGTAGAGATGTCTTCCCCTGATTATTATTTTTGAGATTCTCACATCGTGCAAGCTACTGTACCAGTATCAAAGACACAATCCTTTGGCGCCCTTGGTCCATCGATAGAGTGACAACGCTTTTCTCCTCGCCCGCGATTCCTCCTCACGTGCTACTGTTGAGCCCCGAACACTATTCATCGTAGACCGTAAAACCTTGCGAAAATTCCTCTGCACACATCAGCATGGATACTAACGTTATCTTCCTGGATATATTATATTACTGACCTGAAATTCCGTGCTCAAGGTCACCACACAAACTTCATGTGCTCGGATGATCGTCTCGCATGCCTCCTCGACGGATTCGTTGGGCCCCAGTTGGGGCATACGGTCCGCAAACAGGAGAAGAATAGAACTCCCATGCAGCAGGTATATTCCAAATAAGTAAGGCATAAAGGTTAGATCTGGATCGATCTTGAGAATTGTAGACAGGGCATGGGATGCTGTTATGGCATGAGACGCACACTCCATAAACCTGGAGGATGTAATCCAATTGTCCTCGCAGTCAAGCATGGATATCACGTCCCATTTTCCGTGGAGGAGGACATAGAGAACATGGAGAATGTGGGTGGTGTAGGCGAGGACTAGATGCGTTCTTGAGAAGCATCCAGGATGATCCGGAAGAGCGTCTTGAAGTAAGGAGTCTGGTGATGTGGATTCTTCCATGCTAATATGGTATGCATCCAGAGTACTGGAAGGCTTCAGACCGTTTCGTCTTACCAGATGAACCAAACTCATTCCACAGTTGGTGAGCATGTCAAATATAACCGCCACTTCTTGGTTATCATCAAGGCCGCCAAAGAGGGGATGGTGCCTTCGATGATGAAGATCGATTATATCTCCCAGAATAGCCATCAATGGCAAGAAATACTCAAAAAACCCGGTGCCTTGGATTGTGATATAGGGACCATATACTCGTGGCGGGAGACCATTTTCTACCTCCGTTTCCAGGTTATCCCATATTACGTCCGGTAATGGAGCTATATGTAATAGTAAGTCTTGTTTTTACTTTAATCTTTTCTGGAGGCATACCGTATGCTTTGCAAACTTCGTCGGGGACTTTTAGCGAGGAATTAAAAGATAGTCCCAGATGCCTGTCAAGACAATACAGCAACCAGAAAACCCGACGACGTTCTTCGCGTGCTTCAATATCCAGTAGCATACTGGCCGTATTACCGCATCCTTGACTATTCTGGTGCGCATCCATATACGATGTACTGTAGCAGTCATGATCGTCATCTTCCCTATTCAGCCCCATTGTATAGGCCAGCCGGACAGCTTTATCCCACCACTTCAAATAATCAGATTTGAAGTCGCCCCCGGAAATTAAAATAGACAACAGGACGAATGTTAGCACATCATCGATAACACCTGCAGGCTCGTTCGTTAGAGTAGTAGTCGGCGGCTTCTAACTTGCGAGCTTCATGGAGCCCACACCGGAAATACTCAGGCTGCAAGCCCCCTTTTTCGAGTTAGCTGGTAACGGAAATATAATATAGAGGAACAGTGATCTGACCAGGCACTCTATGTCACCCGCCTGGGTCTCGTTAGGCAACCATTGCCGTCGCAGTTTCATAAAGCGAATTCGTCACCTTCATCCTAGACCCGGGGATATGAAGTACACCGACATCAGCCGTGTGGGACGCACACCATAGCATAGTGCAGAGGAGCGCCGGGGTTGTTGATCTTGGATGAGAAGGGTGAAGAAGTGACTTTTTCCGAATAATTTGTGTAAGAACGTACGAAGAGGCACAAGGAAAAATCGAGCTCCCGGGTTCAGTAAAGTAGACATCCAGCAGATCACAAGCCACTGACGGAGCGATAATATGTTGCAAGTAGGGCAGGAGAGGTTCCAAGCAGCTGTATCGGCAACTCGACAAGGAGGAATTGCAGGGGATTTGTGTATTGGTTAGCGCTGCGGCGTGTAATGAACTGCTACTGCTTCCACAGAAGGGAGAAATAGTTGGTTCGAGTCTCTCAGATAACGAGGATGCAATGGAACTCCTGTTGCCATTGTTTCCATTCTGCCTATATGCCCCCTGTGCTGCAGGCGTGTCTCTGGTTGTTTCCTCTGACGCTGCATGTTGGTCTGAAGATCTGCCAACGACTCTGGGCAATGTCAAAGTACCATCATCCACTCCCCTTGACGAGAGGATACGACCTCGTTTCTTGGCCATCCGACTGTAGCGACAGACATAGCCATGATCTGCCGAATCAAGGTCAGCGCTAACCAGTCAACTGGTAATAATAAGAGCCCGGGTTGTCTTGAATACAAGGCCATCTCACCTACGCAACGGCCACTAGTCACCGGTGTTAATAATAACTACATGTGGATTCATCGGCACAAGTGAAGAGGCCTACCATGTGGACTTGCCGTCACATCGGGTCCTTGATTTGAAGCAATCGTCGCATGCTCGAGCTGTCCTTTTCCTCGACGGAATATTCCGTGACGTCTCCAGCTGATGTGATGTCCCCTCCGTGGCCATTATGGAGATATTGACAGTTGCAACGCCAGTTGCCGTTGTAAAGAGTGAAAGCAACAGACAATGGAAATGGAAAAGAACCGGATGTTAGGAAAATATCCGTCCATAATAGAATGCCGAGAAGAAGCAGGATAAACAACTTCCCCGCACTCTCCAAGGATGATCATCATGTCCTTACTGAAAATAGCTCCTGCCAAGGCTTTCTGGCGTGGGGTCACGGATTTCATAGATCGTTACTCGTTACAAGAGTGCTCCCGTTGGGTGGATTGGCGTTGACATTGTCGATTCAAGACTCAGGGGTGCGTACAGCTATTTCGAGAAAGGGCAGCGTTTGCAAAGGTTGTGATTGATATCGTCTATGTACCTCGTTCTTAACCCCAATGAAGCACTGCACGGATCCCTTGGCAGGACCATGCCATTCTATATACAACAGTCGACCCACAAGAAAAAAAACATCAGTTAAAAACAACAGTCTTATGCCCATTAAGCAACACCCGTCCCTCAGCCACAAACCTCACCGCGGCAGCAAGCACATTACTCTCCACCGTACTCCCAGCAATGGTCAGCTCCTTCGGGCTCATCCCATGGTTGACCCGGACGACATCCTGCTCGATGATCGGCCCCTCATCAAGATCACTGGTAACGAAGTGCGCGGTAGCACCCACAATCTTCACGCCCCTGTCATACGCCTGGTGGTAGGGCCGGGCACCCTTGAACGACGGCAGGAAGCTATGGTGGATATTGATAATCCGCCCGGACATAACCTCGCACAGCTTCGGCGACAGAACCTGCATGTACCGGGCCAGGACGACCAGGTCGATGTTATGCGTCTTCACCAGTTCCAGGATCTTCGACTCCTGCTCCGCCTTTGTATCCGGCGTGACCGCGAGGTGGTGGAAGGGGATGTTGTAGGTAGCCGCAAGCGGGGCAAAGTCGGGATGGTTGGATACGATCAGGGGCACCTCGATGCCGAGCTGGTTCGTGGACTGGCGGAAGAGGAGGTCGTTGAGGCAGTGGCCGATCTTGGAGACCATGATCATGACGCGGGGCTTCTGCGCGAAGGGACGGAGAGAGAAGGTCATGGAGTGGGAGTTGGCCGTGGGTTGGAAGGCGCGCGTGAGGTCTTCTGCTGTCATTTTCTTCGAGCTGGGCTCGGTCTGATCTGGCTCTGCTGGGCTGAAGTGCATGCGCATGAAGAAGCGTTTGGAGGTGGGATCGCCGAATTGCGACGAATCGATGATATTGAGGTTGTGTTGGACCAGGAAACCCGTCACCGCGTGGACGATGCCCGGTCGGTCTGCGCATGATAGCGTCAGGATGAAGCTGTTGCTGTTGTTCGCCATGATTGTCTGTGGGAATTGGACAGTTGGTCTTGTCTGGAAGTTTTGTGAAGGGAAAGGAAAATTGAACCTGAGTCATTCCCCCATCCGAGACCGGCCTGATTGCGGATGACTAAGGTAGATATTAGCTAAGGTGAAATATTGTTGCTGCGTCTGGTGGCGATGTCATGCTGTTGTCAAGATTGCTCTATGCTAACTATTGTGAAGGAATAATGATGAGGAGGAATTATTCATTTCAGTCATAATGCACCAGCCTGCATCTGCATCGGCATCTGCATCTCGTGCATCCCCTGCAGATCGTGAAATAACAAATACGGCCAATCAGAACATCGAAACACAAATACTACATCGGTTAGGGCTGAAGAGCAATCCATCAAGACCACATCCAATTGACTGTCATCTACGCCATGAAAATCTCCATTCGAAGAAATTAACAAGACACAAACGAATCTCCACCAGCACCAGAGTGCGTAATAACACCTGCCAACTCATCATTTTCATTGAAGATCACCCGGTCGGCGCCAGGGGAGCCCCCGTCGTAGAGGTCCCCATTCCTCATAATCGGGAACTCGTAGTATGGTGCCGACACGGGAAAGTCGAAACCCTCGTAGTCATTGTACTTGTGGGGATAGTTGTCTTTTCCGACCTGTTCGCCTTCGGAGTAGTAGTTGTAGCCCTGTTGCTGGGCAGCGTTCACCGCAGAGGACGTATAGCAGACGCTGCTGCAGGTGTAGGCGCAGGCTCTCTTGCTTGCCTCGTCCAGTGGAGAGGGAACGGCGATGGTGAGAGTGGCCAGTGCGAGGAGCTGCTCAACACATTGAGATAGGGATGGTTAGTGCTTGGGCATGCAAGGAAGAGGTAATGCGGTTGTATGTATTGCTCACGTACAAGGTAGAACTTCATCTTGATCTGAGTCGTGATCCGCTAGCTTTGTTTCCGAGGATTGTGAGACTGGAGGAAGATATCTTCTTCAACTCGGGGGGCCAGCGTCGTGTTATATATGCTTCAAGTTCTGCGGTTCTGCGGACTTCGTCTCGGGTCGGTTGGCAACATATACAAGCTTCAGACGATAAATTCGAAACAAGGCTGGATGCCTCACCGCTCGTTCCTCCCAATGATAGCACATTCTAGGGGCCGCGTGGGCGAACACTGGAGACGGACTAGATCGAAAGCGTTCCTGCAGAATGCAGATCATTACTGCTGCATATCCACCGCGGTCTGATTGGAGAAATCAGATTGATGTAGCATCAAGAAAGGAGAAAGCAATCGCAGCACAACCACCGGTGCACCGACGGCGTAGCAACAGCTGTTTAATCCCTCAGACTCCATTTGTGAAATACAACTCCAACAGCATGGGTCTATCCAATAACAACATTTGCAGCCAGAGACCACCTTTGCCGTTTAACTCCGCCGACAATGCGGTCCTGTATCTCCTTCTCTTCATCGGGATACTCCGTGGAGATGTCCATACCAGCCAAGTTAACCGGTTTCGTCTGAATCCAAAACTTGTACACCAAAACAAACAGCACAAAGGCGGGCAGCAAGATATGGTTTATTGTGAAGTCCGTAGCACTAAAAGGTGTCAAAAAACCTGACAGGTATGTTCCCAATGGATTAAAAGCGGCTCTGTATGGTGGTTTTGCGGCATCCTGCCCTTGAGCAGCGAGACCTTGACGGAAGCGAATATGAGCTAGGCTAATGACAGCTCGGACTATGAAAGTAGCTACTGTAGACCTTCAACGTCAGCAGTGAAAGCAGATTCGCCAGATGCTTGGGTTGAATGATTCAGTCACACCTGATAATGTAGCCAACCTGAAAATACCTTTCTGCACCTGATGACAGCGACAGTAATACAAGTCAAGCCCAGATATTCGTAAAGATCAGTGCAATCCACAGCACTCCGTATTTATTCGTCCGACCAATAAAGCGGGGTACCTTGCCACTGCGTGCCATAAAGAGTAGTGACCGAGATGCCACGTATAATGTGCCATTCCCGGCGGAGATGGTAGACACGATGAGGACGTTGATCAAATGAGCAGCGGGACATATCCCACCGTCGGTCAGTGTGATCGTCAAAGGGAAACTGGCGGTTTTTGAGAATGAATTCAGCGGCCTACTATCCGTGCAAGGAATGAGCATTCGAATGAAAAACATCGTTCCTGTGTATTATCCCTTGTTAGCCCCCTGACTTGACCTAAGAAGCGTCACGAAAATCCTTCCCACTTCTTACCAACATAGATGATCAGAATCTGCCAAAGTACCTGGCGGATAGCCGTTGGCACTGCCTTGCGCGGATCTGACGTCTCTCCAGCAGTAACGCCAACCCTAATAACCAGTTAACCCACTTCTCCCCCATTGGAGTTTTCAAATAATATGCATACATCTCTGTTCCCGTATACAGGGTCCCTGCAACAAGGAATGTCTTCGCAATTCCGTTGATCTAATCGGCAAATGCTGCCGGATGATGGCAATATCTGAATCTAATCGGGCCCGGTCCGATGGCCCCAGAGGTAATGCAAATGGCAATAATGAAGAAGACGATAAGCGCAATCGCTTTTATCCCGGGAGCAAGTAAAGTATAAAGGTCAATAACTCGCTCCCAGCTGTTGCAGAATAGAATAACGTACAATGATGGCCAGAACTCCGTTTCACCATATGCCATGACTCCCAAGCTCGAAAGACACAGCAAGAGTACCCAGCAAATAAGAATCCAGGCCCATTGTGGCACAGTCTCGGTCCAGTGTCCTATGATAAGGGATATATAATTGTATTTATTGGCAAGGACCTAGATAGGAAGCTTGATCTCGATTCATGGACATTGCACAATGAATATAGCAGAAACCTACCGTCACCCAGAGATACCAATATGCCCATCCGAGGGTAAAAGCAAGTGAATCGTCAATGAAGCGTTCAGCGTATTCAGTAAATGACCCAGTCACTGGTATGATCGTGGACATCTCTCCCAGAGATTGCCTGTTTTATAGTTGGTCAGTCCCGAGAAAAACTAAGGAGCGTTTTTCTTCATAGAAACCGCATACATTACATTAAAATCACAATACCAACGAGACATAAACCGATAAGAATTCCTGCTGGCCGTCCTGGGTGGAGGGCGCTCCCTGAACCGACAAGCAATCCAGGCCTGATGATACGTGCATAATGTTTAGAATGCGCAATGCGACAAAAGACACTGAAGGAAAAGGTTACTCACCACCAATCGCAATTATCTTCAACTTCCTCGACTTTAGTTTCCTCTTCAGGGGAGCTGAGAGAGGATCTGCAGCTTCAACCGATTCCGCGTCGTATTGGCTTCTTGTGATGTCCGGAGACACAACCTGTTTTGCCGTCGTTTAATTGCATGCGTAGAACTGCATTGTGACTATATTCGACTGACGGGACAGCCCGTGGTAGAAGTAGTACTATGTATAAATGAAAAGGACGCGTTGTTGTCGACCGTTGCG
Organism: Monascus ruber; assembly: GCA_002976275.1. Classification (NCBI taxonomy): domain Eukaryota; kingdom Fungi; phylum Ascomycota; class Eurotiomycetes; order Eurotiales; family Aspergillaceae; genus Monascus; species Monascus ruber. Next base: position 1,350,880 of record PSNO01000007.1, on the reverse strand, counting down.
GCGTAATCAGATCAATAGCTGGGAAGAGGTTCTTCGTAGACCAAAATGGATTTCAATCAAAAAATGGCAGGCATCAAACATCAAACCAAGATTTAACCTGCATCCCACATTGTCTATATAGGAACAGTGATGCCTGTCTGCATCCATCACGTACGTGGGATCAGTCGAGCTTGAAGGAGGATCGCAACCAGCCAGGACCCATCTGAGCACAAGATTAGCAGTCCAGCTCTCTCCAGGAGACGAATCTGACTGATTCCCTTATTCCTTTAAAATGTGCCTCCGCATGTTTTCTTTTTCTTCTCGAGAAGTCCCCCGCCATCAATCAGGTTTATGGCGCAATAGCTGAAACATGAAATGGATGATCCACGTCTTGCATCTTGTGCTTTTTGTTTCTTTCGGTTTGGGATATCTGCGGCGTGGCGGTCCGTTGTAGGAGCAGATTCAGGAGCAGTGGGGAATACATTCTATGCTCCCCTGCCTGAGAGACATCAGCACAAATCTACACATAGAATATGAGGACCTCTGAAATTAACACTGAAAATGACGGCTACTGAGGCCAGAAAAGGCCGCCTTTCCACCCGTAACATCCAGCGGTGAGCCCTTGCTTGACTGCCCAGCACCTGTTTAACACCACTATTCTGCACCTCCCAAGACTTCTTCAGTCACTCTCCTGAGCCGATGTAGGTGCTTAATTTCATCAAGTTGTTCTCTCTGTTTCTACTCACAACTGAAATGATGCTGGGAATGGCTCCCCTCCCACTTTGTGTGGCCTCATGTTAGGTCACGCACGCAAGCATGTATATTGATGAGGATATACTATTTCGAACAGGTGGATTATCTGATAATCCGGTCCCGGATACGGAGTATGTATGTTCCGGAGGAAGGACCAACATACGGATGTTGGGACAACACAAGGTGTAATAGACAAGCAAGAGGAAGCGCATCGTTTTAGAGCTTCAAGATGTACTAGAGACAGCAGTATATCGACATAGAGCGTTCACCACAATCCCTATAAATCCTACGGTATCCTTTTAGTATCTGGTATCCAGACGCCGCACCCCTGATCCACATCAAATCTGTTAGTACACGTGAGGATCTGCCGTCCTAGACCGCCCTCGCTACCTATCTCACGGCACAGGCAGGCCTACCTAGTAATACGACCATACATGCGCCTATCCATTATTAGGGAGCTGAACTCCGCAAACACCACAGGAAGTCAGCGATTAGTTCCTACACAACAAGGACCCTACGTTCTCCTCCCTACTATCGTATTTAGCATTCTCCGTATATTGATTACCTCTTCACGCCGTCACCGCCATCCAGTCCTTACAATCAAACACCCTATTTATTCAAAATCTTCACAGCTAGTCCATATGTATACTCCTTCGCCTTCTCTTCTTCACTCCCAGACTGACACCTCTTATCCCAACCATGATTGCAACCCTCCGCTCGCCAATGAACAATATCCCCCTCCCCATAAACACCCTGTATCTTACAAACTAACTCCTCCGCCTCGCTGCAAAGCGAGTCCCGCCCACAAGTGACCACCAGCATACTCCCCAGGAAACTCTCCGCAGCCGCGTAAAAGGGCGAAACTCGAGGATCGTTTCGCTCCACCCCAGAAGAAAGATAGCACTTGTCGAAGAAACTTGCTACAGGCGCGGGAATGGGCTTTCCATTGAGGTCTGGGGCGACTTTCGAGTAGGGATCCTTTGCCAGATCGACGGGTGGGTAAAAAGCAATGACATGCCGGAACGTTGTCTTAGGGAAGATCTGGGAGCTTGCGACGAGAGCCAGATTGGCGCCTGCGCTGAATCCGGAGATAGAGATGCGCGAACGGTCGAATTTTAACCCATGGTTAGAGTCGGAGTTGGCATCAGTACCACAGATAGAAAGAACCCAGTTCACGACGTCTTCCACGTCATTTATCGCTGCGGGAAACGGATATTCGGGGGCAAGGCGATATGAGACGTCCAGAACCGTGTACTCTGTGTCTTGGGCAACGCGCCTAGCGAATTCATCGTCTGATCCATGCATGGGTATTACGAATCCGCTTCCGTGGAAATTGACCAAGACGGGCCCTGGTTTGGACCGTGTAGCGGATGGCCGGTAGACATGGGCTTTGATGGTTCTGCCTTCGTCGCGGCTTGGGATTTGGATTGTTTCGTCGGGGTTTGCGGGGTTTCTCGTATTTCTGAGAGAGACCAGGAATCGAAGAGCCGTCGCAGTGGCTTTGAAGCGCAGATACGTAAGCATACTGGGTATCTTTCCAAAACCGAACACGCTGTAGGATAGGACGTTAGCAAACGACATGAAAACGGATCTATACTTGCCTCAGGGAATCGGGTCCAGCTTTGTTGAGGGATGGACAGTCATTATTGCCGAGGCAGTTGAGAATTAATTTATTCATATGCTTCATGCTTTCAATTGGAATGCTATGCGTATGTAGATATATTCTCAAACCTATATACACGGAAAGTATGATAACAGTCAAGGCTTGTCCTCAAGGAACGTCTGCTCCAAGGTATCCATCTCATTATCCATGACGCCAGTAGCCGACACGAGGAAAGGACAAGTATACAAAGACTGAACAACTATCCAGGATTCGAGAAACCCCTCTCTATGCCGTGCATTTGGCCAATCTCTCGATAAATGTTTCTCCCCATCTAGCACTGTAGAGAAAAAGGTCAGGTCAGTAAGAAATAGAATATGCCAAAAGCCAGGAAGATAAAACAAACCTCGTGTTCTTATCTATAAACCGTCGTAGTTGATTGTAATTGCTTTCACGCTCGTCCGGTTTCATCGTGATAGCCCGATAAATAGCATCAGACAACTCCTTGGTGTTTGCAGGATGGAACGTGATACATCCGCCATTCATAAAGGATGATGCTCCAGCGAATTCGGACAGGACGAGGACGCCGTGTTTCTTGGCCTGGCAGGCGACATATTCGAAGCAGACGAGGTTCATCCCGTCTCGCATTGAGGTGAGCAGACAGGCATCAGCAATGGCGTAGAGGGCTGTCAGCTCTGTGAAGGGCACAGAGCGGTGCATGTAGACGAGAGGTGATCCGTCGGGTGTAGCTGTTGCCGTCAGATATGGTTAAAGGAAGGGAAAGAGAAAGACAAACCATGCTTCCCATCAATCTTCCCTACCATGGTCGAGATTTCAGTCTCCAAATCCTGATACTCCTTCACATCCTCCCGACTCGGAACAGCAACCTGGATGAGAACGACTTTGTTTTTCAGCTCCTTGTGCTCGTCCAGAAACGCGTCGTACGCCTTGAGTTTAAGCGTCAGGCCCTTGATATAATCAAGCCGATCAACCCCAATGATAACCTTCTTATCCTTGTAGACCTCCTCCAGCTCCTTAATCCGACTGATCACTTCGGACTTTTGCAGAGTTTCCTCGAATTTCTGAGGATCAATCCCAACGATGAAACTGTCCGCTATGATCAAACGACCCTTCCAGCGGATTTTATCGGGCGGTTCGATGGTGGCTTCTCTGCGCAAATCGTTAGTAATTGATACATTCAAGACCTATGGGCAAATCTCACAATAAACTATGACAACTGTCCATGAAATTTTGCTTATACTCATCCGTATGGAAGCCGACCTGATCGCTCGCCAGAATACCTTCAATCAACTCCTTGCGCACCGGAAGCGCTCTCCAAAAGTCCTTTGCTGGAAAGGGCGTATGCAAGGAAAACCCAATAGCACAGGACTTTCCCTGCTCCTCGAGCCGTTTCCTCAACAGTCCCGGGAGAAGCATAAGATGGTAATCATGTATCCAAACGAGATCGCCATCAGAAGCGGCTTTGGCAACGGCTTCAGCAAATAGCTCGTTGACCTTCTTATACGATTCCCAGGCGTTCTCATTCAGCGTAACAGTTTGGTAATGTAGAATTGGCCAGAGGATCTGATCTAGATATACATTAGTTTCCAGAACACACACGCATATAAAAAAAAGAGAAAACCCACTCGAAAAACAATTATAATGCTCGTTCGCCAACTTCTGGTCCAAAAAAACAGCAACAGCATTATGCTCCGCCAAACTCTTGGAGACCTTCTCCCGATCCTGCGGGTCATCAACCTGCAGACCAGGCCACCCGAACCACTTGAACGTCGTGGACTTGGTCAACCCAGACAACGAGGTGACCAGCCCCCCGCTCGAGATGGAAGACTGATACGTTCCATCATCGGTTTGCTTGACAGAAAGAGGAAGCCGATTCGAGACAATAATGAGATTTCGCTTTCCTCCGTTGCGAGCGTCAGCCATGTTTCCGTAGCGTAGTAGTAGAAGTAGTAACGGTAGCACCTGGAATTTGTTGGACGGGGTCGATCTGCAGAGTCCAAGGACATATCTAGTAATTATCCTTTTTTTAAATTAAAAACAACTAGCGATTAAGTGGTGTAAGAAACTCGTCTTCATATAGATAACTTTTGTGGAGAAAAAAGAACAGTATTCAGCCACTTGCACGACATACGTCAGAATGAAGTCCAGAACCACAACAAAACAGGGGAAGTAAAAAACAAACAAAATTAGCAATAAAAATGGCCATGTATGAAAAATAGCCAATCCCCGATCCTAATTGGAATGTCACATCTCCAAGTACATTTTGCATGGCAAGAGGAGGAAAACACCAAGGTGGCTGTAAATCTGGGAAGTCGTTCCCATCCAGCAGGATGAGGCCCCATTCCACGGAACCGCTCCATGTGTGGGCAAACAGGTACGCCTCCATGTTCTTGTTAAAATAGTTATTCTTAGCGGTGGTTGTGGCGGCAGTTTCTTCTGGTCGTTGTCAAAGCATAAATAACCCCAGATTGAGCTTATGCCCGCCGTTGGCCCAACCAGGTCCACCTGTCAGTCAGAAACGTCATAAGCACTCATCCAAACGGCGAATAATAACCCCACAAGAATACTGGTATGATATATGCTAAGACATTCAAAATCCTGTGTACAGTTTTGGACCATGGAAGCTGCAACAGGTAGAAGGCAAGTTGACCCACAACCAGGATTAGGATTATATAGACAAACGCCTCGAGGCGGACTAAGTACAATTCGTAGTTATCTCCAAATCGCCAAAACACCAAACGAACAAGAGTGAAGCTATACCCATGAAGAATAATGCAAAACCGCTGCCCGCCAGTGTTATCCAAAACCCATGCGCCGTGTCATGATTATTACACAACAGATCTGCTACCGTCACAGGAATTTCCGCTCCCGCTTCGAAGGACTGGGTGTTCGCAGGCGACTTTTCCTCTCCCGGCTCCTATCAGTGACAAATTCCAACTGACGGGATGACTCGATCATCAAAGGCTCCTCCTGCTTGTCTTTTTGAAGGCTCGGGGCCCGAGTAGGATTAGGCTGGGCAAGCACCTGGTCTTGCTCCTGGCGTTCAAAATATCCAAAGCCCGGCATGCTCTGGTACGCAATCTGTTGCGAATACATTGGTGGATGATGCTGGGCCGATTGGTGGTTGGGGAAACTAGGGGCATGGTGGACGTAGTCGCGTTGGTTCAGGCGTTGTCTGAAGGAGCAGAAGGACCAATTGCTGACCGCTGTCACAGTAGCCAACGTAGCTATGAAAAAGAGCTTCAGAAAACGCGGTCAGCTTGGGGGATACAACAGGAAAAGGCTGCACGGAGAAGAAGACAAAATATAACTAACAATCGCTTTCCAGCTGATAGGGTCAATGAAGTTATTGATGATCTCGGCCATGGTGCGTGCTGAGAGTTTCGCCCGTCCAACCTTGGCTGGATCACGGTTCATGCAACGTTCCCAGTTCTCGCATACAGTTTCCAGCGCAGGTAGGCGATCTCCCCCAGCACACCTGTTATCAACGTAGTTTTTCGCACACACGGCCATTTCAGCCACGATCAGATCAGACCTCTCTTCAGCCGCATGATCGAACTCGGTTCGAATAGCAGACACAAACGTAAGCACCACATAGACAGCCAACGAGAAGAGCGTCAAGTTCACGATCAGCTGGGCCCACCAAGAGAGGATATTTGGAATGTTGGGGTGGGCTTCAAGCAGGGCAAAGAAGTCCCCAAACGAAGATAACTGTGATGTGAATTTTCTTTCGCCCCTGGGCAATGATCCTGCCGTTGACTGTCCTTCGCTGCTGCCGGGTCGATCGCTGCCCGTCTCGCTTCCCCGCCGTAGACGTCTATCAAGTTCCCTATCTCTCTGTCGCCTCTTCTGAATTCGCCGAGCCACTGCGTTGGAATAGTTGTTTATACGGGGAATTTCACCTCTGCCAGGGCTTGGTGGGAACCGGGAGGAGAAGTTGAATAGCGAATTCCGTCGTTCTGTCTTCGACGGCTGCTCGGGTGTATCATCATCGGCTTCGGGAGAAGACATGTTCTCAGCGCCAGAGGAGAAGTCTAGATCGATCTTGCGCGGAGTCGTGAAAGCTGGTTGGCCAAAGATGGACTTGGGAGGCTGTGATGGGGGGAGAGAGAAGAGGAAGGGTTGCGAATTTGGTTCCCGTAGAGACGGTGTAGGCTTCTTCGTCGGAGAATCAAACACACTATGGGTGCCTGGGACTAAAGTTAGCATGTAGATTCCGGTGATGATCCTATCAATTACTAGAGAAAGAGCAAAGCAGAAACTGGGACAGAAATCAAGGATGCCACTGACGCTTCTTCTGGTGCATGCTGCTGAGCTGATAGAACGGCGACGACGTATCCCCAGGAGCACGGGACTGCCATTCAAAGTCCATCGGGCTCTCCGCTGTGCGTTTCTCCATGTTCCAGGAAATTGAATTGTGGGGTGAGAGATGCAGGGAAGATGGAAAGTTGCGTTGATGTTGGAGATGGAAGATTGTTTTTATTTGTTTCCGTACAAAGAGGACCTTTAAATTACCTTTTTTGGTTAGTTTTACCACTCTCAGTTTGGTGGCCCAATCAATGCATACAATACTCTGTCGCCCTGATATAAAAAAGACTTGACCTCACCCTGCTGGATCTCTCATCTTCTCTCATCCCTCTCTACCTTGCACCTGTTGCTGCGCCCCTGCAATTCCCCTTGTTCAACCGGACTGTCCGCCCCACCTGAGCCTTATTTAACTTTTTGGTCGCAAACCGTGGCTGAGCCCTTGTTGCCTCCACCGTCAGCTCTTGGAATCGGGGTTATTTGGCCTCTCTACACAAGTGGCGCCGCGAATGGGTTGCCCAGCTTTGGGAGAGCATGTTCTGAACGATGCATGAATCAATTACTTCTCACCGAGTGCTTACTCGATGTGGTCTGCTTGTTCTACAAGTGCCCAAATTGCTCTGACCATTTCCCCTCAATGGCCTTTTTCACGGGATATAGGCTCTGAAGGTGACTGAAAATTCTTGGCAGGTGCAGAATAGTGGTGCTATACAGGTGCCGGCCGTGTCTGGTCTCAGTAGATTTTCGGCGTCATTTTCAAAGATCCTCGTATTTCTATCTGTAAACAAACGGCTGTTGACCGGCCGACCTGGATGATTTGCTGCAGCATACTGCACTATTATTATTTTATTTTCTCCGCAAGATGACTCTGTCCTTTTACTATTAATATCCTGGTCATGCTTTTTCTTTTCTTTTCTTTTCCTTTTTTTTTTTTTTTTTTTTTTTGCGCTGGATTCAATAATAATGCAGCTCTGGAATTCCCTGTCTGAAGGCTTTACTCCATGCTAGGAATGCCAAGGCCTCAGAACTTGTTCAACTGGACAACCCCACAACCCCTCTCTTCCATCAGGCACATAATGGGCATAGGCCACGGCCATTACCTCCGGCAATATTTGGACATAAATATGAATATTAACTGTGCATCTATAGGGTAAAACTAACTTAGGTCTGGTACCACGTTATTCAGGATACAGAACGCCCCCTGCAAAATCAGAACCCTCTTGCGACGACTGCCGACCAAAACCTCAAAGACGCCATCTCCATCAGGAAAAACCAACCAACCAACCCGAGTGATGATAGGATAATCGGGTCCTTTATTGTATATACAGTGCCATGGAATAGCACCAAAACGAGAACAAGGCGCAGCCAGACTCCGTCGAAAAAAAATACACCGCCGCACCAGGGAATCTAGAAAGAAGAACGGAAAATAATGGAACAAGAAGGATATCGTGGCTGGGAGGAAATAGCAGGGAAGCCGGTCATATGTTGACGGATGTTACAGGCGAACGTAGTCAACCAACTCGAAATCGTCGTCGTTATCAGCGATGTACCCGGCGCCCGCGTCGTCCTCGCTCTCGACAAACTCGTATTCCTTGGCAATCTTCTCCGTTTCCTTGGTCTCGAAACGCTCGACGGCCTTGTTCACAGCATCCGAGAAAATGGTCTGGCCCGAGACGTTGTACGAGAAGAGGGGGTCTTCGTCTCCGGGGCTGATGAGGACCCTGTCGGCGGCTGTGGGCTCATCGGCTTCCTCGTATCCCGAAGACGAGTCTGAGGAGAGTGTGTTGTCGCCGAGGACCTCGTCGACACTGTGACGGAAGGCGGTTCGGGCTTCCCGGGCCATGTGATTGAGGTTGTGTTCGTTCGACCTCTTGACAGCGCGGCTTTGCCTGGAGTTGGTCAGCGCCTGAGAGCTCTCAGCAGCGACATGGAGAAGACAGAGAGGGAGAGGGCCATACTTCATGGATAGACACGCGGGACGTGTTGGATGGCTCTGACCCATGGGACGCTGTGCAGGCCTGCTGCCTAGGGCCCATTTTGCCTTGTGATCATGGTGTCTCTTGGTTTGCTTAGCAGCACGACGCTGTTCAGCGGTGACCTCGAGCTCAGTGGACATGATGGGATGTGGACGAGGGATAACTCGGACGAACAGATGATTGACGGACGGAGAGGGACGTAGGAAAAGTCGTAGCTGTATAGGTAGCTAGGAGCCGTAGCTAGGAACGGTTCCGGCCGGAGCGGGAGACCAATGGAACTTGTCTGCGGGATTCGGGTATGCTCTTGCCACTTATCTCAGATACGGGCGAGAGGGAAGAGGATGAGGTCGGAGAAAGAGAGCTACGGACAGGACGGGGTTATGAAGAGGGAGAGAGAGACAGGCCGGAGTCACCCAGGGGAAATGTGTCACGATGTACTGGCCAGCCAGAAGGCGTAATCCCGTCACGTCAAGGGGCGTGAGTCACTGGGCGGATGGATGGAAGGATATGCGATCCACGAGCGGAATAAATAGAAAAGCAAGCAACGACCTATTTCATCACAGAAATGGGGGTGTCTCGATATCGTTCGTTCCATTCAACTACTGATCACCCGTATTCCCATAGAACAAAGATCGATCCCAGCCCCTCGCGTCAGGAGGGGGCGAGGATGAGCAGCTATATATACGCATATCGGGCTCGTGGTAAGCTCGTACATAGCCCTAGATACTAGCTGGTGACCCCTGCGCCGTCCTCCGTCCAAGCTGCAGCATAGAGAGAAGAGAGAGGAGAGGGAGAATTCACGAGGACCCGCGCATCGCCTTCCCCTCCGTCCATCCAGGAAAGCGAAACAAGGGGCGTCGTGGGCGAATCCGAGGACCCCAGCCGCCGACGCAAGTCTTATCCAACCATGGTTCCCTTTCAAGCCGTCACAAGCGCCGTTGCCGATGCAATCATAATAGGATGCCGATAGATAGCCACGGCTCCCCTGGAGACCGGCTACGCTGAGGGGTTTAAGTGAGCTGCAGGTGACAGACCATGGCCTGCCAAGAGAGATACGGAGTGAGGGGAATGACGTAGGGTCTGCGCCTCCTTCTCTGGCTCAGGCACTCCTTGCGCTGCGCTGCTGCACGGTACATGGGCCGGTTTCTTTATTCGCTGCTGGTGGTGTACAGGGAGTAGCATGAATGTAGCTCAGATGGTGTGAGTCAGTGTGGTTGCTGCTGTCTTGCCTGGAGTAGGAGACTGCGTCTACACCGTCGTACGTTGCGTACGTCCTGATAACAGCAGACGATATGGAATATGATAGCTTATCTCGAGTCGAATAAACTTACTTCTTCCAGTTTCATCTTCCAGTAGCCTCCTGACCACAGACATCATCTCCTGCTGCAGTGTGACGCTGTTTGTCTGCGGGGGACAGCCTATGCTGTGCACCTGTGCTCCGGACATACCACAAGTTCGCTGCACGTATATCAGCGACTGCGCGTCATAACCATCCATAACATCCGGCGTCCAAAGAGGGATCACCCTGGCCGCTCGCTGACGGCGGCATGCGCAGTCCGATTTGTCACTCAGTCGAGACCGTATCTTGGACACCGGTGATTGCTTTCCAGGCTGCATCGCTGCCCCGCGGGTCATCATTCCCATGCAGATTGCGCTGGTTGCTGCTGCCTGTTGATCGGGATGATTGTGGGACGCACAGCAATGTTCAGCCGCGATATGGCCATGGCAAAGGCCGCGTCTAGACTCAACGGTCTCACATCGTCCTGTCTTGTCTTCCCGCATCCCTTGGTGGGAATCAAGCCTGGGGGCAGCCCTGCCAACCGGTTTCCTGGTGAAAACAGGCCAACGTATCCGAGCCAACCAGCCTTGCATGTGGGATGAATAAGTAGAAAACAATGCGCTCCACTGTCCAACTACTCCAGAATTTGTCTCGTCATGGTACGCGTACATCGCATGCTAATTCATTCTCATATAACTTGACTACCAGCGACCCGGATGCATGGGCGCACAATGGAAGCCATGAGCTTCACGATATCGGGACTATCGAGACGCATAAATAGCCACAGCCGTCTATCACTGCGGTGCTGGCTTCGCCATAGCGGCAGGAGATGGTTTTTTGATCAGGACCTCTACCAGCGTCTGATCTTCGGGATTGCTTTACGTTATTCCTGTCCATCCATTTCTCTCGTTTCTCTTGTTTCTCTCATATGCCAAGTCTCCGGGATCAGTGTGGAGATGAATAGAGTAGCCAGCATACAGGTTTTAGCATTTAGACCAACATGCTGACACTATAAGCCTATATTCTTAGTTCCGGTTTCTATTAGCCTGTTGTCCAGCATCGACTCTATCCATGGAGCTCCAGGCATACTTCTCTCTCATTCTTGAGCAATGCCTCAATTTCCTTCAGAATTGAAATCACCTTCTCCTCCTGAAACCTTCGGCAAGCAATCTGGACGCCAACAGGCGCATTTTTGAATTCCTCGGCCGAAGTATCTTGTGCAATTTCACTGTTAGGCCTGGAGGCAGAAACACAAGGGAGCCAGGGAGAGGGACAACACTAACACAGTTCCTGGTGCTCTTTATCCCCAAGGTCGTACGGAAAGAGCTCCGGCTCAATTCGTTCATACGGCTTCCTCGACAGCCACAGTTCATCCGGCATATCGATATCTGCATTAAATGTCGCCACGGGGATATTACCCGTAGCATAGTCGAGCATGTTGTAAATCGTTGAATACGAGTTGCTGATGTACCGCCCATGCGGAGCTGGCGGGTGTGCAGCAACCGGTGCCAGGATGGCATCCATCTTGTATGTCTGCCACAGATCATTGTACTGCGCTGCTAATCGCCCGCGGAGGGCGTGGTTTGCAAAGATCTGGGCAGCTGTCAGCTCAGAGCCGGGATGACCTACCGCAGTACGGGGAACAACCGGCTCTCCCGACGCTTCGAGATGAGGCATGATGCTGCGGCCGCCTTCTTGAACATTGCACTTCATGGTGCTGGACAATCCCTGGCGGTGCAAGGGAAAGATGGTTTCTGGAGGGAGATAAACGACGGTATGACCGGCACTGCGAAGAGCAGCGACGACGGTAACCAGAGCGCGCTATTCCTTGTCAATTAGCAATTGAACCTGGACAACGTTGGAGAAGACGTAGAGCATACAGATACCGGCCGGGAGGGATAAATCACTCCGTCATCCCTGACGACTGCGATGTTGAGCCTGTCCGTTGGCCTCTTCGCGAGCTCTTCATTCCACGGTAGGGGAGTACACGTATGGTCTCTCTCCCATGGCTTTGATAGCAACTGCGCCTTCACCCACATTTCTAGACCGGCGACAGAACACGCAAAAGGGCCAAAACCGGCATTCACAGACTCATTGCCATTGTAGGCCGATGCCATGCCCTTCCCCGGAAAGCGGCCTTTTGACCCCTTGAGTCCCCAAACACCGCAGAATGCTGCAGGGAAACGGATGCTTCCTCCACCATCTGCACCAGAGCCTAGAATGCTGCCACCAGCCCGGACGAGTGCAGCTTCACCACCCGATGATCCGCCTGCTGAGAGCTTGGGATTGTTCGGGTTGCCTACTGTGCCGTAGATGTTGTTGATGCTCTCCACCAGCAGACAAGCCTGCGAAGTGCTCGTCTTTGCAATGATGATACCGCCATGCTCCAGGATACAATCCACAGCTAGGCAGTTTTCTGTCGCAACGTTCGGCAGCCAGGATACGATGCCATTTGTCGAAGCATAACCCTTGACACTGTACGTATCTTTGACCGAGATAGGCAGACCATGCAACACACCCACGGGCTCCCCGTCATGCTCTTCCAGGTACCGATCTAGCTCTTTCGCGCGTGCCAGCGCCTCTTTGATTGGAAATTCCGTCAAGCATGCAGTGCACTGTTGTGCTATAGCCGCCCGCTTGCCAAATGCTCTCGTCACCTGGACAGCGTTGTACTTCTGATCAACCAGGCACTGCCACAGCGTAGCAGCGTCCCTGATCTCTGTGATTCCCCGCTCCAACGGCGTGAGGATGCCGCAGTTGACGACTTCCGGATCATTTGGGCAGAGCTCCTGTCTTGACGCTCGCTTCCGTAGGGGTTCGGGTAGGAGCCATTCCTTAGGAATGGAGTTGAAGAGTCGTTCGCGTGCGTCCGCTGCGGCCGCCTGCCAGTCTTCCATATGATATGGAGGAGGCATCTTGTTGGAGGGTTTCTCGTTATTGCCTCAGCAGGATGCGATTTACTGGGTATGTGGGAGGCAGTCCATCTCAGATGGCAATCCCCCGCAGCAAAGGCATTCTCTCGGAGAATAGTCCGAGATATACAAGCGGCAGCAACCGCTCTCCTAATTAATGAGCCGGAAGTCTAACTGTTATTATTGCCCGATCCGGAAATCTAAATCCCCCACGCTAGAGGCCTAAACCAGCCCGAGCCCTAAATACCTCCAGCACGCATTACACAAGGGGACACAAGGAGATAAAACCAGTAGTCTACTCACGATAAGATGGGTCGCAGACGTGTCTTAGTAGCTGCTGAATGAGTGGTTCTCTGTATGTTCTTGGCTGGTTATTCAGCCTTTCTATGTCTAATCTAGCAGCTCGCCAAAGACTTGCCCGTGCTGGGGCCCCATACTCCATGAAAGTGCAAGTTGATAACGGACAATAACGGACGGGCTTTCCACTTCTCATCCCACCTGTCCTCGTTGTTCTATACTAGAGGCCCTTTGCTCTCTCCACGACTGCGGATTTTGGCCCGAGATCGCCGGCATTACTACCCCGGTCAGGGAGGATTGGCAGTACAATTATGGAGCTTTAGGGTAGGCCTGCATTGCTCCTATGCGACTGGCTCTAGATACCATGACCCTGGACCTTGAGGCTATGGCCATAGGACCTTTAGCTGTATTGTGTTCAACAGTACTAAAACAATGCGTGTCTCTCCTAGACTTGCGCTTCTCTTCATCCAAGCACCCAGGGCAAAGTAAAAGTCGAGCTCAGAATCACAACTGCAATTGGCCACCATGACCAGGAACACAATGGACGAAATTGAAAAACAAGCATCACAAACCCCAGCCGCGGTGGACGAGGCTGCTGGAACCGAGAAACCCGTCTTCCTGGAAGGCGATGTTGCCGCAGGTCTTTTCGAGCAGGCAATGCAATATGGCCCCGAGCGGCTAGCAAACGATGCCATCAAAGTGCGCTGGAAGCTTGACCTCGTCGCCTTGCCTATGATGATGTTCACGAATATGCTTGCCTTTCTGGATAAGCAGACGTGAGATCCCATTCTCTTTGCATAGACTAGCGAAAACATGTGCTGACATGCGTGAGCAGCCTCAACTACTCAAACGCCTATGGTCTGCAGGCTGCAAACCATATGACCGGCAATGAATACGCCTGGGTTGCATCGGCGATGTACTTTGGCTGGCTCGTGGGCGCCTGGCCAGCAAGCCTCCTCGTCCAGCGCTACCCTATATCCAAGGTCGTTGGCCTCGCCGCCCTTGTATGGGGTCTGATCTGTATGCTGCAGACAGCTCCCCATAGTTTCAGCGGCTTTTTCGCCGTCCGCTTCTTTCTCGGGTTTGTCGAGTCGGTGCTCAACCCGAGCTGGTTGCTGCTTACTTCGATACTATGGACGCGTGACGAGCAGCCGCTCCGGACGGAATTCTGGATTGCCATGAATGGCATGGCTGCTATGCTGGGGGCGTTGCTCTCCTGGGGATTTGGAACGGTTGAAGGGTCTGCGATTCCTAACTGGAAGTTGATATTCCTGGTTTGTTGTCCTCTCTTCTCTTTCTCTCTCTCCCTCTCTCTTCCCTCTGTAGGCTACCCCTTGTGTGGTTTTCCAACCGACAATGTAACTATATAACAGCTTGTCGGCGCCGTGACTTTCCTGTGGGCCTTTGCCATCCTGTTCTATCTACCTGACGGACCGCACCAAGCCCGCATCCTCACTGAACACGAACGCGTCGTAGCCGTCTGGCGCATCTCGAAGAACAGAACAGGCGTGCAGCATGGCGTGTTCAAATGGGACCAGTTAAGAGAAGCTGTGCTCGACCCGAAATCGTACTTGCTGCTGGCCATGGCCGCCACCTATGGCATGCTTAATGGCGGAATGACCAATTTCATGAGCTCACTCATCAAGGGATTCGGCTTCTCCTCGACCATGTCCACATTGTTGCAGATGCCTGGGGGCGCAGTCCAGGTTGTTGGCTGTGTTATGTTTGGATATATCGCCACGGCGGGTAGAAACATGAATGGTGTTGGCACTATCCGTATGTTATTCTTGCGCCGAAGTGCAGATGTTCCATACTGATTTCAATTCAATTTTAGTGGGTTGTTTCCCTGGAATAGGAGGTCTGGTCGGCCTGCTAGTCATATCGAGAATACCAGAGCACAAGTATAACCTGGTGGGATGTGCATGGGCATTGAACTGTCTCGGTGCCCCAACTGTATTGAACTGGGGTTTACCAGGGATGAACATCGCAGGACATACCAAGCGCAGTACCATGATGGGCATGTACTTTATGTACGTCCTCCGACGTAGTCCCCTGTGTTGCTCATATATATAGCCTTCATATACGATACTAACAGACATAGCTTCAACTGCGCTGGCAACATTGCCGGTCCACACTTCTTCCGCGCCCAAGACGCACCGCTCTACTTCCCTGCCATCCGCGCCGTGCTCTCTTTATATGCGATCGCCGTGTTCCTGCAGGTGGTTTACATGACGATTTGCTTCCTGCAGAACAGGCACCGGGACAAGAAGGGATACCATGCGCAGGACGAGGACGAGGCCAGAGAAGGGTTTGAGGATTTGACCGATTTGCAGAATAGGCATTTCCGGTACAAGTTATAGTTAGGGCAGGTTATAGTTAGGGGCTTCGTATCCACTGAGCATTGTTCTTGCATAGTTAGGTGCCATGTTCTCGAAATCGTATAGATGCAATAGCGAGCATGCTCAATTATTGGTCTGCAGGGACGGACAGAGACTCACTCATAGTATACAGTTGAAACCAGCCTCAGCTTCGTAAACGGTGTCCAGCACCAGTTGGCACGCCCCAAACCATGAATGCCGTGAATTTGCAGCAACATCGACAGGAACCGCGGAAGACAACTACTCATCCATCTGCCACTGGTACTCCAACGCCTCCAACCTCCCCTTCCGATTCCTCGACGCAAACCACTCCTTCTCAAACCCATTACTCCGATCAACCCCATCCCACCGATGTCCCGGCCGAATACCGTACCGATTCGGCGCAAACGACCCCTTGTACAACGGCTTCCCCGTCGCACTCACCCCAGGACCCGTGGAACGCGTCAGGAACTGGGCAGCCGGATCATTCCACCGCTGCCGACTCCTGAGCTCCTCATTCAGCTCCTCATCCTCGATCGTCCGCGCCAACGGCATGGCCTTCGCTTCCTGTAGCTGCTGTTTCCGCTCTTCGCGCTGCTGCCGCTGTACATCGCCCATGAGGGCTTCGCGTGCCCGCTCTTCCTTCTCCTGCTTCTCCTGTTCTGCACGTCGCGCCTCAGCCCGTTTCATGGCGACGTTGATTATCCGTCCCGACGCGTCACGGTAGATCGTCTCCTGCGCCAGCGCTCCCTGTGCGGAGGATTTGTATTTTGCTGCCTCGGCTTTCCGGGCTCGTTCTTGTGCTGCGACCATCGCGGCGGTTTGTTCGGCGGTTTGGAGACCGGCTCGGGCGCCGGATTCCATTCGCGGTCCATCGTCGTCAAGCTCATCTGCACCTCCTCCGTCTACTATGGCAGGCGCGTCTTCGCCGTCATTTTCCCCTCTCCTCGCTGCATTCTCTGCCGCTGCGGACGCGATGATAGCATCCGCCGCGTCCTGCTCTGCTGCCGACCCACCGACAGTCTTCCAGTTTGACTTCTTCGTGCGTCGAAATTCCGCGCTACCGGTAGATGTAACGACAAAGGGGCTTTCCTCGTCTGCGTTCCTGCCGAAGTCGTTCGCCGAGTTTTGGAGATCGGGCGGGTCGTCGTCTGCGATTATGAGTCCTGATGATTCAGTTGCGGTGACTTTGGTCTTCTTGCGTTTCTTTTTGGGGCGTTCTGTGCCGGGGTCTGCGGTTAGGTAGTTTTTGGCGAGGTACTCTGCTAACGAGGACATTGTCTGTACCTGTGGTATCTAGATTCTGTAGTTGATGTTGACTACTGGGTATTCTCCTACGGAGTAATTTGGTAATTTGTATGGTGTCAACCTTGATAACGGGTTAATGTTGTGCCGGATCCTTCTTTAGTATTACATCGAAGGTACCAAGTTAACCGTGGATGTCTACTGCATCCAGCCTTCGTCCCCGTCAAGAGGAGAAGAAGAGAAATGCCCCGCTCCGACGAGGCAGAATGGTGGATCAACGCCGTCTACGCTGCTGTCCAGGAGATTCCGCACGGCAGAGTCACTTCCTACGGACACATAGCACGCTTACTGGGTCAACGTACGTACTCATTCAGCATGTCATCTTATCATCATCTTAAATAGTTGCATCCGTCCTGTAATACCCTGTAGCAGACTTGATCCATAATTCCAAGAGGGAGACGGAAACAAAAAAAAAGCACCCTAACAATGCATTCCTTAGCCCAGCGACCCCGACAAGTCGGCATATCCCTAAAGCATCTCCCCCGGAACCCATCAGAGTACTTCAACATCGACAACGTCCCGTGGCAGAGAGTGATTAATTCCAAGGGGATGATTTCTCATCGGTACGTACGCACTAATCAAAGGAAGACTAGCCTAGTACATGGGTGGTCCGACTGGAGGAGGGCTTGGGACTTAATCAGATTGCTGATGGAGATATTTCGATAAAGAGAGCCCGGGGCCGCGGAGCGTCAGGCGGAGGTTCTTCGGCTGGAAGGCGTCGACGTGCAGACAGATAGTATGGGGGAGATGTATGTGGATTTGGATCGGTATGGGTGGTTTCCGAGGACGCTGCCTAGTGAGGAGGACAGTGAAGGTGAGGATCAATCTTGAAGGATGGATGGCGTCTAGGAATCTGTATCTATATGTATGGACATTATGAACACTTGAATGTATCAGCCAGGACCAGTTCTATCAAACGAATGTATAGCATACTACCCCGTACAGCAAGATCTATTCAATTAAACCAGAACAAAAAGAAACAACGGCAGCAATATTTTATCCCTTCCACCCCGAGACACCTACTAAATGCGTCTATAACAGACCAGAAGACATCTCCATCTCATCACATCGCATCTCATTTTCATTCATTCGTATCCACAGGTACCGGGACTTGTGTAAAGGACGGATTGGTACTGTATCCGTCCATATTCCACAATGGACATGTAACAGCCAGCAAACCAACGCCTGGTATTATACCTCTGTGGTGACTCTTAAGGTAAACGGACATATCCAAAAAGAGAGGGAAAAAAAAAAAAAAAAAAAGAGAGAGAGAGAAATGGCGACAAAAACAAAAATGGCCAGAACAGATAAACAATATATCGGCGTACTCCGTCATGCGTAGGCATGCCAACCCAACCCTTGCAGGCTTGCAGGTAACCGGCCCAGATGACCCAATGGCCATCAACGATTCATAGCAGACGCATACCTAGACAGATGAACAGGCACGGTGTGATCGGGACTCTATCCATGCAAAGAAAGGATAAGGCGCGGGAAGTGGTAAGAGCGGAAAGCATGAGATCAATAAAGAACCCTTTAATCCAACCGCCAACGCTGAACAGGAAGGGGCTAAAAGAAGACAGAAGAGGCAAAAGGACCATGAGACCTGAGCATCAGTAACATTTGTAGATCGTAAGCCAAACCCCCCCCCCCCAATCCCATCAGGCACGTTGGGTATATCTGCCATCGCGATTCCACTCTAGCTTGTTGAAAAAGTAATTTTTTTCTCTTTACCTCCTGTTCATCTCCTCTTTACTTCAGTTGCCCATCCATTAATCCCCTCACCCCGAGTGCCAGGCGCAATACCGAGATCAACCGAATCCATCCCTGGGGTATCCTTCATCCATTCGTGCGCAACCATACCGCCCGCATTGGCCCGGTCTTCGGGGAGCAACTCCAGCATCGGCAACAAGAAATCACTGATGCGCATACTCTCTTCTTGTGAAAAGTGATATTTCTCCCTTAGCACGTCAGGCAATGCCCAGTGTCGCAGTCGGTGAATATTGCGCAATTCGCCTTTGCGGTTGAATATCTGGTGCGACCACTTGCCGGAGAAACACATCGACTTGGGAAATGTGCCCAAGAGTTCAATTATCTGGGCAATGTGGTCATCATCCTTGCCGTACTTCGTGCCTGATTGAGGGTCGAAAAGATAATCTCCAGTGATGAGCTCGAAAACCTGCCGTACATCAGCATCTAAGCCAAGAACCTGTGTAAGTTCAACAAAAGGCGAACTGCGCCTACCATGCAAGCCATGCTCCAAATGTCTGTGCTAGCACCCCATTTGGAGCCCAGGATAACTTCGGGTGAGCGGTATTGTCGGGTTTGTATGTCATTCGTGAAGTGGTGACCAACCCAGCAGGCATTTCCTAGGTCGGCAATTTTGACTGAAATAATATGGGACTCTGGCCCATCACTTGGCGTCTTGGAAGTATCCTTGTCGAGCGAAATACCAGAAACCTCCCTTTCCAGCAGATCCCTGTTTCTCAGTTAATTCGGAGACGGTTTAGAGGATCGATTTCCGCGTGCACTGCAGCAGTAAGGGATGGGGGCAAAAAAAAACAAAAAAAAAAAAAGTAAACATACGTTGTCTTTTCCCGTTGCTTCTGCTTCTCATCATCGTCCTTGATACCAAGTTGCTCCTTCATCGAGAACTCCTCCTTACCACTCGGAGCTATTAAAAGTGGAGGGGAAAGACACTCAGCACTCGGGAATGAAGATGTGCGATTAGAATAACACTTACTGGAAGCCTCGCTGACAATCTGACTGAGGCTGCTATGTGAATTGTGTGTGGAGTGTTTAAAATCGAAACTGAAATTGGTGTTAAGCGGACTGGGCAGCGGCTGACTCCCCGTGATGAGAGTCCGTCGACGTCTGCGCCCATTACGGTTGTCCCCCTTGGAATCCTTCTTAGTCTCCTCCTTGACGTAGGTTTGTACGATCTGCTCGACATCGCCGATTTCGATCAACACATTCTCCGGCTTTAGATCTGTGTGGATGATACCGCATTCGCGGTGCATGTAGTCTAACCCCAAAAGTACCTGCTTCGTAATCTGCTTCACCAACGGCATGGGAATGCCGCGATGATTCCAGCGCTTGATCAGACCCAGCAGGTTCTCTCCCAGCACCTCGAATACCATACAGACATGAACACCATTGGGGCCCTTGTGCTCGAAAGAATCGAGAAGACTAACGACGTGTTTCCGACCAGGATGGTCTGGTTTGGCCTGGACGATCCGGTTGAGCAGCTTGATCTCATCGATGGCGGTTTCGGTGTAGTGGGCCGCGGAGCGCACGACTTTGAGGGCGACGTGTCGCCCAGTGACCGTATCCTTGGAGAGCCATACGGTCGAAAAATGACCCCAGCCTAGCTTGCGCACCACGACGTAGCGACCATTCTTGTACGTTTCCCCGACACTCACGGGATGGTAACCTCCCTTGCAGTAGTCCTCGGAATCCTCCTCTTCCGCCGTCGTCTCGAGGTCCTCACCGGAGGAAGAGGAGCGCGATAGCGAGATGGGATATGAGGAAGGCTTCTGATGGGGAGGAGGAATCACGGTGGCACTTCGCGACAGATGTTTTCAGGTTAGTCTTTGGGTACCAAGCAAGTTAAAAGACACGTAAGGACAGCCAGGAAGACACTTACCCTTCGGGGTCGGTCGCGGGGGTGTTTTCATTAGTAACAATAGGCTTCAAATCGGTGCCTTTCCGTCGCTTCTTGCCGCCATTGACGTTTGCAGGATGAGGAACGACATTGGCGGTCTGCTTCCCCATGCTAAAGACGGACTTTTTGATGTCGATACCATCCATAGTTTTCAACGGAGGAGACTAGAGAAGGAGGCGGAAGAGAATGGCGAGACGACGAATGGGAAGGAGGGGAACGGAGGGTAGTTAGCAGTTCTGGGAGGCAGAGTCGCAGCCGCAGCAACGCAGAGAGATCGACAAGAGAAAAGAGGGCGTTGGAAGGGCGATCACAGCCAGGAAGATGTAGCGGGAGAATGAGAATGACAATGAAGGAGGATGGCTGGCGGTGGAAGCGCGGCTTCGACGGGGTTGAGGAGGGGTCACCGCACAACAAGCAGAAATGGCTGGCGCAGAGAACAGGACGACGCTGGCAACAATCAACAAACAGGGCTGGAGCAGGAAACAGGAGGGAAAAGGGACAAGCAGCGAGGAGGGGGGAGGAGGAGGAAAAGAGCAAGGCAGAATAGATGATGATGACACAATCGATGAAGACGGACGCGGACGGGAGGGAAGGGAAGACGGTTCAGCGTCGAGGAGAGAAAGGCTTGATTGAAGCCCGATAGAGAGACGCTCTAGAACCGGCTGCCGTGCCGTGAGTGGCGATGCTTTTGATATGATATACAGAAGTATTTACTCGGTATGATATGGAGTTCAGCATCAATAATTGATGCTGTGGTCTGGGAGACTGGAGATTGTCTTCTCTTCTTCAAAGAGTGAAAGATCAAAGGATGATTCAATGGTTCATCATCGTTAACTTGAGCTTGATGCCGCAACCAGAGGAAGCTTAACCTTCTTCATCATACTATGATCTTATATTATAACATCCAGAAAACAGGAATCCCATCCGCAAATAAAATGGCTGTACAGTGCTCTCTCCACTGTACACTCCTCTCTCTCTCTCTCTCTCTCTATATACCCTCAGTACATTCATTCTTTCTCCCCAATATAGCCTCCATAAATCCATGTAGAACACCAACATGGATCCCTTTGACCCCCGCCCATTCCGCGACTACCTCATCTCCTCCCCGCTGGCCGCGCTCCTCTACCCACTGCATCATCTCCTCCTCCGCCTGCGAGGGCCCCCGCAACGCCCAACCTCATCCTCCCCATCCATCCGCGTCGTCTGCATCTCAGACACCCACACGCACCAATGGGCCCCCATCCCAGACGGGGACCTCCTCATCCATGCCGGCGACCTCAGCAATGACGGCAGTGTCCACGAGATCCAAGCTGCCGTCAACTGGCTCAAGTCCCTCCCGCATCTCCACAAGGTTGTCGTCAGCGGGAACCACGATGGCTACTTCGATCCACGCTCCAGAAGCGACGAGGATAGGCATAAATCCATCGACTGGGGGGATATACATTATCTACAGCATTCGTCGGTGAAATTGTCATTTCCTGCAACACCAACAAAGGAAGTCAACTCCACTCCAGATACAGATGCAAATACAAATGTAAGGACTCTCACGGTCTACGGCGCCCCTCAAATCCCAGCAATCGTCCCCTTCGGCCCCGAGCATGCCTTCACATACCCCCCCGACCGAGACAGATGGACCGGCACCATTCCCTCCCACACAGATATCCTCGTCACTCACACCCCGCCCGAGAACCATCTCGACCTCTCCCCTGTCTACTCAACGGGGTGTCCGTACCTGCTTTCTGAGATCTGGCGCGTGCGTCCTGCCCTCCACGTCATGGGACATGTGCATGCCGCCTACGGCTCTGAGCCCGTCTTCTGGGACGAGGCACAGCGCGCCTGGGAATGTCTTTCTGCCTCGCGGAGGGAGAGGGCTAAGTTTCCTACTCGTTGGGCGCTGCTGGGGTTCCTGCGGGATCTGCTCGATCTGGCCGGATGGTTTGATGCAATAAATGTTATTTTCTACGGTGTGTTAGGTGTTGTCTGGGCGAGAGTTTGGCGGGGGGAGAGTCGTGGTGGGTGGATGGTTAATGCGGCTTGTACCTTTCGGAATACTGGGCAGTTGAGGAATCCGCCGCAGGTGGTTGTTTTGTAGTTTGTCTTGTTCGTTACAGATTGTATGTTCACATCATGGGCGGACACTTTTGAGGTATAAAACCGGATCAAGATTTGATTTCCCAAGCTCTAATTCGTGTTTATAACTCCTATTCTGATTTACTGGCCAACCACTGAGATACCCAAATCAAAAGCATGCTTGTATATACAAAAAGGCATGGCCGACTCCAGATGAAACATGGAGACACGAGATAAATATAGAAGACGCAGTTAGATCCCTAACAAAAACACGAAATCTAAACCAGACAGAAAGAGCATCTCTAACTACAACTTCGACTTTTCGTTGAACCGCGGAGCCTGGAGCGCATCGTACGCCTTCATGCCCAGCGTGTCGGACGGAACAGGAGCGTGGTGACCACCAAGAAGACCGCGGGTATCGACGAGGCTGGGGCTCAGCTCGGAGACCTTAGTGGCTCCGATGAGTCTCATGTTCATCTCCATCTCATCCTTGAGAAGCTGCATGGCCTTGTCGACACCGGCCTGGCCGTACGCCGACATGGCGTACAGGAAAGGACGACCAATCCCCACGCCCTGGGCGCCAAGGCAGAGCGCCTTGACGATATCAGTGCCTCTGCGGATGCCACCGTCGATGTACACCTCGATGCTGTTCTCCAAGCCGCGCTGGCGCAGCGCAGGCATAACCTCGGCCAGAAGCTCGACAGCCGATGGTGCGAACTCGAGCTGACGGCCACCGTGATTGGACAGCACAACACCCTGGACTCCGGCTTCGATAGCACGGAAAACGTCTTCGACGCACTGCACACCCTTCAGGACGATGGGCATCTTCGTGATGGATTGGAACCAGGGGATATCCTTCCAGGAGAGGGCGGGGTCGATGAACGAGGAGATAGCACGGGCGGCACCCTGAGAGCGGTCGACGTTCTCCTCACCCTCTTCTTTCTGGACGTTGGAGCCCTCGTCGGAGAACTTGGAGCGCATGTCTTTCTCTCGACGACCTAATTGCGGGGCGTCGACGGTGATGAAGAGGCCCTTGCAGCCGCGGGCTTCGGCATGTTGCACAATGCGCTTGGTGATATCGCGGTTCTTGTTGACGTAGAGCTGCAGCCACTGGACCTGATCGCCTTGGCGGGCGTCAATAATCTCGTCAAAGGAGCACGAGGCGAGCGTGGGAATCATCTGGATGACGTTGTGACGGTAGGAGGAACGGGTGAGAACGACCTCACCCTCGGGGTGTCCCAGTTTGCCCAGGGCTGTGGCCGTCACATAGAAGGGAGCGGAGACCTTGGTTCCCAGCATGGTCGTAGAGTAGTCGACATGTTCCACGTCGACTAGGACTCGCGGCCGGAACCAGATCTTATGGAAGGCAGTGTGGTTTTCTCGCAGGGTCTGTGAACAGACGCAAGTCAGTATGTGCTGCAAAGGGAACGAGAAATCCAGATATGGTCATACGATTTCATCATCAGCACCACTTGAGTAGTATGCCCACGCAGTCTTCTTCATGACCTGCTGCGCCACGGATTCAAAGTCCATCAGATTGTAGCAGGATTGCAACGATGGCATGAGCTTGATTCTTTCCTGGCGAGCCGTCTCCTCGGGATCGACAGCCTTCTCGTCGTGTGCGACAGTGGCCATGTCGACCTCGCCCAAGTGCTTTGACTTGTCGAGGTACTTGTCCAGGGTATCCGGGGGGTGGATGGGCTCGAATTCTTCCGTGGCATCTCTGCCGGCATACTTCAGGATAATCTTCTGGCCACCGGGATGTTCTATAATTGATCAAATTCATGCAAATCAGTATTCAATGAACGCAGGCAGCATCTCGGAATTCCCGGACAGGGGGGTCAATCAATACCTGGCAGGAAGTCCGTGACATCGTATGCTTTCCCGTGGACAATGACCCAGCACGAGTCCTTGGAATTGTGTTTGGCGATATCAGCGCCGGTAAGCTTAGGTTGAGACATGATGACAAGAGGGATAGGAGTCACTGAGAAAGAAGACGACACCAAGAGATAGGAGAAGGAGAAGAGGTAGGGTAGAAGTAGAGGGAAGGGGAGAGGAATTGAAGGAAGAGTACTCCGCAGCGGGCCGCTTCTCCTCCGCACGGATTGGTCTCGGTGAAATGGAGGCCGAGAGAGCAAGGAATAAGGAAGATCCTAGGGAGCTGGGCAAGAAGAAGAGATTGAGGCAGATCTCTCCAGAGTTATATAGCAGGCATGGAGGACGAGCATCTCGTTATTGCGGGGGAGGCCTCTCGGCCGACTGGCATCCAATGGCCTCGGCGGCATTAGAGATAGATTATCTAGTTAGATTGACTAGCAGATAGCATTCTTAGATCTGCAGCGGATGACATCGACGATATTTCAAGGTTTGCCCGATTTTTTGAGTCCTCGCGCGGACAGATCTTCTGACCTCTGCTGTGACTACTCGTTCAGGCATGTATATAAGTGAACATCTTCAGCTGATGCTATTGACTCATCTGATGCACTAAGCCTTGAAAGCCCAATGTAAGATTAATATCAAACAGCCAAATATAAATATAAACACCAGTCGAATCCGATAGGTTTAAGCCTTAATTCCTTCCTGCGCTCTCAC
The DNA here is from genome assembly GCA_002976275.1 of Monascus ruber. Lineage (NCBI taxonomy): Eukaryota > Fungi > Ascomycota > Eurotiomycetes > Eurotiales > Aspergillaceae > Monascus > Monascus ruber. The sequence goes on along the minus strand of PSNO01000007.1, from coordinate 1,325,773 downwards.
AGACTTCCCACAATTAATTTCCGCTGCTTCCACGACGAAGAAACCTCCGCGCGACCTTTTTTCCCCCCTCTTTTCTTTTCCCTTTCTCTCTTCATCCTCTCCTCTCTATCTCGCTCTATCTTGTCTCTCTCTTATCTTCCATCCGAACCGCTTCCCCCCTCCCCTTCTCCACTGGCCCCGTCGTGCCGTCTCGTTTCCACCGGCTCTACTGGATCATGCAAATCCATCTTTCCTTGGGTCCTACGTTCGCGTCTACCCCGCTATGAATAATGAGTTCCTCTCTTGAAGCCAAGATCGTTGTGCTAGGCGCCCAAGGTATGTGTGACCATTTCCCGCCATACTCCACACTTATGGTTTCGCAAGCCATGCTAACTAACCCACCCTCGCAGGCGTTGGCAAGACTTCCCTCGTCCACCGCTATGTAAATCATGATTTTAATCCCGCCGCGACCACCCCCACAGTCGGCGCGTCCTTTGTTACCAAGCGCGTCGTCGATAGAACATCTGATACCGTCGTTCGTCTCCAGATCTGGGATACCGCGGGCCAGGAACGTTTCCGTAGCATTTCCCGCCTGTACTACCGCGGCGCCAACGCGTGCTTGCTCTGCTACAACATCACAGATGAAAAGAGCTTCCAGGAAATGACAGGATGGTTGTTGGAGCTCAAAAACAACATGGGCAGCGAGGAGGAACCAATTGTTATCCACGTCGTGGGAACCAAATCGGACATTGTCGCACTGGATCCCTCGCGCCGTCGCGTACCATTCGAGCGCACCATCGCATACGTCGCCGAGCAACTCTATCCGTCACAAGCCTCTACACCTCCCCCGACTGCTGGCATGGGGTTTTCATCTAGCAGCGGTGTTCAGAGTCCTGACAGCAAGCGCAGCAGTGGTTTCTGGAGCCAAGATATTGGCTGGGACTGCTGTCACGAAATCAGCGCCAAAGACGGCGAAGGAATCGATGAGGTCTTCCAGGTGATCACTCGCAAGCTGGTGGAGCAGCGTAACAGACGGGATGCCGAACTGGCCAGGTTGCAGAGAATTATTTCCTCAGGTGAAGGTGATGGGCTTGGTATTGGCGGCAATGCTGATGGCCATGGGAGCTTTCGTCTGGGTCAGAATGATTACAAACGGAGGAGCTGGCTGGGATTCACTCCCAGCATGCATGAGGAGTCGGCCGAAGTGATAGGATCCGCAAAGAAGAAGGGGAGATGCTGCTAGACTGGGATGGTTGGAGCTAATATCTCTTTTTTACCCTGTTTATTTGCTTGTTTTTGAGCTTCCTTTTCCTATTATTTTTTTTTCTCTTTTTTCTCTTTGCTTTTCTGTGGATTTATGTATGGGTTCACGTTCTGTTATCTCTATTTGATGCATTTGCTGGCATGGCGTTGTCTACAATATCTATGGAGGCCCACGCGGGAAACTGGTAACGTGCATGTTGTCTTTTGATATGTTTTATGAGCATCTGGATGGTTTTCTATGTCTTTTGTGTGTGTGTGTGTATCATTGTTAGGTATAAGGTCGGAACTAGTCTGTTTGCGGGATGAGGCATGTGTGGGCAGCATTTTTAGACATGACTCCAGGGAACGAGCTGCTGGTCACGCTCGAGGATTTTGTGCTTTATCTATTTGTTTCTGATTAGCATAGCATAGCATAGGATAGGATAGGATAGGATTATTGGCTGGTTTCACAATAGTATGCGTTGGTACTTCGATGCTTGTACGTCATACTCCATGTAGCGGTGTGAATCAGTCAAGAGCAGTCCCTCTTGTCTCTGTTCCAGATCTAAGCTTCTGGAACTCTCAGCCTATTTTAAGAAAGGTAATCGGGATGCTTTGCATGCAAGTCACCGGGCCCTTTTGACTCGGAGCCCTAAGCATCAAACCCTGTAAATCTGGACGGTCAATGAATATCCGTACTGCACCAGCAAGGTACGTGGTAGGATTGATTGGATCGAGGTAAATTATATTTGAATCAAGCACCCGGCTTTTGGTCACACAGCATCCATTGTATAGTTGTAGTCGCACTGCCCTCGACCTAACCTTGTAGTTAGGGTTCCGTTGTTAGGGTTTGTACTGGTATCGTAATACGAAGAACTACAAGTCTTCTTAATACTACTATGCTTTTTGTATGATGATTTTTACAGAAGAACAAAGACCACGGCAGATTGTCAAGATGTGCCATCCCACTATATATATTCTGTCCTAATGAAGGTCCAGATGTGCGTTTGAGTTGATTCACTAGACGTACAATATGCTCTCCCCCTGCGGACGTTCGCGCACTGGCATCGGACCTGGGTTTATCGCGTTGCGCCATCCTAGGCTGTTCGGGAGATGGTCCGTATGCCCTTTCACGCGCCCATGCGCCGCCGCCTGAGATGTTGTCTACAGTGGGTGTCTTTGAGTGCGCCGTCATAGATATTATATCTATGGCGACATCAACCTGGACAATCACATTATCATCCCGAGAGTGTCTGCAATATATAAATCTCATCGTTTCTCTATTACGCTCACCATGTTTCTACGGGTATATGCTATTTACCAAGTGAACCACACAGTTTGTGTAGCTTCTCTGAAGACCCAGTTTCCAGCAGCATGTCGACCACTCTGCAACAACCCATCCCATCCGTACTTCCAGGATCGAAGGAAGACGCAATAGGTGTCAACTCCATCACATTCAAAGTTGCCCCCTATGCCCCTTCAATCGGCGTTGCTGCACCATATCCCCCAAACACCAAGCTCCCTCTATCCCTAACCCCAACGAAACGCAGCCAACCGATCGCCGCGTTAGCATCTGCAATCAGGGAACTCTCCTCAAAGGGCACTATTCGCGAACTCTTAACCTGCCACGGCGGTATATATTTCCAGAAATTGGGCCTCAGCAGCGCCGACGAGTTCTCGCAATTCGCAAGTGCATTTGGCTGGGTGGCACACGAAGATATCGGAAATCCTGTTCGAAGAACGGTGCTGGCGTATAATGTTGCGACTGCCAATGAAGGGCCGAATACGCAGCCTGTTTATCCGCATAATGAGTTTGGGTTGAGTCCTCATTATCCGGCTTACGTGCTGTTCTATTGTGCTGGGGAACCGGAGACAGGTTTGCGGAATCCATTATCTTCTTAGACCATTGTATTTTCATGATTCTCTCCCGTATATAGGCTGATGAAAGCTGCAGGTGGTGAAACTCCCATCAACAATTCAATTGCCCTTTATGAAGAACTTAAGAAACGACATCCCGAATTTATAGAAGAAATTGAGAAGAAGGTCGGTATCATACCTAATTCTCAAGCCCGTTCCACAGTTCGATGCTGATCTGAATCCTTCAGGGTGTCCTGTATCAGCTTTTCTACCCCAATACGCCTCGCGACAATACAACATCACCAGGTACATCGATCCTCCAGTCGTACGGAAAATATGTCCTTGACAGCGACACGGTGGCGCAAGCTCGCGCGAAGATCGAAAAGGAAATTAGACGACTCCCAACCGCCACCTGGGTATGGGAGAATCAGTCCGAGGAAAATCCACTCGGTGATTTACGAGTTTGGCAGCGTTTGCCAGGTACGTTCACCCTCCTTCTCTCAGATTGATTACTGAAGTATCCCCTAACTATATCCGTTCAATTAGCAACAAGACTTCATAGACAGACGGGTAAAGTAGGATTCTTCAATAATATTATTTCTCGCTATCTTGGTGCCAAAGCAGCGGGCACTTTGGAACCTCCCTATGTCAACGAAAAGGGATTCTACCAGCCCCCAGCTTTTGTGAGTCTCTGTAATATTGACCCCCTTGCTATCGATGTCTCTGCTAACCGTGTGGTAACAGTATGGAGACAAGACTTCAATTCCACACCACTATATGGAGACAGCAGTGGAGATCGTCTAGTAAGAGTCCCTCTGTTCATGTGGCGCTGGTAGTCATAACTGATATCTTTGCTTTTTAGTAAAACAAGGGCATTAGTTACGTGGAAGAAAGGGGATGTCCTTCTTGTTGATGTACGTTGCTCATCTCCTATTTTCTGGCCATCCCAGTTGTGCTCGTCTTGCTAAATGTCGTTTTATATAGAACCACGCAGTACAACATGCGAGGGAACCATGGACAGGGTAAGTTTCTCATTAGCAAATTTATCCATTTCGACTTTCCAAATCCTTGGCTAATTTTTTCCAGTCCAAGAAAGTTGCTTGCTAGTTTATGGGATGAGCCTACAACTACAGCAGTTTGAATCACCCTGACCAGAAAGTCGACCTATCATCCATCTGTTTGAAAGAAGCAAATGTGTATTCTGTGCTTGTCTGAGGACTTAGTTTTTTTCCTACTCCTATTCCTTGGCTTTGAATAAGATAACCTAGCCATCGCAAGTAGAAATTTCAAGAGTAGACGGCACATGAGGATCTCGATAATAGGGCATGCTGATGGGTCCTCTCAGCCGATGGGAGAGTAAATTTCCTAATCAGAATATTGATTGTTCCGGCCCTATTTTGTGTGAAGTAGGTCAGCTTGTTTAGTTAATGCTGATGGCATTAAAAAGCGAAAATCTCCTTGTTATCTATACTTCTAATACTTCTATCCTCATGTAGAGAGTGCCTCGGTAAAATATCACGGGACATTTGCTGACAATAAACTCACCGCATTCAGAACCGCCTGCATGGTTCCCTCCGGATTTACTCCGTACGGCATACGGAGTAGTTGCTCCTTCACCAATTCTGTTCCCAACCGCTTCCACGGATATTTTACTAATTCCATCTATTTTCATCATTAGTCTCATGTTGTTTCTTTACATGGATTCATACTTACACTCAGGTAACCCTGGCAAATGATTATCAAAATAGAACTTAAGGAGAGGGCGAATTATGCCGCAGAAGCTATTTACAGATAGCCTAAATTGGATGTCCAAATCCGAGCATAGCTTGACAACATGTGGCTCTTTATTACCACTGTGGTCCAAATTTGTGATGGATTATTGCCTTGAACTTTGTGGCTTGCGTCCCTAAAACCTGCGTGGGAAACACCTGCGGGATTCACCAATACCGCTTGAACGTGTCCCTTGGCTTAGAATGCCTGCATGAACCTTCCCAATACCATTCTGACATATTCGGCTAGTTAGCGGATTTTGGTAGACCATCAATGCACAAATCTCGGAGGTCTTGGGCAGACATTGGCCCGACTGAGTTGTACAATACAGTCGGTCTATTAGGTGAACTAGCTCTTCGCAGCTTCAGCTCGCCGATCTTCAGCCTACACTTTAATTCCGTGGCTGTCTTCTTTACTCCCTTGATTTATTTTCTTCAGCTTTGGTTCCCTTTCTGTTTCCCCTTTACTCTCGACTTCTCTGGGTGCTGATTTCATGGGCCCCTCTTAATACCCATCTATGATCGCTAGCCGATAGTACTTAGTCAATTCATCAATCTGAAAACTGGAAGCATTAGTGGTGGCACTCCTGTACTCAAAGGAGCACCCACTGTTTCTCATTTCTCGCTGCCATTATCTTTGACCAGTTCCTTGTCGATCCCAGCATGACGGGGACAGAGGCACTGTCTGTTGGAGCTTGCGTAATGGCAAGTACGTTATTCTGCCCTATGTCTTCTCCCTGATTCTTCCCGTTAGTCTATCTGCTTCGTTTTCCGTGTTGCCTTGTCCTATCGATGCTGATCGAAGGATCTATATTGATTCTTACCAGTCATATCGGCATATCAGGATGCAATCAGCTCTGTACAGAGTATCAGGCGAAAGAAACAAAGGGAAAAAGAGCCGCTTGTGGAAACTTGGGCTGAGAAGCTGGAAAACTCTTTAATTCTTGGTCCCCCTGCTATTGGAGGTCAATATGACGGTGATCTTCGTCGGATCGGTGAGAGATACGCTCAAGGGGATGGCATTACAAGAGAGAAATTGAAAGATATTATCATCAACTTGCAAATGGTTATCCTCATGAACCTTCGAGCCGCCAAGGTGGATGGTGTCTCGCTTGACTTGGAAACCTTACAGCTCGCATCAGACAGAAACCGAGTCAATACCGTTATGGCTCTTTGCCATCTATATGAGCGCATGGCTTCAACTGCACTAGTCCCAGGAGAAGTCGGCCATTTACACACAGATCTCTCTACCCCAGATGCCTCAAGTTTATCAAGCTTGTCTCCAGCGTCATCCGTTTCCAGACGTCGGCACGCAAGTATGACTTCGTCTATTACAAGTCATAGTGATGTGTTGTCTGGCCATTCAAACGATCGACTGAGTATAGATTCCAGTGCTGAAGCCCCGAACACTACATCTGATAGGGGAAAGAAACTCTCGTGTGCGAACCCCTCTGCCAAAAGGTTATTGTTTCTCCCGAGACGAAGATCAAGCACAAGTGTACCCAGAAATAATGAACAGCGCTCATCGCAATGCACGACACCCATACAGACCACAAACCATCGGACTTCAATCAACGGTCTGACGGAGGGATATGTGGGCCCTGCAGGATTTGGTTTATCAACAAGATACAGGCCTGGAGCGCCTAGTCGTACTAACAGCGTGGCATGGCCCATCGATACAATACACAAGAGAACCAACAAAGGCTTCTTCTCCCCTGATGAACTATACAGCCATTGGAATCTACCAAGTGACAATGAGAATGAGACAGTCATGACGGAGTTAAACCGAATACTTGAAGACTCCACCGCCCAACCTTCTAAGGGTCTAGTTCATACCGACTGGGGAACACCTCTCGAAGAAGAAGATTCTAACCCGCCATCCCCCATTTTGATGGTACGGGCTTGTACGTCGTCTTCTGTAATGTCCAGATCCAGCAGCAATCCTTTTAGCTATGGAAGGATTCCCTCACCCTTCACCCCCTCCATGCGTCTCTACATCCCGTGTGAGGAAAACAATTACGCTGGCTTCTGCAAAGGCGCCTGGCGGCTACAACTTGGTCTGAAAAAGGCCTTCGCCCTCCGCAGCCGCACAGAAGGCCTTAAACTAACGTCGACCTACTCCTGGCGCTGCTCAAAATGCAGCTTCGAAGGTCCCGCTGCAGATGCTAGCACATCAATTACGAACGAGAGGTATTCATCATCGTCACTTTCCTCTCGCACCTACGACATGACCATCCGTACCCACCCCGCCACAGGCATCCGATATCGATGGTCCTTCCTAGCCAAGTCTCATATATTTATTAAAAAAATGCAGCCGATTCAGTCCCAAGGCAGCGACGGTACCATTGGCGTCTTCGGGTGCATCTTCTGCTGCGCCCAGCAGCGTGGACCAGCCCCGACATTTGGGAATCTCGATACCTTCATGGAGCATCTGCATAAACAACATCGGGAGATTGAGCCGTCTCCGCAGATGGAGATCTTGCTCGATCGTACTCGATGCGTACTCGGCCGCGTTGCGGATACGTCGGAGGATTTTGATGTTAATATACCCCCATCTAGTCGGGGTTAACGGCCGTATGCCGTATATTTGCAAAGCCTTGAAAAATTAAAAGTAGTAAGGGGTGTATATATATTAAAGTCTCTTTGAAGAGAGGTATAGGGATATGAGTTACGATGTTCATGAATTCATCGGCAATTAGAGCCTCCCGAGCGTAGTGTCCAATCTGTACCTAGGAATAACATATCGTGCCATGGCATCTTGTGACTGACATCCTTGAATGGATTGTTCTCCTTACTATAAAATTTAAAAAATAATGGCAATTATAAATAAAATTCCAAGCTGCAAACTCATGAGAGAACGGAAAGGGGGGTAAGGACACCAGGCCTTCTATCCGGATAGAAAAGCATTCAAAAAGTAAAAAAACAGAAGAGAAGTTACATGATGCTGCAGCAGGAATTCTGCTTTTTGGCCTTTTATCGACAAGAATCACGAAGAGTCAGCAGATTGCTTGCGTAGTCAAAGGGGCAGACAAAAAAGAAAAAAAGCTTTAATCAACATACCTGCGTATAGAACAGCTTGCTCTGCGCACTCAAACCGTCGCTCCGCTCAACCAGGGTATCAATCTTCACTCCACGCTCGAGAACACTCTCTATTGTCTTGTGCAGCACGATCTTCGTCTCATCCAACTCCCTTTGGATCTTCATAATGCTATCCGCCTGGCTCGGATCCTGATATTTGGAAATATACTCCTTCAACTGCGGTAGTGGGCAAGAGTTTTCACGGATATTGTTGGCTGAGAAGGCAGTGCGGGGGTATTTGGTTAGGAATTCATCGACAACTTTGGAGAGAATCTGGTGCGCCACGAGGCCCGGGTAGTCGCCGTCTGTGACCATGAGGCCTGCTACGCCTTCGGTCCGGCCATAGGCGTGGAAAGTATAGGATTTCTCTTCGATGTCCTGGCGTTGGCCTGGGTTCGTGCGTTCGGCAACTGTTTTGCAGAAGAGCATCACTGGAATCGGGTTAGAATGGCTGCGGTCGGGGCATACGAGGTGGTGGACGTACTGAATTCATTGTAGCTGTTTAACAGAAATACAGTCTTGTTAGCATTATCGACTGATTTATTCCTGATTCTGAGGGTTTGGGCAGTACCTGTCTCGCGTGAAGCGTGAGAAACTGCTCAGGTCCCTTTCACCGCAGAGCTCGATAGCTGGCTTGCTGTCATTTCGCAGAACCTAAGGGATGCAGTTAACAAGTTAGCAACACAACAGTGATGTATTTTCTGTAGAAAGTCTGGTCCTCTGCAGCACGTACTCCGATATAAAAGATCTTCATGGTTGCAAACGTGTACGGCACTCGTCACTGATGGCGAAGTAAGGGGAAGATTGCGGTCTGGCAGCGGGGTAGACGGGCAGGAGTAACAGTGTCGGGATACGGAATTTTCACACGAAATATAGAACGAAATAGATCCTCTGGTAAAATCGCCGGTGGCCAAATGACACAGAGAGGAACACTCAGGCCTGGAGTTAAACAATGCTGCAGATGGCAGAAGGAATCAGCGAGCAGGCTGAGGCCAAATCCGCCGCAGACGCCAAGCGCCAACTTGCGCCTCCGCAGTCAAGCTTGCTTGGCTCCCCACTGCGGTTAGCCTGTCCCATGACCGGAAATACCCTATGCCCGCGCCCTAGGACAGTCTCGTTCTGGCCGCTCTCTCTTACATAGCTACATGGGTATCCATCGCCAACGTCCAGTCACCAACTCCTTCTTTCATCCGCTTTATCTTTTCTTGCGTCGCTTCCGATATCGTCCCTTACGGACGATCAGTCACCATGGACGGAGTCACTCCCTCAGAGTCCGAGTGGTTGGCTCAAGTTGCCGCCATGCGACAAGCTATTGCCGAGTTGAAACTGCTCGACCATCCAACCAACGGCAAACCCAGCTATGGCAGCGATTTGGATTTGGACCTTGACGAGGACTACTCATCCCCTTCGGCAGCTAACGATATCTGGGACCTCATCAGCTCCGACGATGAGACAAGCGACGACCTAGACGATATCAACGGTGTCTCCCTCTATCCTACGACGCCGTCGACCTACGATCAGACCTGGCTGGCAGAGAAGTGTCAAGATATAGTGATTCGAAAGCCTGGGATGGATGCCATTGAACTAGCACAGCAGATTACTGCAACGCTAGCTGCTGACAGTGGCGATGACGAGCTACAGATGTCTCTCGCGGAGATTGTGGGGTTTGATGACCTGGACCTAGTAATCGATCTGATTGCGCATCGGGCTGAGATTCTGATGAATGAAGGGACTGGCAAAACTCAGGCACAAACGGATGGACTTATGACGGGAAAGCTCGAAACTCGCGCTGAACGGGAGCGAACCCTGCGGCAGCAGGACTATGAGCACAAACATGCGGCCTTGCTACCGGCTCAAACCAGAAGTGAGCCAAAATACCCACATGTTTTTAAAACACACGACTCAAGGAACCTTCTTGCGTTTGGTGGGAAGAAGTATGGCTTGCCTTCGGGTAGTAGGCAAATCGAAGAGCAGAGATACACTGAATTCGAGATCCCTGCATCGAGAGTGGGTACTCTCGCGGCTGACCGAAAGCTGGTTGAGATTTCGTCCTTGGATGGCCTTTGTCGAGGTACATTCAGAGGCTATAAAACACTCAACCGAATGCAGAGTTTACTTTATGAAGTTGCCTACAAAACAAATGAGAACATGTTGATTTGTGCTCCAACCGGCGCTGGTAAAACAGACGCGGCAATGCTCACTATTCTAAGTGCTATAGGCAAGAATACCATTCCCAATCCGCTCGAGGAACCCGATGCCACTGAGTTCACCGTTCAGGTTGATGACTTCAAGATTGTCTACGTCGCACCGATGAAAGCTCTGGCGGCCGAAGTAACTGAAAAGCTAGGAAAGCGGCTTGCTTGGTTAGGAATTCGGGTCCGAGAATTGACGGGCGACATGCAGCTGACGAAGCGAGAGATTGTGGAAACCCAGATCATCGTCACCACCCCTGAAAAATGGGATGTGGTAACACGGAAGAGTACCGGAGACACCGAACTTGTTCAGAAGGTGCGACTTCTGATTATTGACGAAGTCCATATGCTCCATGATGAGCGTGGCGCGGTCATTGAGTCTCTAGTAGCAAGGACACAGCGCCAAGTCGAGAGTACACAGTCACTTATCCGAATTGTCGGTCTTTCGGCAACGTTGCCTAACTATACCGATGTGGCTGATTTTCTCAAAGTGAACAAAATGGCCGGATTGTTCTTCTTCGACAGCTCCTTCCGGCCGGTTCCCCTTGAGCAACATTTCGTTGGAGTCAAGGGGAAGCCAGGTTCCAAGCAATCCCGCGAAAACCTTGACATTGTCGCCTTTGAGAAGGTCAGAGATATGCTCAGGCAAGGTCACCAAGTTATGGTCTTTGTTCATTCTCGAAAGGATACTGTTTTGACCTCCCGGATGCTGCATCAGATGGCCGCCGATGATGCCTGCGAGAATCTCTTCAGTTGCCACGAGCATGAAGATTACTCGGCGGCTGTTCGGGATATGAAACATGCCCGTGCTCGCGAGCTGCGAGACTTGTTCGTCAATGGCCTAGGGATTCATCATGCCGGATTGACACGAAGCGATAGGAACTTAATGGAACGATTATTTTCACAGGGCCTGATCAAGGTTCTCTGCTGTACGGCAACTCTTGCTTGGGGTGTTAACCTTCCAGCCGCAGCGGTTGTCATCAAAGGAACGCAGATTTATAACCCACAAGAAGGTAAATTTGTCGATCTGGGCATCCTTGATGTTTTACAGATTTTCGGTCGTGCGGGCCGTCCTCAATTTCAAGATACCGGTATTGGCTTCATTTGTACCACCCACGACAAACTTCAGCATTACGTCTCTGCTGTTACTGCTCAGCAGCCAATTGAGTCCCGTTTCTCCAGCAAACTGGTCGATAACTTGAATGCAGAGATTTCTCTTGGTACGGTTACTTCTATCTCCGAAGCAGTACAATGGCTGGGATATTCTTACCTTTTCGTGCGCATGAAGCGGGAGCCTCGGCACTATGGAATCGAATGGGCAGAAATACGCGACGACCCAATGCTAGTCTTAAGACGTCGTCAGCTAATAATTCAGGCTGCACACGTACTACAGAAGAGCCAGATGATCATTTTCAATGAAAGAACTGAGGAACTGCGTGCAAAGGATGTCGGCCGGATTGCGAGTCAATACTACGTTTTGCAGACAAGTGTTGAGATTTTCAATGAGTTAATGCGTCCTCGGTCGAGCGAAGCAGATGTGCTGCGAATGATCAGCATGAGTGGTGAATTCGACAATATTCAGTCGAGGGAGAACGAGTCAAAAGAACTGACAAGGCTTCAAGAGGAAGCTGTTCAGACAGAGGTAGAAGGAGGAAATGATTCCCCTCATGTTAAAACCAACATCTTGTTGCAATCTTACATCTCCCGGGCGAAGATCGAAGATTTCGCCTTGGTCTCTGATTCTTTATATGTCGCACAAAATTCGGCTCGTATTTGCCGCGCACTCTTCATGATTGCATTGAATCGTCGATGGGGCTATCAATGCCAAGTTCTCTTGTCACTCTGCAAATCGATCGAGAAGCAGATTTGGCCTTTTGACCATCCGTTCCACCAATTTGATCTTCCCCAGCCCATTCTCAGGAACTTGGACGAGAAACTACCAACTTCTTCGGTCGAGTCTATGAGAGATATGGAACCTGCAGAGATAGGGCAGCTTGTGCATAACCACCGCATGGGAAAAACATTATCCAAGTTGCTAGACAATTTTCCTACTCTGAGTGTCGAGGCTGAGATTGCACCTTTGAATCGAGATGTCCTGCGTATCTGCCTACGCATCTATCCGGAATTCAGCTGGAATGATAGACACCATGGCACATCGGAATCATTCTGGATCTGGGTTGAAAATTCGGAGACCTCTGAGATCTATCATCACGAGTTTTTCATCATCAGCCGAAAGAAGCTCTATGATGAGCATGAGCTCAATTTCACAATTCCATTGTCTGATCCACTGCCTAGTCAAATCTATGTGCGTGCTATCTCTGATCGATGGCTCGGCGCGGAGACAGTGACCCCAATTTCCTTCCAACACTTGATCCGTCCGGATACAGAGAGCGTTTACACAGATCTTCTTAATCTTCAGCCCTTACCTATATCGGCGTTGAAAAACCCTATTCTTGAGGAAATTTACGGACAGCGCTTTCAGTATTTTAACCCCATGCAGACGCAGATTTTCCACTTGCTTTACCATACTCCGGCAAATGTTCTGCTTGGATCTCCAACAGGAAGTGGAAAGACCGTGGCCGCAGAATTGGCAATGTGGTGGGCATTCAGAGAAAAGCCAGGATCTAAGGTGGTGTATATTGCCCCCATGAAGGCCCTCGTTCGCGAACGGGTTGACGACTGGAGGAAACGTCTCACTGCGCTAATGGGGTTAAAACTGGTTGAATTGACTGGTGACAATACCCCTGATACGCGAACGATTAGAGACGCCGATATTATTATTACGACGCCTGAGAAGTGGGACGGTATTTCCCGAAGCTGGCAGACAAGAGATTATGTGCGGAAAGTGAGCCTAGTGATCATTGATGAAATCCATTTGTTAGGTGGTGATCGAGGGCCCATTCTGGAGATTATCGTCTCCCGAATGAATTACATCGCTTCTCAGTCGAAAGGATCTGTTCGATTGATGGGCATGTCTACTGCCTGTGCCAACGCGACTGACCTGGCAAATTGGCTTGGAGTCAAAGAAGGGTTGTTTAACTTTCGACACTCTGTCCGACCCGTTCCTCTTGAGATTTATATTGATGGGTTCCCTGAGCAGCGTGGTTTCTCACCATTTATGCAATCTATGAATCGGCCGACTTTCCTTGCCATCAAGAATCATTCCCCGGATAAGCCTGTCATTGTCTTTGTCGCTTCTCGAAGACAGACACGGCTGACAGCCAAGGATCTGATCAACTATTGCGGTATGGAGGACGATCCGCGTCGATTCGTCCGCATGTCTGAAGAGGACCTCCAGTTAAATCTGGCCCGAGTTAAAGATGATGCTTTACGAGAGGCACTCAGTTTTGGTATCGGTCTTCATCATGCGGGTTTGGTCGAGTCGGACCGCCAACTTTCGGAAGAACTCTTCGCAAATAACAAAATACAGATTCTCGTGGCGACCAGTACACTTGCCTGGGGTGTCAATCTCCCAGCACATCTTGTAGTGGTTAAGGGTACTCAATTTTTTGACGCTAAAATAGAGGGGTATAAGGATATGGATCTCACGGATGTCCTGCAGATGTTGGGCCGTGCAGGAAGACCGCAATTCGACTCATCCGGTATTGCACGAATCTTCACACAAGAGTCGAAGAAAGCATTTTATAAACACTTCCTCCATACTGGTTTTCCAGTCGAATCTACTCTCCACAAAGTGCTGGACAACCACTTGGGTGCCGAGGTTTCGGCAGGAACCATTACGACGAAACAGGATGCCCTTGACTATTTGACCTGGACATTTTTCTTCCGTCGACTTCACAAGAACCCGTCTTATTACGGCCTTGAGATCTCGGCTGAAGAGCATAACACGATAGCCGCACAGACCATCGCTCAGGATTTCATGATTGACTTAGTTGACAAGGCATTAGATGAACTGTCCCAGTCGTCCTGCGTCGTCTTAGACTCGGGCACCGGCGACATCGACTCAACGCCTTTCGGTAAAATCATGAGTTACTACTATCTTTCCCATAAAACGATCCGATACCTAATGACACACGCAAAGCGCAATCCTACCTTCCATGACGTGCTAAGCTGGATGTGTTCTGCCTCCGAATTCGACGAACTACCCGTGCGACACAATGAAGATCTCATCAATGCTGAATTAGCCCGCCATCTTCCCCTTTCTGTTGAATCGATGGGCGATTTGCCTCTCTGGGATCCTCACGTGAAGGCTTTCCTTCTCTTGCAAGCGTACATGTCCAGGATTGATCTTCCAGTCTCCGATTACGTCGGTGATCAAACATCGGTCTTAGACCAGGGTATCCGTGTAATTCAGGCGTCTATCGACGTCATGGCCGAATTGGGCTATCTACCCGCTTGCTGCATGTTCATGACTTTGCTACAGTGTATCAAATCGGCACAGTGGCCCGAAGATGATCCTCTTTCCATACTCCCCGGCGTAAAGTTCGAGGAAAAGCAACGCTCTTCCTTGCCGGAGAATCTTATAGGGCTATCATCGCTACCGGCGGCTTCCCTATCCACCTTAGCAAGGAAGTTACATCTCCCCGGCCAATTCCTCAAAGCAGTGTCATATCTGCCAAACTTAACCGTCTCCATCCCAGATGTCTCTGCAACTGGTATGCTCGTCTCCTTAACGAGGCGAAATCCTACCACAGACCCAGAATACAGGATTTATGCCCCGCGTTTTCCCAAGCCTCAAACAGAGGGTTACTTCCTCATCGTGTCATCTGCTACTTTCGACGGAACAGATGGAGAATTCCTGGCTCTGAAACGTGTATCTTGGCAATCCCTCACGAAAAATGGCCGGGGCACAAATGGAAATAGCAATGCCCAATCTAGTCGCAAGACCTGGAATGCTAACAACCAAAAACGTGGTGCTCTGACTATCCGATCCTCTATCAAATTCCCTGGTAGCTTGTTTGTGGATGGTAATGGGGCTGTTGCTGGACAGAAGGTCAATGTTAGAGTCATAAGCGACTCATACCTCGGTATGGAATGGGTCATTTCTGATGTGGAACTTGTTCCTGCAACACAAGTATTGGATGAATCGTCCAGCTATCCTATCAAGGAATAGGTAGATATGAACACGGTATATACAATAGGAATATAACTGAGACCCGTCTTTGTAAATGTATTTTCTCATGCACCTTGCAACATGGGGGGATTGAATAAAGTATGGTAGATATGAAGAGAATCACCAGGATGAGTGCACTATGGTTATTATTCATGCATGCTGATACCGTAATTCAACATTTATATGGAACAAATAATGCATCCATGCCCAATAAATATGCTGTAGACCTAATAGAACTCGCTGATTACAGCTCTCCTCCGTCCCAACTCCCAAGGTACCTAAGAAATGAAACGCAATGAAGAAATTTTGAGAACAAATAGGAGACAATGGAGTTGAACTAGTTAAAGCTAGCTACTTTCAAAATCCAAGCGGTGTGATAAGAGAATCCGGGTCGTCTGTTTAGATTACATCTTCCAGCCCTGATCAAAGAACGTTCCTGTTGGTCCCTGCCAAACTTCAAAGGATGATTTGCACATGCTATGTGCCAATGAAATGAAAAGGGGAGAATCAATCAATGAAATGGAATAAATGAATGTGTTAGACAAAATTAAAGAGAAACAAGCCAGCGAGAGACGTGGTGGGATGGAGGGGACCCTCTGCGCTGATGCGGCCAGCGCAAAGTCTATGTCAAATGTGTTAATAGAAAAGCGACCGTGAAAGCATGAAAAAATAGAAGAGAAAGAAGTGCTCTGCAGATATCACAGGCCAAGGGGAGAAAGAGGTCACGGGTGATCTAGCTGAATGATCTGCGAGGCATAACCATCGGCCGAGGCTTTTATGACTTCTGGAGTCCTCCCCTTCCCATTCATGAAACGCTGGTTGGATTTCCCGCTGGTCGGCCTTGGTCCGATGGGGACGATGACTTGCCTTTTAGCCCTCGTAACGGATACGGACCTCGCAATAGATACTTCAGCCTTGGGTGATTTGGGTGGCTTTCCATCGGTGTGTTTATTTTCATGAGGACGCCTGTTTGAATCCACTTCTGATCTGTTGCTTTTCGCACCCATGATTTGATCGACCCTGTCTTTGGTTGCCTTGAATTGGGCACCGGCTGATTCCGCTGGAGAGGTTGAAGAACTGTTCATCTTTGCAGCCATGATTTGATCGACCCTCTCTTTGGTTGCATTGAATGGGACTGGAGGCGTTGTAGAACTGTTCATCTTTGCAGCCATGATTTGGTCAACCCTTTCCTTGTCCGCAGTGAATAATGGAACTGTATTCTGATCATCCCTTTTCCTCGTGCCATTGAGTTGGTCTAGCGTTTCTGAAAGTACTACAGACCTAGTACGGAGTGCAGCAGTCGGCAGGTTTTCGGAAGATCTACTGTTCACTTTTTTCTCCCGGGTAGTCACGGCCCCTTCTGTTCCGTTTCGTGGACGAGCATGATCTCTCTTCGACTCTTTTGAGTCCACGGTATATGTCACTGAGACTTGCGCTTGTTGTGACGTTGAAACATCCGGGTTCTGACCAGTGTGGTGGATACGATTCTGACGAAGCGTTTCATTTCCAGTCCTTCCTTCCGGCACCGTTGGAAGCTTGAGTGATGGGCTCGGACAAGGTGATAGATTTTGACTATCGGGGCCCTCCGAAGGCTTGCTAGCAGGGAACAAAGCGAAATTGGGAGACCTCGGTGCCGGTGATGTTGCCTGTCGTCGGGGTTTAGGGGGGTCGGTAAAGAACTATGAATATTCCTTTCAGCATTACGATCGCTTGATTCTAAAGAGAGCACCATACCTCGTTTGTCATCGAAGTATTCAAGTCGTCCAAAGTTCTGCTACGTCGTCTAGCCAAGAGAGGGGGTCGTCTTTTGTCCAGGAGACCGCTGAACATCACACTATACCGCTCCAACTCCACTTGTGGGATATCAACATTGAGAAAAGGCTCTGAGCCACTCTCCTTCGGCTTCAAAATCTGTCCGGTTGACTGCTGCTCCATTCTACCTTTCTGTTGACTATTCATCTTCGGTGGGACCATGTAGCGGGACTTCTCTTCGCAGTGGAAATCCGTTGAATTCGAAAGGTCGTGTAAGGACCGATCATTAACACGCACTTGGTAAATTGGCTTCCTATCTGATGTAGGTTTAACGGCGTTCTTTGCCGTGAATATCCCACCTATTTTCCTCCATTTACTCGGCTTTCGCTGAAGTGACAGTGACATTGGCTCTTTTGCGACATCACGTCTCGTGTGCGAAGATGATAAATTATCATCACATTGTTGACGGGGGTTGTCCTGTGCGGTTGAATTCCACTGTTGTCTCTCGGGCACTTCAGACTTCTGGGATGTTAGAGGTGAGGGATTTTGCGACGTCCCTCTAGTGGCCGGGATATCATTGAGGCACTGAAGATCGTCTCGGGGCAGCGCATTTGCGCTGATCAACACGGGATTAGAGATATCCCTTGTGGACTGCGGTTTGACTGTTTTCCTAGTAGAAAGCTTTATAGCCATTTCCTCGGAGCGGCTATTTAATCTCCTTTTCGGTCGGTTATGAACGAAAACGAATCAAAAAAAAAAAGAAAAAAGAGAGAAAAGGGGGAGAATAAATGAGGGACCTCAAAAGAAATGTAGGAAATAAGGAAAGACAGATGTCACAGACAATAGGTTAAGAAATGGTCAGTCTTCCAGAAACTGGCGCGTGAAGTGGGAATGGAAATATTAATGAATATTATAATGAGGATCTGTTAAGATAATAATTTTAAAGTAAAATAAACACAAAATGTCCTAGCGATGATGAAACAGTCGATGTCGCGCCAGGTTATATATGAAGCAAATTAGGGATCGCAATAGGGGGTACCACCGAAAGATAAAATGAGCAGCGGCAAGCCATGATTATTGCGATCCAATCGCGCATACCATGCGACTCCATCGCTCACTTGACAAGTGAGGTAACCAGTAATAGGATAGCCATTGGACTTGGCGAGATTCTTATTTGGACCGAAAGGGCTTCATGGGATCGTTTAAGGGATCCCCCTCCAGGGTCATCCGTTAATACCGCTCAGATTCACAGTTCCACGAATGACAGAGCCTGTGCCGGAGGGTTTAATTGCTTCAATATGTGCTCCCAAGGACTTTTAAGTGGGTCAGGCAATAAGACTGTTAGATGTCATGGTTGCCGATGACAGTTGTCCATAATCGCCATTACACAGGACTAAATAATGTTGTCCCGATGTTAGACAATGTTGGATACCTGCAAGGCTGAGACAGCCACTCTCTCGTCGACAAGACATGATTACTCTGCATATCCACGAGATCTTTGACGAGGTCAGCTTGCAAGACGCCATTATTGGGGTTGATTGGAATATTCCTGCTGCTTGCGTTTCGCCCTGTGCCAGTAGTCCACACGGTTCATCTTGCAAATAAAGCTACCGTATAAATACTTCAGCCTGATCAGCGAGGCTAAGACGATAAACAGAAGGACGTAGAAGGACGTCTGCATGGCGATTGGTGACGCGAAGGTGAGACGGGCAAGTCGCGCATGGAAGGAATCGGTCACTGCACGTGATGCGAGTCCCGTGGTTATGTCACGTGACCCATGATTGTCCGCCCCTTGCATGGCGCTGGACGCTGTACTGCGGCTTCATCAGTAGACCATGAGGGATAAACAGCAGGAAAGAATCAAGATCCAAGGTCTTTAGCTGCATCATACTTCCTTTCTCGCATTGTAAACGTGCTCCGTAGAGTTGTGTCTCTGTCAAGGAACAGGTAATCGACCGCCAGACGCGGGGCAACTGATCTGTTGCCAGCGCAGGCCACCCCACCTTGGCCTGCGTATTCTCACCAACAGCAATTCCGTACATCCTTCCTCTTCTTTACTCTTCTCCCAAGGCACACGATAAGCTGCAACTGCTCGTATAGACTTAATCTCCTCTTGTCTTCCCTCCAAGCGGCAATCCCGGAGAAACATCCAACCTCATCAAACTCCCGCCGTTTACCTGTTTTACCCCTCGATTGCTTACAACAACTGCGACCATGGGTCAACACTCTGCAATCTGGCAATGTACGCCTTCCTACCTGAGGTTTATTTTGCTGCAAGCAAACCATATGGACGCTGGTTTTGTTAAATAATCGTTGAGCTGACATTACTCCTCTACATTCAGCTTACGTTGATAACAAGTACCTAACCACCTGCTCCAACCCAATTGCCATTCTTCTGACGTCTTTTGCAGCATCGTCGGTACCGGCCACTTCGACAAGGCTGCCATCCTGAGCTATGATTTCTCCGGTGTCGAGGCTTCTTCCCCCGGTTTCACGGTACGAGCATCTACCTGGCCTGTCACCAGATCACACGGCGCTTCCTAGAGCCCTCTGATTAACTGTCCATATAGGTTTCTCAGCAAGAAATAAACGGCCTGGCCAGTCTGTTCACAAAGCCGGATGATGCCTTCGCAAATGGCTTCACTATTGCGGGAGAAAAGTTCCTAGCCATCAAAGCCGACACCCGCAGTCTATATGGGAAGAAGGTAATCATCTGGGACTCATAACCTTCACCGCAACTTCCTTCCGCTCTTTGATGGATCAGCGCATGTGGAGACTGAGTTAGCTAACAACTATTCTTTTTTTCTTACTACAGGGCAAAACCGGCGTTATCGTCGTTAGGGCCTCTTCCTGTACCATTGTTGCTCACCACCCCGAAAATGTCCAGACAACCAACGCAGCAACCATCATTGAACAACTTGTCGACTACATTAACCAGCCCAGGTAGATGCGGAAGGAAGTGGAATGAAAATGGAAAAACATACTTGGATCTGAGTGTATTCTTGCCAACAATGGAGATCTGTTCACTTCTTGTTTGAATGTGAATTTCGACGGGACATTTCTTCCTTTTTTCACCGCACTATTTTTCCTTTCCCTGTTCATGTTATTTCTACCTTAATCCTCAGTTTTTGGTATCGTCTGTGGTATCTAGATGTCTTGGACAGCTACCTACTGTGCCTGGAATCCATCCACCTTCTCCGCGGGAGATGAAATCTATGCTTCACTTGTCCAGTGACCCGGCCTTGACAGACGGTCTACTCAATAGCCAAATCTGGATAAAGATAATCACGGCTCTTACGCATCTCTATGGCTTTAACTTGTTAGAGTTCTCCGTTGAGGTTCATGATATTCACGTTACAGAATATAATACACGCGAGAAGAGAAGGGATGGCATCAGATATCGCCTTCTTAGGTAACTGACAGCCATTGAAGGTATCCATGCATTCCTATAATTACAAGGTATAATCTGAATGTATAAACAAGAACAGTTTCCACCTCATGAAAGAAGAAGGGCGCCGCCTTCTGAACCCTAAAATGCCAATAACCTACTTCTATGAACTCCAATGCCACCATCATCCCTGACCGGTTGCATCCCTTCGTGCTTATATCATTCATACGAGAGCACCTCGTATTGATTTCGTACACATTAAGGAAAATGAAGTCGTCCTTTACCTCAGCGTCCGAGACTGCTCAAGGATAAAAAAGAGGGCTATACAGGAAGTTCAGCATCCCTCCTGCCGCCAGCAAGTGTTTCGAGAGCCGTCTTTATGTACGGTCCGATAACGGGGATGTTGCCTGCGAATTGGCCAATGGTGATCAGGAAGTCTCCAAACAAAATGAAGATACCGTACAACTCGATCAAGAAGCCCGTCAGTGGCCATCGCATGAGGATAAGTAGAATACCAGACGCGAATGCGGCAGTGCCCTTTAGTTTCTGGCGACGGGAGAAGAATGCGACAGTCTTTTGAACACCGATTATCAATGTCAGGCCGATGAGAAAGAGAATCTATCCATTCCAATTCATCCAGTTAGTTTATGCTTCGAATTGGTTCTCCAGCCGAGTATGACGGTATTCGATAATTCCGGGATACGTTACATTTCCCATGGCAAGTCTGGAGAAGGGTAAAGGATCCGTTAGCTTTTCCCGCAACTTCTTGAAGATTGAAGATCAATGGAACAGTATGGTATCGTTTATACGTACAGTGCGCGATCAAAGAACATCAGCACACCCCCAAATAGGAACAGGCCACCTGAGATAATCGAGAGAAATCAGCATCCAGTTATTCAAAGATGACCGCCGCTCTCCAACTCGTACAGAGTCACATAGAATCCGCGAAGACCGAGATTGGTCTATACTTGGAATCTCAATTTCAACGTACCGCCCGAACAGAAGATAACCCCAATCTCTGCAAGACACGGAAAAGTCAGCAAACAGATCCTGCCGTAGGTCATTCAAAAGGGGCTACAGCTTATAGGGTTCTTGTAGAAGATCTCTAAGGAAATGGCAGGACTTACTCTGGTTTTCTGAAAGCCACATGGTGGGCATTTCTTCCGCTTTTGTCTCACAAATACAAAGGCCCTAATATTGATGCGAAAGAGGCCCTTCTATTGCAGCCCAGGCCAACTTGTAGTTGGACTCAGGCGGATGTAGGAACTGCGTGACACGAATCTGTCTTTTGTTCGAATTCTTGGAAGGTGGGAATAACGTGACTAGATGGCCCTGGTCAGATCGCTTCCCATGCAAGACAAGATATGCATACAGCGGTTGAGAACCAAAGAATCAATATTTGGTTAGGTAAATGCTGGGTAGAAAAGTAGCCTGTACTGGGACAATAACTCCGGATTTATTGAAGTTACGGTTCTGCCACGTCCCCTTTGGAATGTAGAGACGCTAGTCCTGTATAGGATGGCGGTCTGGTTCTCCTTCCACTTCAATTTCGCACAGTGAGAAATCCTGCTTAGCGTTTCAACCACCGCTCTCCCTCAATATCATTACCGAAGAACTTTTCTTGATCTGCATTAGATCAACCTCCAGGAAAATGGATTATGGATTTTTGACTCTTCTTGCCAAATGAAATGGATCACTGAGCATGTTAACAGTATTTGTTTTTATAAACACTAATCTATCTAGATATCCATACTGAGGCAGCTGCCCAATATCTCCCTTCTCCCTTCCCAGCCTTGTTTTTCTTGGCACAATGCCAACCGCCGCGGCGACAGTATCTGTGAATGCTGTAACTGATGCTCCCTGTCGGTGGAGCGTCGGTACTAGTCGAGTGCATGCAGCACATGGCGGAGATCGACCACTACTGAGGTCACGAATAAGCCGGAGCGTTTTCTTGAGCCTGTCTCGAAAGGGGCACGGTGGGTGGAAAAGGCTTGACTGTGATGATCTTACATGACGTCCATACTGCACAGTAGTCATAGAATCTACATTGCAACTCAGTAGAATTCTCAGAAAAGATATTATCCGATCCATGTATCTTACCTGGTTCTTTCTTGCCGCGACCTTCGTAGCGCGATGTAGAGAGACAAAGTGGGAGAGCTTCACTTCAACACGATATGAGCTCCTCTGGCTTCGAGATAACTCTCCGGCACACCTTGGCCCAACGTTCTGATCACCGCAAACACTTCCTTATCATGATACCGTAGCCTGGTTTTCGGGTCCGTATACGGAGCTGGTAAACCTGTGATGTCGCAGTAGTGTCTTTGGCATGACGGATGCAAAGATGGCGCCGATTCAATATTTGTATATGTCACCGCAGGGCCAGAGGGAAACGTTGCCCGCGCGTTTTTCTCCAGAACGAGGGCCGACAAGTTTTGAGCTGCTTGTGAGAAATTAGGAGCTCGTGCAGCCCCTTCGGTCGGAGTTTGCGAGCCATCGGTAGTGCCCGATGTACCAACCGCAAAGGGTGTCGTCGCTCCGGAGTTCGCCTGCGTCGGGTTCGTTGATGCTTCCTTTCTTGAGGCTTCTGAAAGGAGTTGTTTGACATTCTTGTTCCGACGCTGCGATGGCCGCCAGTTCGGGTTGCGGAAGGGACGAGGTATCGGCGCGATATCCAGACGGTTGAGAAGTTGCTGGTGGGTTTGTTCCGCAACTGGATCTTGAGGGGCCATGGTCGATGGTAATGCGACTAATTTCCAAGCGCCAGGGAAACAGCGTCGTCAACAGAGAGTAATGGGAATGAAGTAACGGGAGCTGAGCAAAGTGAAATCAACTAAATATTAGTGTTAATTTTATGCACACAAAAGCATTTAACAGTATGCAGTCATCCAGTTCCTGCTAAGCTCTTTGGACCCTCTTGAGAGAGATGTCAAAGGAGTTGGAAACTTGAGACACTTTGTTCCTGGCATCCCGTCGTTCTTATATTACTTCACGTGACATACATCAGACACTCCAAGACGGAACAACAACAAACAACTTCCCCTCCAAACCTCATCAGAACATCTACCATCTCGAGGAAATGGTAAGCAGAAAATGGCTTTGCATCTGCTTTGCCTTCTACTCAACACGCCGTACTGATGGCTTATAGGAGAGTCCACACGAACACCAGCAGGCTTTGCTGCTCTCCCGAATTATCGGCAACATTGTATGTACAGGCACTTACCCTAATTTTATGTGCAATTGACAGGCTTACACATGTTTATTTCAGGAAAAATTGAACGAGGCTATTATGGTTATGAATAAAAGTCTACAAGTAGATATTCCCATTGCTGCCTTCGAGAGGAACTTATAGTTAACTTACCGGACCGTCCAGGAAGTAAATATTCAAAACATGAATATTGAACTTGTCGCGCAAATGTTCAAGAACTATCAATCTAATGTTCTTTTCCACCTTGAAGGTAAGATATGGATCCTTGCTCGTTAGATCTTCAACATCGCTCTGACTGACTCGGCTTAGCCACGGAGAATTTGAAGGAGCCGTCGTAGACTTCATGTGTCCAGAAGTATGACAGTTACAGGAACGTGGAGTATGGGTTTGGATTAAGCTTGGGATTGTTATCAATGAGTTATACAAATAGCAGCCGTTTAATATCATTATGGTTCTCTTTAAGCTTGTATTGTTGTGATATAAAATGGGCTCTGCCTATCGTTGGGGGGATTTCATGCCACTACAGGTTGTCGGGACATTTTGATGGCCACGAAGTTGGCAGCAGGAGTTTGCTATCTCAAGCGCCAAATGAAGGGAACTATTAATATCAATGCATCCCGGACTGAAGCTGGAGTAGATAATGTCCGTACTCTGCTCTATTTGATCTTGTCTCGCTACGCGCTCAACGAGTTCAAGAGTTAAGGATTATACCAACTGCAGATCTTCACATATCAGCATCTAAAAACCATCCAGTCGAAAAGGGGATACTCTTGGCTTATACTATTATTCTGGAATTTCAAAATCCTTCACAGGTGCACTGTAGGTGTTGGAGAAGTGCATTGACTCGGATATATTTCCGGCTAGGATCAGAGGAACTGCTATACTTTTGCTATCTCATTTCAGAGTTGAATATATGGGTACCAGGAGACATATCACTAGGGTGCCAAATAGATTGCAAGCAAATGTTTCCTTGAATCCCAAGCTATTTCACTGTGAATTGAACAGGTCAAGATGTAGGAGGTACAAGCTGAGTTAAGCCGTTGCTCTGAGTCTAGCGCGTCGGCGATGTAGGCGCATCTTGGCATGCGGACAATCCCAACGCCGCAGCTGCAAGAGCAGGCAAAGCTGGGCTTTTCTCCTTGCAATCTCAACCCTTTCTTGTCGCACAAGTTCCTCTTTTATTTCCAGCAATATTATCTCTTAAAGCTGCTGCTATGTGCTGAATGGGCCTATCTCCGGTTGCTAGAGCTCCACAGCGTCGCTTGTATTCGCATTCAATCAACAAGCCATGACCATCACTTCAGAGCAGACGATCATCCCTGGTCGCTTTCTAATAAATACCAACGAGAAACGAGCCGCGAAACCTCCGCCAAAGGTCTTCAATATCCAGGATCGCACGTTTAAAGGCTACCAACCGCCACAACCAGACGGCTATGAGCGGAGCAAGTCGAATCCTGCCGGAAGCGCGATAGTCATCGACAATGGTGAATCCCATCATATCTGCTTTACAATACATCTTGAGGACCTCATGGCTAATATATGTTCTTTGTTTCGTCCTGACAGGCTCACATCTCGTCAGGGCCGGTTGGTCCTTTGATAAAAGCCCGCGATTTATCTTCCCCCCCGTTATGAGCCGATATCGTGACCGGAAGCTCAACAAGGCATGCCAGTTTGTAGGCTACGACTCCTACATAGATGCTACCACTCGCGGTCAGCTCCGATATGCTTTCGACCCTGGTACAAGCGTGGTCGGCAACTGGGATGTCATGGAGGGCGTGTTCGATTACCTGTTCCTTAAGCTGGGCGTCGACGGTGCAAATGGGGGTGTCGGCCGGCCTATCGTTATGACTGAACCAATCGCAAACCCGAACTATCCAAGAAGAAGTAAGTGAGAAGGCAATGGTTAATGTGGAATTTCCTTCGCTGACTCCTTCCAGTGATGAACGAGATCCTGTTTGAGTGCTACTCTGCACCGTCTGTGGCTTATGGAATCGACTCTCTATTTTCCTACCGATATAATCGTGGAACTGATGGACTGATAATTTCCTCATCGCATACGTCTACGCATGTCATCCCTGTGCTCAATTCGAAAGCATTGCTCCCAAATTGCTCCCGTCTGAATTGGGGTGGTATGCAAACAGCTGAATATCTACTGAAGCTTATGAGGCTGAAGTACCCGACGTTTCCCGCCAGGATGAATGAGAATCAGATGGAAGGTCTCTTACATCAACACTGCTACATCTCGAAGGACTACGATCGGGAGCTGAGTGGATACTTGGACTGGACGGGATTAGAAGAACGAGACGTCGTCATCCAGTACCCTTACACCGAGCATGTGGTCCCGGAGAAAACCGAAGAAGAATTGGCGCGCATCGCGGAGAGGAAGAAGGAGAGTGGGCGTCGGCTGCAAGAACAGGCGGCGAAGATGAGGCTTGACAGGCTGATAAAGAAAGAACAAGAGTTAGAGTATTACAAAGACTTACAGCAGGGGCTCGCATCTGAGTCGAAGAAAGAGGTGAGGCGAATTTTGGAAGCCGAGGACTTGAAGGACGAAGCACACCTAGAAAGAAAAATCCGAGATCTGGACCGTTCGATCAAGAGATCGAGGAACAGGGACGTCGGAGTTGAGGAGCCTGAAGAACCTGAAGGAGAGATGGCATTCCCACTGCTGGATGTTCCCGATGAGGAACTTGATGAGACGGGGCTGAAAGAGAAACGCCACCAGCGCCTCATGAAATCAAACGTTGAAGCCCGACAACGTGCCAAGGCTGAAAAGGAGCGCGAGAGGCTTCGTCGTGAAGAAGAAGAACGTCTTGATCGGGAAAAGCGAGAGAATGATCTCGAAGGTTGGATCGCAGAGCGCAGGGTCGCTCGTCAGGTAGGTGTTATATCCTGAGTGGCTCATTCCGGTTTCATCCTGTCTAACATGTTTTCTCAGTCCTTGATACAAAAAATCAAAGAACGAGAGAGGATGAAGGCCGATCTTGGAAACCGCAAGTCACTCGCTAGCCAGATGCGGATGAAAACGCTGGCCAATCTCGCAGCAGACGGTCCCAAAAAGCGACGGAGAGGTGGAGACGACGATACATTCGGCATGAACGATGAAGATTGGGGAGTTTACCGCACGGTAGCAACCGGGGACCAAAGTGACGAGGAAGAGGAGGAGGACTATTCGGCCATGCTTAATTCGGTAGAAGAACAACTCCTCAAATACGATCCCGAGTTCACAGAGAATCATACACTTGCTGCACAGACAGACTGGACGAAGAGTCTGGTCCATGCGTTCTTGCGTGGTTCTTGGCCATTTGATCCTGAGAGTCAACGTGAAGCGCACCAACTACATCTCAACGTTGAGAGAATCCGGGTCCCCGAAGTGGTGTTCCAGCCGTCCATTGCTGGTATTGATCAAGCTGGACTCGTCGAGATCGCAGCAGACATTGTAAATCAGCGATTTTCGAACCCCAACGATCGCACACGTCTGCTGCGAGATGTCTTCTTCACGGGCGGCAACACGCTATTCCAAAATTTCGATGAACGCTTCCGCAACGATTTCCAGAGCCTTCTCTCCATGGATGCGACGTTGTCTGTCCGCCGCGCATCAGATCCCATTTTGGATGCTTGGAAGGGCGCTGCTCAGTGGGCCTCCGGGTCGGATCTGGCCAAGTCCTCCGTGTCACGAGAAGAGTACCTGGAGAAGGGCAGCGAGTATATCAAGGTATGTTAATGTTGCTTTATCTTTCCGTAAGAGTATTTGTGCATTCATTAATGCATGATCAGGAACATGATTTGGGCAATGCCACCTCGTGGTAAACCTCGGTTGTCAGCGTTGGTACCAATGATTCGATTTGATGTCTGCCAGACTAGCTACATGGCCAAAGGTAGGAACAAAGGCGTACAGGAGTGGTAGTAGTGATATCCTATTGTGGGAGGGACATGTGGGGAATGTTGCATACATTATTTTACAGGGAAAAGCTTCCAAGATAGAGATTTAACAATATGTACCATTCTCAGCTGATCCTTGAAGGGGTCTGTCAAGTTCTTCATGCAGTGCTAGGGTTATGAATCTTCTGTCTCAACGGAAACAAACACGCACTGTTGATGTAGAATTCCCATTTTGGCAATCCGCTTGGGCAGCTGATGAATTTCACCAGAATGAATAATGCCCAATTCTAGCCAGTGTAGAAACCCCCTTCCATCCCTGTGGAGGCCCATTATTGTTATTAAATAATATTCATTTGATCCAGGTATCGCATGGTTAAAAATGGGCTTTGTCTTTCGGGGACCTTTTTATTTGTTAATTTTTCCTTTCACGCCATAGGAGATTGTTTCCATGGCTCGCGTCGCGCTCTATGGGAGTCAGTCCCTCACGGAGTGAAATCTACATACTTAGGCACTAGTACACGGCCCTACCTGGTCAAATGATCCCCAATTCGAGCCCCTGAGAATAGATGAAGATAGACAGATTATCAATCGCATTGTAAATCAATATCTGGGCACTCTATGTGAGGGAGAGAGTATAGTGCCAAGTGTTGGGGAAGGCATTGAGATCAACAATCAACACAACAGCCTCGATGGCCTGAGGATTATTTAATAGGTCGGAAAAGGGGAAGTAATGATTCAGAATTCAATTTATTATATGAAATTAATTACTAGTGATTCCCGTAGATCCCGCCCAGAGTCGGTTCCACGGAGCTAATTATTAATGAGTCTGGTCCTTTTTCCTTTGGCCTTTTCTTTCTCCTGGAAATAATGGATATCTTTTCCTTGCTGAAAGAAGAAAGAGTAAAAGATTGTTGCCGAGTTCCCCCGGAAGAGAGGAAGAACTATCAGAATAGAGACCGTCAGATCGAACCATAGTTATTGTCCTCGATAAATGACATCATCAGGGGGAGCACGGAGAAGATAGATGTTCAGGGATATTGAATGACTCAACATTCCCACGACAACTCCCAGCTACATTAATTAATATGGACACGGAGAATACTCCGGCCTTGTTGTTTCCTATTCTGTTTATTATTCTCCCATCGATATTGCCCGGGAGGGAAAAATCCTCCGAAACAGGAACTATGCTGCTATGGTCAGCAGGATGTCTGTTTTTTCTTCACTTTTGGCTTTGCTATTAAACCTTTCTCATACGCATTGCATCTTCGCTAGTCAGAATGCGGGAACTGTGCTGTCAATAGGGCTTTGACGCGGTGGCGTCCACAGGGCCATGGAAAGACGCAGAAAAAGAGCCAAGAGAAGAAGGAAACTCCACCCGAATTTAGGTTTGTCGGGTGGGCTTTTTCGGCCTCTTCGGGCCTCAGCCCTGTGAACTTCAGTACTCCGTACAGGTAACGGCATCATCAAAAATCAAAACATGTCCCACCCGGGCAGAGTCAAGGGACGCTTCAGGAATATGGGTAGATAGAAAGTCATGCCAGGGATCATATCTGGACGAGCGCTGAGATGAAGACCCCGAGGGACGCTGCATGGCGCATAGGCCGTGTGGAAGAGTCGGTCAGTGGAATACAGCGCTGGACAAAGTACTTAGGATTCGTACTTGCACATGAATGTGAGAAGTCTCTTGGGTGTGTGGCCTCCTCTGCATCAACTTGGGCAGGACTGTGACGCCAACAGCAGCAGAAAGACGCTTGCCGATTACGATTTGTCAAACGATTGGCTTGCAGGCCGGCAGTCGCCCGATGCGTCTAGGATAAACTCAATCCTAACGTCTTCGGGCTTCCCACAGACCAGGTGGAACGCGTTTGGAATCCGTGCTGTCCGGGAGGCCAGAACGGGATCTGCTTGCAGTAGATGGATAGAATGGAATCCGATGGATAGCAGAGATGATTCAGGTTGACCTGTAAACAGTCTATAGACAGTAGCTGTACGTGTTGCAGTTCAGCAGCGCTCAGAAGAGACAGAGGAAGAAGCGAGAGATAGAAAATACAGCAACGTGACCATCTGATCGTCCACGTGTCGATCATTTGACCAGGCCTTCCATCCAACTTCTGCAACTCCTCTGTCTCTCTAGTTACGGTCGAGACTGGCCGCCATGCAATCGCCGATGAGGATCGCCGGCATCTCAACGTGTCAGGCGATCACCGGAGTTGCTCTGCAGAACCTACTAGAGACTGAACACAGATTAGACTCTCGCTAGCAGCAGAGCTCAAGGACTGGAAGTCGGATATTCGGGAGGTGTCCACCAGGGCGATCGCTGTGCTCTGCCGTCCATGCTCCCTGCTCCATGCGGTACAACTGTCTAGTTGGTTGAATGCGCTGCACATCAACTGCCGTGAGGAACGTGTGTGGCCGATGACAGATGCTAGAGCTGCGATCCGCGCGCTGCCGACTGGCGCTGCGTGTGCTTGGCACAATCAACAGAGTCATGCAATGACGGGTCCTCTTCAGAAACCCTTTTTCTTCATATTATCATTATTAATTTTTTTTTTTTTTTTTTTAATTTTTGGACGCAAAATTTTTACACCCCCGTTCATCACAATTTGATATTGGGACATCAACCATATTCCGAAAGATCGGCATGAATCCCGACCAGGACATCAACGGACCAGAGAATCAAGGAGAGTGTCGCGATTTCATACAGCTTGCTCCTGTCGTGCTGCAACCGGTGATTGGCTTGAAGCTATGATAGCAATGGCCAGGCGGCGACAGGCCAAATGGTTTACTTCATGACGGGAGAATTATGACGCATCTGGGGAAGGCCTGCGGCGAGTCCGGCGGAGTTGACTATGATACGACTAGTCTGCACCATGAGACCCATTGCTTCCAACTGCCGGTTGTGCGGTAATACAGCTCGTAAATCTCAGAAGCCTGTGACGCAAATCGCCCTTGGGTCCCGCCGACCAGTGTGTATAATCGCTCCCACATCACCGGTGATGTCGACAGGGGAACCCGATACATCCGTTGTCCATGGTTATAAAACCTGACCCGGAACTTCAGTTCGCTCTTGAACTATTCTTTCCAGCAGCCATCAAGATCAATCATCTGGCTTAAAAGACTCTTCAGCCGCCTCCCTTTAATCCTCGCTAAAGCTCGCTCCCCCCCCCCCCCCCCCGATATATTGTCCTCTCCAACACAAACACAGGAGAATTCGGGATACCTGAACCGCCAAAACCTCAATACATCTCATCAAAATGGTGTCGAGCAGTCTCGTCCGTCCTCTTCAGCTGGCCAATAGGGCCATGCAGTGGATTTCCGCTGTAATTGTCATGTCCATCACTTCATACTTTATCAACAGGAACCCTCATGGCGAGCATATCATCTACCAGGAAGTCATTGTATGCAGATACCATTCCTTTTCTGCTTGACTATTCAGGAACTCATCACTGACAACCCTGACAACCTCCAGTCGACCATGTCTGTTGCCTTCTTCCTCCTTGGTTTCATCTCGCCGTTCCTGCCCAAGGTTCTCAGCAAGATCGTTTTGGGACTTGATATCATCTTCTCCTACCTGTATGTCTTCTGATGACTTGGAAGTCAAAGTAATATCAGCTTGTATACTAACAGTTTCACCAGATGGTTGACTGCATTCATCTTCGCTGCCCAAGACTACAACTGGCATAACTGCTATGCCAATGCTCCCCCGAACATTGGCTGCAGCAGGAAGAAGGCCAACGAAGCTTTCATCTTCCTCGCCTTGTACGTTTCATAACCATAATACTCTTTTTTCAGAGTCATGCATGCTAACATCTTGTAGCTTCTTCACATTCACCGCAATCTTCCTTGAGATTGCCGGCCTCTGGGCTGACAGGGACAGCGTCCCTACCCGTGAGAAGGGCAACGGCCACGAAGGTGCAGCTACCGCTTAAGGTGGCGCTTGAAGCCTCCGTCCTCCCTTCCCAGCTATCAGCCTGGTTCATACAATAAGGGAGAAACAGCCGAAACCGAATCGAAAAATAGAAGACTCGAACCGTCCAGGCGATGATCGAATACGGAGAAAAGAACAGAAATGGAAGCGGCGAAAAAAACGAAGCAACGACAAACGATATGATAGCTGATATATCTCCACCCTTTCCATTTCTCGTTTGATTTGGATTTGTTTATATTACCGTCTCTCCCTACATGCTTTACACCAAAGCGCCCCTACATACAGCGTTTTAATGACTAATAATGAGTTGCATGTTCTCAAGTTTTGTTGCCATGTCGTTTCGTGTCATGTCAAAGAGTCCTGTGGATAGGTGATACAGTAATACCCTCGTTTTATGTATGTTTGGGGGTTCAGTGATATACAGTACCATGTTACTTATTTTGCATCTAATCTATATATCCAATGAGTTCTGTTTCTATTGACTCGTGAAGTCATCATTCTGTTGAGGCTCTCGCCGACTCACCAGTGATAAAAATAAGTAGAAAATAAAGTATTGCCTTCGTATGGATACCCATGGAATTAGAAAACCTTGAAAAGAAAATCCCAGCCAAGAACCATACCAATGTATCAATTATAGCATCCATGTGTGCCGTATATGACACAATCATCCATGGATGGATCCCAACATTATTCATGCCAGAACCATGGGATGTTAAAATTAAAACGATCCCAGCACCCCGGTCCAATGGATTGAACTGATTTTAAAGAATTAACCTATCCTAGTTTTTCCCAACCCTAGCATGAGGTCTACATGGGATGATTCCGGGCCTGGGTTGTCTGATGACGGAATAGAGTCAGCTGTGGCGTTGCCTTTGTTCGTATACCCTTAACATAATCTGCCCGTTTAGATAGGGAGTCTTTATTATTACTGTATATCTTCGTTATTTCACTGTACTACTGATGTCCATGACGAATAGTTGCCACTGGTACTACTACTTACGGAGCAACATTGATGTACTTCTCATGATGTAGGTAGAAGCTTTACTTCCTAACGTTCCCGTTCTGCTTCTCTGAGTTTTCGAGGACAGAGAGTTTCCGTTGTAGATACAGGTTTGTTCTTGAGTTTCTATCTGACCCGGTGTTTTTACGAGAACGTTGTTTATAAGAGAATGGTATTCAGGGCGCCGACTTTGCCATCATTATCTATGGCTGCTCTAGTAGTGATGTCAGATTCTATTCCACAGAATACAGATTAATTAATAGAATAATAGAAGCAGTCTTGAATGCGATCATTCCTGGGAATATGTTTGATTGCTCGAAAGAAGTCACGACTCTTCCTGGAGACACGACATTTACTCTTCTCCCACTGGTATAACCGAGACAGCAGTTGAAGCTGACTGACGACACCACAACTCCACGATCTCCGTCACAACTACTCTGCACAGACTGCTTAACGTCTCATTGCATATTGTCAATCCGATATCTTCAAATCTGTATAAAATGCGATCTGATGAGGATATACTATTTCGGACAGGTGGATTATCTGATAATCCGGTCCCGGATACGGAGTATGTATGTTCCGGAGGAAGGACCAACATACGGATATTCTAAAGAGCTCGAAGAAGCGCATCGTTTAGAGCTTCAAGATGTACTAGAGACAGCAGTATATCGGTATAGAGCATTCACCACGATCCTTACAAATCCTACGGTATCCTTTTAGTATCTGGTATCCAGACGACGCACCCCTGATCCACATCACGATCGGAAAGCATCACAACCCTAGACTCCATAGGGTTAGGGCTGACATAAGTTACGGTTGCCTAATCTAAAGCTGATTTAGATAAATACGATGGAAATCCATCATGTCTTTCTTGATCTTTCATCTTTCATGTCCAATTGCGTATATGCAGACGGGGACTTGCAAGTTTACATAACTAGAGACAATGGTGAAAGGAACCGTTGACGATCAGAAGCCGGGCAGCAAGCGCGTCAAGCCCACCCCCGTCGCAATCAGCAAATTCAAAATCACGAACCTCGAAGACGGCGAGATCCTTCATCAAGTATGTGTTATCATTGCCGGCGAGTCCCCAGATCTCGGTTACGCGGAAGAAACCAACTTTGTATCTGTCTCATCCACCGACGATGTCAGTCTGGAGAAAGAGAAACTCCAGAACTGGCCCGTCTTTAAGGGCAACTGGAAGGCGCTTGTGATGCTCTCGCCTGGGCAAAATCGTTTGACGTTCAATGTCCATCATGTCGGCGGAATCTCTGACACTCTCAAAATGACCGTGACATACCAGCCTCTCCTCCAACTTCCGCCTCTCCATCTGGCCATTCTGGTTGCAAAGGATTCGCCATTGCTGATGGATTGCCCACCTGCGAAATACGGTGCTATATCCACGGCCCACAGCAGCATCGATGCCGCCATTTCCAAGCTTCGCATGTCCGCATACATGTGGCAGGCCCTGACGGCGGAAGACATGCGCCAGAAAGGTCTGGGGCGGCGCTCCTTCCGGCTCGAGGAGGAATGGACCACCAAGACGACCATCAAACAGGGCCATCCCTCGATGGTGCCAAATGAGGGCTCCCGTTACATGGGCTGCATTGCTAAAGTGCATATTATCAGATCAGAGAAGACAGTGGCTGATCTTCGGGATTTCCACGTCGCACAGCAAAACTTGGCAGCCAGGAATAGGGACGCTTTACATGAGTATTTTGAAACGGCACTCAAAGCACATGGGCCACCCTTTGATTCTAGTTGTCGGCCTGTGGTAGCAGGAATGATTTTGGATTCGCATTACGATATAGAACACAACCTCATTTTGGGCCATGCGGCTCTGGGTTGCCATAAACCGGACGGGATCTCCTTGGGCGTTTTTGGAAGTCATCTAGCGTACTCCTGGCCACGGTTTATGGAGGAGATCCCCGCCTGTCTAATGGATCTCACTGCCCCCGGAGACACCGTGGGTAATGACAACAACGAATGCGATACCATGCGCGGTGCTTGTTTCGTTGGCCAGGGCGCCTTCCTGCATGAAGTTGGGCATGCGTTTGGGGCAGCACATACGACCGGGATAATGGCTCGAGGATACAGCAAACACTGGGATCGTAATTTCCTCGGCATTGCAGCGAATAGCCAGGCCGAGAATCACGCGAAATGGGATTTGCAGGATGTGTTGAAGTTCAAGCTCCTGCCGCATTTCAGACTTCCCGGTGACGAGCCTGTAACGAGAGAGTTCAAGAACGTAGATGTGATATTCGATCTGGATATGCACATGGACAGTTCTCCTGATGGTGAGGAGCCGTCTGGGATCGAGGTACTGAAAGTATCCTGCACAGTGGGACTTGCACGAGTCAGATTTCAGCATGGCGACGAAGAGGAAAAGGTCCATGACTTCGTTGGTGATTCCGCCCGTGTCACACAGTTCTGTTTCAATTCTATTCGAGAGCAACTTAGCGCTGAAAAGCCGCTGAAAATAATCGCCACCGGAATGAACGGTCGAGAAC
The DNA here is from genome assembly GCA_002976275.1 of Monascus ruber. Classification (NCBI taxonomy): domain Eukaryota; kingdom Fungi; phylum Ascomycota; class Eurotiomycetes; order Eurotiales; family Aspergillaceae; genus Monascus; species Monascus ruber. Next base: position 1,290,920 of record PSNO01000007.1, on the reverse strand, counting down.
GCACTGTTGATGCCTTGTCCCTGTTTCAGCAAAAACCGTACATCAGGATCCCAAACAGCAACATAATGCTCCGCAAAAAATTTGCCCAATCTGTCAATTGTGACGACAGAGAGCTTCTATGTTGGGCGATGCTGCTTCGCGAGCGTGGCCAGGACGGCAGGTTGTATCGTGCCACTTCGATTGACTTGAGGGTAGGCTGCATCATGGACGGAGCGGTTGTGCGCTACGCCGATGGACATGTCCACAATTGCGGCCCTCAATTCCACGAAGGTGCGAGTAACCCTTTCAAATTTGGCGGCCACATGTCCGAAGTGCACGACATCCCTGCGGATGCATCAATCACCAAGGTCGAACTCAAAACCCGCAACACCAGATGGGGTAATTTGTCCGGGATACGGATGACACTGAGCAACGGCGAGTCCTGGGGATATCTTAACGCTGCCAACAATGGGAGCCAGGACGACGATATTGTTACCCTGGCGCCTGCGGAGGGTGATGTTATTGTCGGGTTTTACGGACAGAGTGAGTCATATAATGGCTTCACGCATGTCTTTGGGATTTTGACAGCCCCCAAAGACATTGAATTGCCGGACCAGGTGTATGATATGGCTGAATTCAAGTACAATATGGCGGAAGTCCAAACTGAGGATTGACTTATCTGAGTGAGTGATGGCGATATAGCAAGAGGGCAGATAATAGAAGCTTTATAGAGTATATACACCAAGCACATCATTGTTCAAAATCCTAACTGTACATGTGGGTAAGGAAACACATGTAGTTAACTATCTGTTTATAGTTGAATCATAACCTTTTACTCCTGAAGAGAAGCCTGGAGAAGTGGATAGTAGCAACACTCACTGATGAGGCTATGGTCAGGATGAGTGCAGGATGGATGTCGTGTCACCATTTTTGCGTTTGTAACCTTGAACCAAAAAATACAGCATTCTACTTTATCTATCCCTGGCAAAGACCCTAAGCTGGAGATGAAGATGAAGAAACAGTAAACAACACCTAAACCTGGTGGGAACAACAGAATGAAGGGAAAGGACAAGATCCCTCATCCTAATGGCTTGGTTGGTTCCCGGTAAAATAAAATGAAATGCAGCACATATTTCAAGGCTGAATGCAATGGGCGCCAATGATTGCTTACTTGGCCATTTGCTGATGTATTTAATTAATGATTTTGTCCTGCATGGTTTATACGGTTTAATTTCTGATTGCGACAACTGAATTATACTAATCTGTTCAGTTCACAAACAGCCATCTAAATGTCCTCCCTGACACGCCTGAGAGAGCGCCACACTGCAGAAATCGGAATGCAGTTAGACACATTGCGAAGGCATGCAGAAGTAAGGCGCTAGGCTGACATGCAGGCAGGTCACATGACACAAAGGTATTAACAGGGTATGTTGGAGGGGGTTGAACTCGCTGAGTTGGTTGATCTAGCTAGAGAGGCCCGGAGTCGGGAGAACTATCTACACAGTGCGCTGACTAATGTGGACTAAACCTAACTAGGAAGGAGCTGAACCATGGGAACCACCGATACTTTATATACAGGATGCAGGATACATGTGTATGGTCTTCTCCCGGAACATATATACTCCTTATTCCGGAACCGGATTATTAGATAATCCACCTGTCCAAAATAGTCTATCCTCATCATTTTATACTCCACCATACCCAGGCATAATGGAGTAGAAGGAATGCAGAAATATGCCAGGAGGAGGTATAATGGGAGGAGGCTATATAAGGACTGTCATTCACTGTCATGTATCTAGTTGATCTTTCTCTCTTTATTTTCAATTCACATATTTGTTACTGTTGTATATTTCAAGGGAAAGGGGGCTGGACGAGACGGTATCGGCTACACGCACGTAGCCTACTAAGAAGTAGATGCCTTTGGTACAGGTCCCGGACCTGGAATGAATCTATGCTCTACACGAAGCCTTCAACGCGCTCCGTTGTATGCTGCTCAGCTCATTGAGGATTCATTACTATCTAAAAGCCGAAGTTGGTCCCAATCGGACCACTAATGTCACGTGCTCATACATACCTGTATCAGTTACTGAAGTATCAATATTCGTCAGTGCTCCTAGCCTCTCCCCGCAGGCCCGTACGGGTCTCTTGGGTACCAGGGCACACTGGAATCGCAGGCAATGAGCTGGCAGACAGGCTAGCAAAGCAGGGAGCAGCCATGGATGGCTCCCACATCCCCCCCTCCCCGGCATACCTGAGACGAGAGGCGAAACAACAACTCCATACTGCCACCCAGGCAGCGTATACGCGCAGCGCACCCCAGGCATACCAAGACCTGGGCATCCGCCCCCATACGAAGAGCAGCCGGGCCCAGGAACATAAATTACCACGCTGGGTACTAGGCAGGCTCATTGCGGCCCGCACTGGACATGGGGACTTTGCAGCATACCATGAACGCTTCCACCACACTGACTACCTAGCAACCTGCTCCTGCAAGAAGCTAAAGACCCCAGTACATTTCTTCTTCTGCCCACATACTAGGAAGCGCTGGAAGGAGAGACGGAAACACACACTAGCTGGGCCAGCAAAAACCATTGACTGGCTCCTAGGGACTGCTGCTGGGGCTGAGGAATTCAGCCGCATCGTGCAAAACACATCCTTCTTTACGGATATATGCCCAAACTGGGCCCACCTAAACACAGAGTAGTGTACAGTCAACACATATCTTCCTGGGAAAGAGGGACTGGCTCCCCCTCTCACCTATAGGGAGGCAAAACAGGGCTTTCTACCGCTTGAAGCCCCAGCCAGGGCAGTGCTGGGAACTTCCCCAACTCTACAGCACATAGTGCTCAAATTTGTCTCCTTTAAGCATGTATTTAGATCGTTGCGCACGTACTTAGATCCTCTTAGATAGTATACGCTTGGGAGGCACGTCCGGTTGCCCTTCGGGAGGCCGCGGTCACCCGCCACGTGACCGCCAAGCGACGTTAAATAATAATAACATAACATAACATAACATATTCGTCAGTGCTCCTCTAATCCTAAAGTATACATACTAAGGGAGCCTTGCTTTCTTCTACCTCTTGAGAACCCTTGCAAAGATTGTCAGACAGTGACACAAGGCCTATATAATACCACAGCATTGTCGCTGGTTCCGGAGATATCAGGTAAGTTAAGCCAACCAGAAGCCCAAGCTAACGATACAGAGGTACGAAGGATCCCAGGGTTAACAAGGTACTCAACCAATAGTCCTAGAGGTGGTATGGTCTTCAGCAGCATTAGAGGCTGCACTGGGATGGCTGGTTTATCAGGGGGTAATCATAATTTGACATTTACCTACTATTTGTGTAGGAAGGTTTCTGTGAATCGCATTGAATATTCATGAAATCAGACATTCTCCTCTCTTCCAGTTGCCAGTGTATTTGTTTGCGTGAATTTTATGTGACAATCCTAGAATTGTCAGGCCCCATGAAGTGGGATCAATAATGCAAATCTTGCGTGAACTGCATCATGTCAGGTTCTTCTTCACAGAGCATTGTAAACACTTGTTCTGGAGAACTAAGCTGCAATGACAAGGTCATTTTGAGACCCTCCAACCTCAAGTTCAACAGCTTGGTGGTTAATAAGATATTGTTGATGGGGGTCGAACTCGCTGAGTTGGTTATTCTAGGGACCAGCGGTTGGTCTCTATATCAAGGCTACACCTACGTTTACTGCACGCACTTTCTTGCAGACTACAATGTCTACACCCCACTATCACATTGTGACCATCTGAAGACTAACAATAGCAATAGCTAGCCAGCCTGAATCTCATCGTACTCGTACACCGGTCAATTACATCTACTCAAGAAGGCACCCCTCGACTCAGTCCCGGATACAGAAGAACAGTTAGATTTACTGGAATTATCGCCACTTCAAGTATTGTATGTAGTCTCCGTACAAGGCCAGCCTCGACTCCATCCGCCCCTTCATCTCTCTCTCCCTTCCTCCCCCATAATTACAATTAGACGTGTACGTCCACGCACAAAGTACCAGTATATACAAGAGAGGGACCAATGGTCACTCCATAATCATAGGAGTCGTGAATCTCCCAAACGCCAGCCGACCAACGCTAATCGAACAATAATAGTGGATTCATATACTCGCTCTCCGAGGCGCCATGGTCCTCTGCAGTTTCTTCTTCTCCTCCGTCTCCTCCGGCAAAGGAAATGAGCCTTCACTCCGCAGCCGTTCCAGAAACTGCTTTCCATAAGCATATCCGACTTGGTAGATTTCATCAAATTTGCCGAAATCCAGCGTCCCGTATCCGTCGATGGGCGGACGCATGTACAGACAACCGGGTGCGTTCTTAGCCCGCTCCAGATTGTCAATCGATGACACGTACGCGAGCCGCGCCTGAATTTCAGACAGAGTGGGAGGATTTGGGTACGACGAAAACGGATTCCAGCGGTTAATGGCGGCCCATACCCCAGAGAGAGAATCCCCATACACTTGTGGAGTGTTATCGTCGACGGAACCCACGTCGACTGCGAAGATGATGTCCGCGCCCAGGGTTTGCATGTGCGCGACAGTCAAGTTGTCGATATACCCGCCGTCGACGAGCATGCTCCCTTCGTCGCAGATGGGAGGAATTAAACCGGCCAAGGTCATGGAAGCGCGCACGTAGCGCCAGACATAGCCCGACGAATGGTATTCCGCGCGAGAACGACTGATATTGGTTGTGTTACAGTAGAACTCCAGCCAGAAATCCTCAATTTGGTTATCGCCGAACGCCTTGAAAATGCCGCGGTTGAATTCGTGACCCGTCGTATATGAAACCGTGGGATACGTCAAATCGAGCGCGAATCGCCAAATACTGCCCATGCGACCACTGAATTTCTTAGCGCGTCCATACATAGGAACAACGTCAGCATCGCGGGCATAGAGAGCGCCGATAAATGCACCGATTGACGTCCCGCCGACAATGTCAATAGGGATTCCAGCCTCTTCAAGGGCCCTAATGACGCCGACATGGGCGATACCTCGTGCCCCTCCACCGCCGAGGACCACGCCCACAGATTTGCCGCATAATCTACGTGCGAGACGGTAGAAATCACCTTTGAACGGTGTCTCCGCAGAATACAGCGGCGTTTGGCGGATCCGTCGTGAGGTATACTTTTGAATTTCAGCCTGGAGCACCTGCACTCTCTGCTTCAACGCGGCACCAAAACGCTTGCTGGGAGGATGAGCGGGTTCATCTGTCATCCGGAATGGCATCTGGATATGATGGTGACCGCCATTGATCCACAGTCGGTTCTTCAGCCAGTTCCTGGTTAGCCCCGGAGGACAGTACCGCTCGGCATGCAGTAGGACAAGTTCTTTCCTGGCCGTTGTCTTCATACCAAGCAAGAACTTCTCATATTCTCCAATGTTGGGGGACGACTCGGCCAGTCCGACTAGCAGGATACAATCTGCTTGAGTAATGCAAGTCTGTGTCCAGGGAGCATTGACGCTGGTGTCCGCAATATAGAGCACCATGCCGTATTTCTCCTCTAGATCAGCCAAGTACTGCGACAGCTTTAACTTACCCATTTTGCTAAAAGCGTGCCGGCCAAGATGATTCAAGATAGCCGCCTGGTTGAGAGACGTCACCCCGTTGACGACGCCTACTTGATGCAAGGCATTTATCAATCTGTGGCCAAACTCGACCACAGGGACACCCGCTGTAACTGGAAGGATGGCGACGGTACGGAGATTGAGCGTAGACGACGCGGTTTGCGTCCCACAAACAGCACCTTGCTCTCTTCCTTGTTCGGAGAGCGGGTGCTCAACCATCTGCCGCATTCGCTGGGCGACAATTTTCGAGATTTGGATGGTGACACCAGGATGCTGCTGTGCGAGGCTATTGAACAGTGACCGAGGGAATTTGGCTAGCTCCGTGTCTCGAATAGCATGTAGGGTGGCCGGCCGTCTGGATTCTGTCATGACCTGAAGTTCGCCAATGCTGTCCCCTTGACCGTATTCGCCAACTACGCTCATCTTCCCATTCAAACCTTCGTGGACCAAACGCAGCCGGCCATTCAGAACAAGATAGATGGCGTCACTCTCGTCATCTTGGTGATAGATAACCTGACTCGCATTTACTTGGACCCATTCCAGTGCAAAATCGATATGTAGAAGCAGATGCGGCAGGAGGCTTGTCAACCTCTTCGCCAATGTTAAGAGAGCAATAGGATACCGCTCGGCTATCCGTTCCAGGGACGCTCTGGGGAGAAAACCCACATACACATCAGTCTTGGCGACAACGTCGGTATACGACCGGTAGGATGCAAGAGCCCCAACATAACCTTGCATACCACCTGGCTTGATCAAGTAGAGGGATTTCCGCGATGGACGCTTGCGCCTTCCATCACCAGTGCCCAAAGCCGGTGACCTGGATGTCGAACGAGTATTCGTGCGGTCCAAGGTCGGGAATAGTTTCTCATGCCGCTGCCCAAGGATCGATCCCGATGCACCCACCAGATCTCCGTCTTTCTCATTCACAGGAACTCCCACGTCTAGAAACCCATCGATCACGTAGTACAGGCCTGGATGCCGTTCTCCCTGCTCAACCAAGACTGAGCCCTGTGGGAAGTAAACGATCTCGAGATCATTGCTCAGATCTTCTCTGAGATTGAAGATAGGTGGTGTGCCACCGGCGCTTACGGCCGACATCGACATTGTAGAGTCTGTCTCGCCATCTACGGACCCTTCATACGGATCGATGAATCCAAAAGCGTTGCTGAAGATTGCCTTTTGCCGCCGGGAATCATACGTGAGGAGCCTGGGCGAAGCTTCGCCAGAATTGAATGTGCCGCTCTTTCGCAGCGCTTCATGTGTACTCTCAGTGAGACCAATACCCTTCATGATGCAGTCTACAAGGGAATCCCGAAACAGTGTGTTCTCATCCACGGATTCTTGTCTTTGGAAAGAAGGACGACCATTCACGACAGATGATTGGAATGGTGGGCTCTCATGCTGCGACAGAGGGGTGTGCAATCTTGGAGAAAGACGTTCGTATCCCGGGCCGAACCGAGACAGATGAATAGTAGACAAAAGATCACCGGGGCTAACTCCTGCCGCTTCACTCTCAAATGTATTATTTTTGTTAGAAAAAGAGGCAGTACGTCTGCCGGCAGTCATTCTCCCATGGAGAGCGGCTTCCCTTCTCAAATAGCTGCCCGGCTGAGACCTCCTGACCATGGGTGGTTTGTGCAAGGCGATTCCCTTAGTGCCCTCCTCAGGTCCGAGACGATCCTTCTCGACCAGAAACTTGTCTTTCAATCGGTCGAGAGCCCCTCCCCGTAAACTATTAGGCAAGTCGAAGGTGGTGAACCTGGTCATTTGTTTCTCGATACCCAGCACCTCCGTTGTCAAACCCAGATATGAATGAGCCGTTGCAAAGGTAACCCTCTGTAGACGGGTGAGGATGACCTGAATGATATGCGAAGTAGCTCTTGGATAAAGCCGCGTCAGGCGGCGGAACGCACTCGCCGGGATGATTGCAATTGTCGTGTCCACCACCGCCCGGGCAACAAGATCAGGATGAGCCGACTTTCTCCTATTGTGCGCTTGATGCGTCTTGGCCTGTGCCTGGTGGTTCCGGTTAAGTGTAGCGTCATCGTCACCCAGGTTAAATGGAGGTACAGAGGGGAGGGCCTCGCCATTGCTGTCCATGTTCACCCTGGAAGCGGAACTGCTGCGATCTCTAAAGAGAACAGACCTTGGACTATTCATTCCTTCATGGGAAGTGGCTGTCGGCAAAGAGTCAGGCAAGCGCATGTTGACCGGATCATTGCTTGATGGGCTGGAATCGGACTGTTTGGGATCCCGTAGCTGAATGTCCTCAGTGAAAAGAGATAGGATTGAGAACAAGGATGACATGGACGCTCCGTTCTTCACTTCCGTAAGCAATTGGTAGCCCTGTTTTCCATGCGTATTGCGGTATTCGTCCTCGTCGGACGAGTCAGCGTCCAGATCATCCACGCAATCACCCACAGACTCCTTTCCCCCTTGAATGGATTTGACGAAGATCTGAACCAGCCCGTCCACGACGAGACAGAAGCCTTTCTCTTCCTCCAACAACAGCGTTTCGCCAGCAATCAACTTCCTCGTCTGCATGGTCCGGGTCAATTCATGGAATACCGGGCGTTCCAAGTATCCGAAGACTTTAATCGCACTGAGGAATTCATCGAGGTAGTTCGAGAGTCCAGGCTTCGAGTCACCTTCTTGAACATCGGGGAAGAAGTCGAGTTGAGGTTCTTTCCGCTGGGGCTCGGGCGGTAGGCGACTATACACGTTCAGGAAGCGGTACCGGATGAACCAGCTGCCCATCGATATGATGACCACCAGGATTAACAGGCTGGATAGGAGCAAAGAGTCAGCATTATATCTATTCTCCCGCGACAGAAGAGAGGTAAGAAGACATACAGGGTTGTAAAGTTCATAGTGACGGTCAGGCTCATTGAGAAGAGAGTAAATAGCCATGTGGGCAGCGTGATAGTCAAGAAGGTGATGGCATTGTAGAGGACGCCGGGAAGAAAACGAAAGAAAAAGTAAAACACCGCAATAATGAACCCCGCCATGGCTGAGAGAATCGGAAAGAAGCCCAACGCAGAGGAAAGGTTGGACGTGGTGGGCCCGGAGGCAGTCAGAGCAGCAGGCACGGCAGACGTTGACGGCGTCGCGACAGCGGCAGAAGGCGCGTGGATCGGGAGAGAAGAAGAAGCAGAGACGTGCTCCGTTGATGCCCAGCTGGAACTGCCTGCGCCTACTAGCGAGAATTGATGGTCGCAGTGGTGGTAGTCGTCGTCATTGTTGGGCGAGAACGGGGAAGAAGCAACTGCAGAAGCTCCGCCGGCCATCGTCTGGTTGGAAACATATGGAAAAAGGGAGGGGAAAAAAGGTTTCCACCAGGCCTTCTTCAGGCGTCAATCGGTCAGGCAAGGCGTATGCAGGTCAGGCAATGGCCAGAAACGCGTCTGTTCATGGCAAGCGATGGCAAACAGCTCCCCAGCCGGATTTCGCTGGCAGTTAATAAGGAGCAGGCGAGACGAACGGCTCATCGCCTGTTCTTGGAGTCGCTCGGATCAATCCTAGCTGCTGACATAGCATGACGGTTCTCCCATCCATCAGATGCTCGCGGTGGATGCAAGAAACAGGGGTTCCTGACGTCCTGAGCGTTCTTCCGGGGGTTTGATTCCGTAATGGTACTGGGATGCACCTTTTCCTTTCCTCCGTGCTGCTGCGTGTCGGATAGACAGAGGAATAAATGGATCCTGGATATCTTCGACAGAGACAGCGGGCGACCAACGCTACGCTCAGTCCTTCGCCAGATATTTCTCCTTGACCGACAATTACCGCGTATTTCTACTTTAATCAACTCTAGCTGCAGGTGGATATACTATCTATACATATCTAACACAGAATGCGCTGGCACTCAATAGCGCATCACTTGTAGAATAAAGTGCCGTGGCAGCCAACTAGCGGTGTTCGTTCTCACGAACAGCTCTCTTTCTTCCACTCGTTTATCCTCGTAGCATACGCATCCTGATCTTGATCCTAGACCCTGTATTCATGCTGGGAACCGTAACGCCCGTCGTTGGCTTTGTGCTGCAGGTGAAACCGCCGTTGCTGCTATCGAGGCTGACACCCGCCGAGCCATAGTAATCGTCTCTCCCTCGCCTCCCCAACAAGTCTGTCTTGTCTTCTTTATGATTCCCATCTTCCCTTTCTACCGTCTGCTTTTCTTTCTTTTCTTCCTCTTCCAACTTGCCCTCGTTTGCATCTGCATTCTCGACCTTGCTGTGGCTTTTGCCCACAGACCTGCCGCGGCGATGTTTCAGGTACCGTGGAGTCTAACCTTCGCTGCTTTGTCCCCTAGGTCATTTGCCAGGCTAACAAAATCGTCAACTTCTTTTTTTTTTTCTTGACAGCGTATCCGCGAAGCAATCGACTCTCGTATCGCAGAGGAACAGGCTCGTCAGAAAGCTGGTCAAGAATCGCTGCTCCGTTCCAATTCCGCGCGTCGTCCGGCCGCACGGCGACGAAACACTGGCACACCTTCGAAGGGCACCGATTCTAAGAACCCTGATCCCACCGAATTCGAACCGGAATTTGCTATCGGCGACGATGATCCGTCCAGCAGAGCCAGTACCCCGCGGCCGGAAAAGGCTGGCTCCTCTGAAGGTACTACAGAAGTCACTGCCGGGGAGGGAGATGCGCCCGCGGAGTCAACCACCAAGGGGTCTGCTACCCCGGATGCCGACGCCGGAAAGCAGGCTCAGTCTGATCTGCCTATGGAAGTAAGAGTTAAGCTACGGAAGTTCGACAAGCTACAATCCAAGTATCAGGGTAGGTGCTTCTCCCTTTAATGTGGTTACCTGGCGGCGCTACTGACCGTCGGACTTCTATAACTGTCTTTAGAGCTCCTGAACGCTTACCGGACGGCACATGCGCGAGTTGTCTCTATTGAACCGTTTGAAGCTGCCCTACGAGAGAACACCCCGCTCACGTCGATTGGCGACCCTAAAGCCCTGACGGAGTACCTAAACCAGATCTCTTTGAAGGGGGACATGGTCGTGGAAGAACTGAAGCGCGTTACGGCGGAGAGGGATGAATATAAAACGAAATTTGAAGAGGCCCGGGAAGCTTTGAAAAATACCTCGGATGCCGCTGGCACCGAGAAGAAGGCTAAGCAGGAATCTACAGAAAAGGGCAGCAACTTGACCGTCGACACCGCCACTGCAAATGACCGCTCAGTCGACGCGTCTGTGAAATCGCCCGCATCATCGCTCACGCCGCGCACTGGTGGTCTTGTTGGTCTCTTCTCGAAGCAGAATGCTGCCAAGTCTCCGTCACCGCAAGAGGGAAGCGAGGAATTCTTCTCCTTCGATAACGAAGTCCCCCGACTGGATTCTGAACTGAAAGAGAGGCAGGAGGAGGTCGAAGCCTTAAAATCACAGATCGAGACCCTCAAATCCGACCTGTCTGTGGCCCGTGAGTCCGCAGAGGGAATGGTTAAGAGCTTGGAATCTGCTACTCGCGAGCTGGCCGAAGCCCGTGATGCCAAGGATAAGCAGGATGTGGAAATCCAGAGCTTGAAGACATCCAAACAAGCAGATGTCGACGAACTAAAAGCGAAGCTTTCAGAAGCGGAGGTCACCATGGAAAAAACAACGTCAGAATTTGAGGACTTGCAGGCTCAACTGAAACAGAAATCAAACGAGTTGAAAGAGCTTTCCCAATCCGAGCAGACTGGCAAAGTCTCGGAGCTCAGCTCACAACTCGAGGAGGCAACGAAGGAGAAAGAAGTCAGCGAAAAGCGGTTAGGCGTGCTACAAGGGTTGGTGGATAATTTTCGGACACAGCTCAAGGAAACTGAAACTACCGTGGCAAACCTGAAGACGGAGCTGGATCAAAAAGCCCAGGATATGGACAAGCTGCGGAATATCGTTGATTTTGTGGACCAAGGCCTCGGGGGCAACGAGAAATGGCAATCTGCTAAAGAAAAGGTGTCCAGTGGGCAGAGTGCCGACTTCAGCAATGTCTTAAAGAGCTTGGCGTCTCCAGAGACGGAAACCGAGCCGAAAACAACAACTGCCCCGGAGTCAAACAATACCTTGCCAAGCACTGGATCCAAGAAGAGAAAGAACAACAAGAAGAAGAAAGGCAACAAGGCTAATGTAGATGCTGCCGCCGCCCAGGAAGACAATGTATCGCCCCAAGCGGAGCCAGCCCCAATTTCCGTCGATGTGGATGAGTTGGTAAGGAAGATAGAATCTCTCACATCCCAGTTGGCAGAGAAGGAAGAGGCAATTAACCGCCTTTCTTCCAAGCTGAAGGGCGAGGAGGACTTGAAGGAGGAGATTGAATCTCTTCGTGATGACCTCCTTCATATTGGACAAGATCATGTGGAGGCAAAGGACAAGATTAAAGAGCTTTTGGCGGAGAAGTCAGCATTGGAGGGGACCATCTCCAAGCTGGAGAAGGAATTAGTCGATATGCAAACGAGCAAAGCCTCTGAAGCCGCAGAATCTGAGAAGGCACACAATGACCTAAAAGCAGAATTCGAAAATCTCAAAACAAAGGCCGCTACTTTGGAAACTGATCTCTCAGCCGCGCAGCAACTGGCTGCATCTCGATTCAAAGACTTTACCAACCTGAAGGAAACTCTGCAGAAGTTGCAACCCGAGCTTCGAAATCTCCGGGCAGAATCTTCAGAGCTCAAGTCTACAAAGGAAGCTCTTGCCAACAAGACGACTGAACTGAAAACCCTGGAGGGTAAACACGAGAATTTACGCGCGGAGCTAAACAAGGTCAAGTCTTCGGTTTCAGAAAGGGATGCTGAGATCAAGACGCTCAACCAGAAGATCAGGCAGGAAACAGACAGCCGTCTTAAGGCAGAAGATTCTCTGGCAGTGGCCCAGTCTGACCTCAGGTACTCGGAGAGCAAAAAACAGGAAGCTCTGGAGAGCAGGGAGAAGACAGCGGCAGAGCTTTCCAAGGCCCAGGAGTCCCTTAAGGCTTCTAGGACTAAACTCTACGATATGGAGGAGCAGGTTACACAGCTCAATAAGGATATCGAAGGCTTGCGCGAAGAGATTCAACTGAAGACTGCCCAACATGCCAGTGCACAGAGCTTGATGAACAGCATGCGAGATCAGACTGCGGAAATGGCAATGCAAATGAAAGAGGCTCGTGAACGTTGCGAGAGTCTAGAGGAGGAGTTGGCTGATGCGCATCGTCTATTGAGCGAGCGAACCCGTGAAGGTGAGACGATGAGGCGTTTACTGAACGATATTGAGGGCCGCACCGATGCCAAAGTCCGCGACTTCAAGGAGAGAATGGAGGCTGCTATTGAAGAGCGGGATCGCGCGGAAGATGAGGCCAGTGCACAAGGTCGTCGCCGAGCCAGGGAAATTGAAGAATTGAAAGTCAAAGTCAGGGAGGCAGAGAGAGCCCTCCGAACGGCGCAAGAGGACAAGGAAGAGCTGGAACACTCACAGAAGGAGTGGAAGCGCAGACGGGATGATCTGGAAGCGCAGTCGGAGAAGTCTACCCGAGAACTCGACGATGTGCGGCAGGCGATGGCTCAGTTGCGTGATGCCTTGGACGAAAGCGAGAAGCAAGTGCGGGAGCTGCAAAAGGAGAAGGCCGAGCTGCGTCGTTCCGTAGAGGATACAAGTAGTCGGCTCGAGAAGCTACGCAAATCGAACAAAACCTTGACTGATGACATTCGTTCGACCCAAGGCAACCACTCATCTCGCTCATCGATTGACTCATCAAGAAGGGGAGTTGTTTCTCCTCCGCCAGCCAGTCGAAACATGTCAAGCAGCGAATCGCTACTAGGCGGGCCGTCGATTGATTATATTTACTTGAAGAATGTTCTTTTGCAGTTCTTGGAGCAAAAGGATAAAAGATACCAGAAGCAGCTGATCCCTGTGCTCGGGATGCTTCTTCATTTTGACCGGTAAGGCACCTTGCCCTTCGTCAGTTTTTTATAGTTCCCTTGTACTGATTGCAGACAGAACCGATGAGCAGAAATGGATGGCGGCCATAATGGCTAGATAACGTGAGACTCCCATTCTGATCATTGTCTTGCGCCCTCTTCTCTCTGTTATCTCTTGAATGACATTGCGAAGGTCATGGCCTGGTGTTCTGGACGTGATTTGGTTGTATTAACAGCACTGTTCAATATCTATCTGGGCGCGGAAGGTTGGATTTCTTTTTCTTTCTGTACATTAATATTATCTGTAGTGGACTAGCATTTATGTCAAATGGCTATTGTAATGTGATCAACCCTTTTTCTTTCTATCCGTCCAGACTGAAGTCTGGAAAAAGCGAAGTGAGGTATTGGATATAACTCAGTATTGAGAACCAGAAGCTACTCACACCACACACATGAATGTCTTTTTGTTGGCATTTTGCTGAAGCATCATGATTTGATCGATCTGAGGTCTACATTCATTTTGACCCACCTCGACATATGGATATCCCAAATTAGATATGCGCTCTATGGACATTTTGTTGCCTGACTAATCAATCCACTTTGGCATTCATGTTTCTAATAACTATTAGATATAAGACCTGCCAATTCCCCTTTCTACGACTACTATCCTGGATCTGAATTGACTCCTGCAGGCATCATGGCTGACGAACCCACAATCCGCCTGGCTACAGAAGAGGGCAAGTAGCAGTATCTTCAACATCCCTCATATTATTATCCAATCTCAATGCAACTAACCGTGTTGAACCTGGGTTAGACGTGCCCCTCATTCTACAATTCATCAAAGAGCTAGCCTCCTATGAAAATGCTCTTCACGAAGTCGAAGCAACGAATAAATCCCTCCTAGCAACCCTGTCGTTCCCAGGAAGTCAACCAAAGCGGGGCTCCGTGTACACTGCTCTCGTCACTCCTCCCGCAACTGCTGAGAACCCCTCCCCTGTCCCTGTAGGGATGGCCTTGTTTTTCTATAACTATTCGACGTGGCGCTCGGCACCGGGTATCTATCTCGAGGATCTATATGTGCAGCCGCATGCGCGGGGGAAGGGATATGGGTCCCGGCTTCTGAGGTACCTGGCAGGCAAGGTGTTGGAGATCGGAGGGAGAAGACTCGAGTGGAGCGTGCTCACGTGGAATGAGCCGAGTATTAAATTCTATAAACAGATCGGAGCAAGAGCGATGGATGAGTGGATGAAGATGATGGTTGAGGGGGATGCGTTGAGTAAACTGGCTCAGCAGTAGGCTACACGTTTGAATGAAACGGGATGAAATGACAATAATGTCCTCTCATATAATTAGTTGAGATCTCATCTCAAATGGTCTACCTAACTCGGCAGTCAATAGATCTCGGATCATGGGAACGCAAAACAGCACTAGATGTGTTCTAGGAATAGTGCAAGGGCTAGGGTACACCTGCATCATCTGTGTTTGGCGCTAACCCGTAATCAGACAGTTGTCGTCATCGGTAACAACGCAGGAATTCAGGTTCAGCTCCCTAGTTACTCAGGACGTGGTGTACCGTGCACATGGTAGTAATACTCGTCTGCTCTTTTCCTCTACTCAGTCCGACTTCGTGGTAATCCGTTTCTGAAGTAATGGCTTCTACACCTTCTGGAACTCCGCAGCAGCCTCGCTTCGATGTCGACTACGTCATCCGTTTTCGCTTCAGCGATAAAGGTAAACAGCCACCTTTTGTTCTTTCTTTTCTCGCCTCCGAGGCACTAGCTAACTGCTTTAGATTACACGCAAGCAACTGAGCAGTTGGAACGATTACTGCATAACTTAGCAGAGATAGGACTAGAAGTTGA
The DNA here is from genome assembly GCA_002976275.1 of Monascus ruber. NCBI lineage: Eukaryota > Fungi > Ascomycota > Eurotiomycetes > Eurotiales > Aspergillaceae > Monascus > Monascus ruber. The sequence continues at coordinate 1,275,614 of PSNO01000007.1, read as the reverse complement.
AGTTAGACCGGGCGATGCGTGGTCCCTTCTCATCTTCATCCGCGCACATAGAAGGAGTCTTGGACGCGCTGTGTATCAATCACGGTATGAAACTGCATACAAAAACGGGCACTTTCCTTTAATGACTTGCTAATGCTTTTATGTAGCGTTCGCGACTGGCTTTATGGCGTCCATAACAGCGAACCCAGCCGTACGCGCTTTGTCGAGCCGCAGACGGAGGCCGAGCGCCTACGCGTGATCAACAACATGATCACCCTGTCTCCTGAACAAGGCGGTGCTGGGATAACTCCCAACCATGGAGAATGGAAGAATGTGGCGGATATATTTCCATTGCATGACCAAGCGATAAACAGACAGTGGATGCGGGATTGGAGTAAGAAGACGTTCCTCTCAACGGAGGATCTAGATCAAATCAGGAACAAATTTGGGGAAAGCGTAAGTGCAACTCGTTTGTTTTTTACATATGATGGTAAATGTGGATCTGACATATACGCTACTTACTACAGGTTAGCTTTTACTTCGCATTCTTACAGTCTTATTTCAAATTCCTGGTCTTTCCGGCCTTGTTCGGCTTCTTTTGTTGGTTCTTCCTCGGGTACTATTCTACCGTATACACCGTGATTAATAGCTTGTGGGGTGTTATTTTTATCGAATACTGGAAGCAGAAAGAAGTTGATCTGAGCTGTCGGTGGGAAACCAAAGGCGTCTCCGCAGTTCCAACAAAGAGACGAGAGTTTCTACCCGAAAAAGAAGTTCGAGATGCAAGTACTGGTGAGGTTAGAGGGGTATTTCCACTACCCAAGCGCATTGCGCGGCAATTCCTGCAAGTTCCCTTCGCGTTGCTGTCGACGGTAGCTCTTGGAGTGATCATAGCTACTTGTTTCGCTATTGAAATCTTTATTTCGGAGGTCTATAACGGACCGTTTAAGACATACTTGGTAGGTGAATTCCTTGGTTCACCACTAGCCTAGTTTGTGAAACTGACAGTCTAGGTCTTCATTCCTACCATCCTGGTATCCTCGCTGGTGCCGACCCTAAGTGCGATTTTGACATCCATTGCAACAAAGCTCAATGACTACGAAAACTACGAGACGAAGGAAACGTACGATGTGGAACTAACTCGGAAGATTTTCGTCATTAATTTCATAACCTCGTACCTTCCGATATTCCTGACTGCGTTTGTCTACGTGCCGTTCGCTAACCTTATCGTGCCGTACTTGGATATTTTCCAGTTGACTGTCCGGCCCTTCGTATCTAAGGAACAGGCCACAGCAGTTCGACCTGAATTCAGTATTGACCCCTCTCGTCTGCGAAATCAAGTTATCTACTTTACGGTCACCGCTCAAATAGTGGGGTTTGCCATGGAGACCATTGTTCCCTTCCTGAAGCAGAATCTCTTCCGGAAATACAAGGCGTATACCCAGTCTACGAACAAGAAGGAACCGGTTGCCATTCAGGACGCTACCCCGGAGGAAGCTGAATTTGTGTCTCGTGTCCGCAATGAGGCCGAGTTGCCCGAATACGACGTGACCGAAGATCTTCGTGAGATGTGCATCCAATTCGGCTATCTGTCTCTCTTCTCCCCCACGTGGCCACTAGTCCCCCTCTCCTTTCTGATAAATAACTGGGTTGAGCTCCGGTCCGACTTCTTCAAGATCTGCATCGAATGCAAACGACCTGTCCCCCGTCGCACAGATACCATTGGTCCCTGGATTGATAGCCTAGGTCTCCTCTCCTGGCTCGGTAGCATAACTAGTGCTGCTCTGGTGCACTTGTTTAGCAACGGCCATGGAGCGCCTAACGGAAAGCCTACTGTGAAAGGTTGGGCGTTGTTATTGACCATTTTCTTCTCGGAACATCTCTATCTGCTAGTCCGCTATGCAGTGCGCGCAGCGATGACGAAACTTGAGCTTTCCAACATCCATCAGGAAAGAACAGAACGGTATCTTGTACGGAAGAGATATCTAGACTCCACTATTAAAGGGGCAGGAGACGAGAGCGAGGAGGCCACTCTAGAAGACGATACGTCCGTGCTGTCCGTGGGCGCTGGAAATCCGACAGAGAAATTTTGGCTGAGACAAAATAGCTGGATGGAGTCGGCGTCTGTCGGTGCTAGCATAATCCAGGAGGAGGTTACGAGTGCGGATGTCAAGAAACAGCAGTGATTGTTCCATTTGATTTTGGACTTACTGGTTATGCCCTCTGTTTGACATTGCCAGTGGACTCTTGCGTGATGCCAGTGTCTATTAATTGGAGCATTGGACAAGCGAAAAACCTGGGGTTATTGTTCGACCTCTGATTACTGCATTTCTTCAATATTACGAACATAGACAAAAATAGAAGCCTGTTTGAGGAACTTTTAGGGATATCTGTGAGCACGTGATTAAGATCTCTCTCCCTTACCGATTATTTCACCGCCTACCATACATAGCTAGTCGATATATAAATCATGTGGAATAAATATAAGGTCTTCCGACATCCTCTTAAATTGCCAAATACTTCCCAGACACATTGTTCTGACTTGTGTTTGTTTATTTATTCTCTGTTTTATTATTTATTGACTATTTATTTCTGGGAAAATTCCAACTGATATAAATGATCTCCCTTCCAATTGAGTAACTATAAAATCCTTTTGTCGATATGCTCCCGAGCAGTTTGGGAAGAGGTTCCCTTCGCATCCGCTCGACATACATCGAGATCTCCAACTACATTCGGAATAGACGGGTGCCTTTATTACCATCTTCATTACGCTGTCCCCTCAATACCCACAAGGCTTTTCATACTCGGTCGTGCTGTTATGAGAATCTTCATTCTACTCCAGTTCACCGGCCCTTTCTAGAACAGTACAAGAAGGCCGGTACGATACAAAATACCACCAGGCACATTGTAAATGGAACTTTGAATCTAACTATTTAGCTGATAGTTGAATTCCCTCCTGCCACGCATGACTTTGAATCTTTTCTTTCTCAGGCTGCGGCGGGCCAGGATGTTGTTCTTCATGGATACCTAGGGAACCGAGCCGACCTTTCCAAGAAGCTGTCATTTGTGCGTTTGTCAGATCCAACATTGAAGTACAATGTTCAGATTATATCGTTTGCAAAGAATGATGCTTTTGAAAAGCTCAGGTCTATCAGTACGAACAGTCCGGTGGCTGTGAAAGGCAAGGTACAGAGAAAGAAGGGAGCCGACAAGGATCCGTCAAATGCAGAGTCCTGGGAAATTGACCTGGAGGACATCTACGTTCTCAATGATTTTCCTAAGGAGATTGTCATGAATTCTGAAATGGTGTTTTCCCCCGAACAGCGATTTCTTCAGCTGCGCTCCGATAGTGAATTGCGCGAAGCCCTCCGATTCCGGGGTCAAGTGCGCAACGTCTGCAGGGCGGAATTGGAAGAATGCCGGCCTCCGTTTCTTGAAATTGAAACGCCTCTCCTGTTTAAGTCTACGCCTGAAGGTGCTCGGGAGTTTTTGGTGCCGACCAGAAGGCGCGGATTCGCCTATGCTTTGCCACAAAGTCCTCAACAGTACAAGCAAATTCTTATGGCTAGTGGGATTCCGAGGTATTTTCAATTCGCGCGCTGCTTCAGAGATGAAGATCTGCGAGCTGATAGACAGCCAGAATTTACTCAGGTAAGAATGTCCCCTGCCACTGGCGAAAGCTGAGCTATAGGTCAGGTCTGAGTTGCAGGTTTTGTTCTAACGCATACCCGTAGCTCGATTTGGAAATGTCTTTTGCGACTGGTGAGGATGTCATGAAAACCGTGGAAGGGGTCATCCGCAGACTCTGGTCGTCCTTGATGCAAGACCCTGTCCCCGCGGGGCCATTCCGGAGAGTCCCCTACCAAGAGGCCATGGCCCGATATGGCTCTGACAAACCAGACACCAGATATGGGATGGAGATCTCGAGAATCGAACATCTCCTCCCTGTCGATATGGTCAGTAAGATTTCTCCATTGACCAATCCTATCGTGGAAGTTTTTAAGCTGGAGGGCAACGACAACGATCCCGCAGCTACTTTCGAATTTGTCACCCGATTCCTCGACTCCTCTGAAGGTGCTGTGTTCAACAACAACCCAGACGGCGGGCCGGGCGTTCTTGTCTTTGATGCAAAGAAGCCACTCTGTGGACTTCAACCACTTGGTTTTGAAGCTGCAGAGCATATTGAGGAATTGCTCGAATTGGATCATGGTGATCTCATCATTCTCCAAGCCCGTGAACGGACTCCTTTCTTTTCTGGCGGCTCAACTGCTATCGGCGACCTTCGCCGTGCTCTCCAAAAGGCTGCTGTCTCTTCAGGTTTCAAGCCTGCTCCCGCCGGTTTTGACTTTCTCTGGGTTGTGGACTTCCCTCTTTTCTCTCCCTCAACGGATTCGGAACCGGGCCAAGGCGGCGCCTCAGGCTTCTCATCTACACACCACCCTTTCACGGCTCCGAAGACATCTGCCGATGTTGACCTCCTACTCACCGAGCCAACAAAGTCCGTCGCGGACCACTACGATTTGGTGGTGAATGGAGTGGAGCTTGGCGGCGGCAGTCGCCGTATCCACGATGCTGCCGTTCAAGAATTCATTTTCCGCGACATTCTACAGATGCCGCCCCAGCGGCTGGAAGATTTCTCGCATCTGCTAGATGCGCTAAGAGCAGGATGTCCACCGCATGCCGGGTTTGCTTTGGGATTCGACAGACTAGTCGCCGTTATGCTTGGTAAGGAGTCTGTGAGGGATGTCATCGCATTCCCTAAGACTGGGAAGGGTGGAGAAGATGCAATGGTCAAGGCCCCTAGTCCGATAACCGAGGAGGCATTGGAGACATATCACCTGCGGTTGAGGGATGAGAGAGAGATCTAAGGCTGGAGATGTTGCATTGTAACTGTATGAGATATTATGAATGTACTAATACTATATATACTGTATTATAAGGTGGATACCCAATTCTATGGTACGGGTGATATATATGAAATAGGATGGATTTAAAGAAGAAATCGCTATTAGTATTTACCATGCACATTCTTCCGTCCGAAGCTTCATGCGGATCTTGCGGGGGCGGAGAACCAGACAAACAATAGCCTCACCATATCCAATTTCAGCCTCAAACCACCGTCCTGTGAACATCGACTCTATTCAGACCTTCACTGTGCATCAATATTTACTACCATCCAGAGATCGACAGCCCGAATCTTCAAGAATATCCCTCGCGAATTGAACCGCTACAACAACGACCATGACAGCTCCCAACCAGGAGCAGCTTAAAGCCCTCGAGCAAACCCGCCAACGCCTCATCCAGCTCACACACTCCCTAGGCTCATTAATAGGAAGCCTAAACCAAAGCGACCCCCTTCCATCGTGGTGCGCGCAGCTCTTACTCTTCTATTTCTTTTTTCCCACGACTGAGTCAGCATGGGCTAATAATTCCGGGAAATTACAGGTCCTCACTACAATCTCAAGCAAGCATAATTTCCAACAACCTCCTCAACGTCTCATCCATACTACGCGAATACCAGCCTCTGTTCTCCTCCCTCGTCGCCTACCCAGCCCCTTCATACCCCGGTAAGACACAAGCGAATACCCTCGAACAACTCCTTCGGACAAAGCTAGACCCTCGCGTCAATGATTGGGTTTCCCATGGCCGGGCTGTAGGGGCAAACGTCTCCGGTCTTTCTGGGGCGCAGAACCAGGAAGGGGGGAAATCATTGCTGAGCGAACAGGAGTTAGATGAATTGTGGGCTTGGGCGCCTTTGGAGGCGAATCGGGAAGCGAGGAGGCGGAATTGGGGTGGGAATTTTACGTTGGAGGAAATGGAGATGGGGGTGGAGAATATTGTTACTGGGTTAAGGAGGGAATTGGAGGTTGATGAAGAAGATGAGGATGAAGAAGAAAGCGAAGAAGAGGTTGATGGGATGCAGGAGGTTGCTCCGGGATTGGCGCAGGGTGCGGTTGATGGGGGCCGTGGTGAAGTCGCTGCGCCTGAGAAACCGGCCATGCCGGGGTTGGGCTTAGATGAGATTATGAGGTTTATGACTACGGGTATGGCTCAGAAGGGCAGGTAAACGGTTGTGGTTATATTGGGAGGTTTGTTCGCCTGACAGCAGTCATTGCTTGAGGCTCACTGCAACAGATAGCCACATCTGTTTGCTATCTCTGACGTGCCTAGCACGATCGCCTCTAGTTTGATTTCCCAGGCGCATAGCGATCAATGACTGGAATCAAATAATAGATGAGGCCTATCCCTGTCATGCTTCGATGGTTTGAGTCATTGATCTGACGTGTCCTATCTGGTCTTCAACATACGGGCAGTTCAAAGTACTCTGCAGCTTATAGAAACCGTTCGAGAAATGGAAAGTTTTATCTTTATTTTTGCCTTTCTATACGCATGAGAAAATCACTAGCCTCGTCTGCGCGTGGTGGGTGCCTTCGAAGACGATTTAGGTTGAGCTCCGGTGGTCTTCGAGGCAGGTGTCTTCGGGGCTGTAGCAACGGCCTTTTTGGCCTGCTTCTTGGGCTTCGCAGATCCACCCCAGTAATACAGCACTTGTCCGGCTAAAATGAGGTTGAGAGTGAAGCCAGCGATGAAGCCGGAAAGGACGAGCTTGTCATCAACCTCCTGGATGGTGGTGAAAATGCGAGAGAGGGAACCGATGAGGTAATTGAACACCTAAAAGAAAGTAATAATTAGTTGAAGGCTCTAGAAACAGATACATCATCTGGTAATGCTCACCGCAAATGCGCTCAACTGCCCGGTTCCTCCTTCCCGCCAAATAGTGTAAATTTGAGGTGCCTTGCTGGCGATTCCCAGAGCACCCGCGCCAGCTTGCAGATATGCCATAGTCTGCCCATCCACCAATGTACTATCGATCAACAAAGTGTACACGGAGGCTGCGAATACCGCAACGAATGCCGCAGCCGCAGCCGGTCTCTCGGCCAGAATCAAAACCAGCACACCAACCACGACGTCTTGAACGGCAATGAAGGCAGACTCGCCGTATGTACTAAAAGGAAATTGGTTGCGCACGCCATACGACATTGTGATAAGCAAGCTGGCTGTCTCGAGGGCGTATGACACGAACGACACACCCGCAGATGAACCGGAGTTGATCAGCTTGAGAATCTGGGGAAGCTTCACCACAGCGCTAGCCCCGACAATAGCTATGCCCAGAGCTTTGGAGATGGCCAACGAGGTACATTCTGGATCTTCAGTGACGTCGAGACCAAGGACGAGGGCAGTGTGGCATGACGGGCCGATGAGGGAGATGATGGCATCGTGAACTGGCGTGGGAAGGGACGTGACAATTGGGCGGAGGAATGGCTGGAGGGGCTCTATGACGGCGTCCTGCAGGGTCTCCATGGCTGCGAGGAGCGCTGTTGCAGAGTCTGTTGCAGAGCAGTTCGAGGGATGATGGATGATGAATCTGGAGAGAATGATTTGGCTGCGTCCCCGGAAATGCGTTTGTGGTCTCTGCGGATGCCGTGGATTTCTCTAAGTCGGCGTCTTCCCTGCATCCGGTCTCTGTCGACCGCAAGACTTCTGCAAATGCTAGTTTCGCCATGGTGTTCCTCCGGTCTGTCCTGCTAGGGTCAGGATCGGCTCGACAGTCCAGTCGATTGTGTTCGCAATGTCTTTTGCGTCTCCCTCGTTGTCACAGGCCCTCTGTGGCCCGCGGGTTCGTGACGACTGCTCGACGCTGTGAAATTGCAGGCAATCAGTCGCCTTCCTCTGCCCTTCATAAAGCGTATTTTTCTGCAAATCGGACATTGAGAGATGTATCTGCCAAGGATGGATCATTTCCTTCCGTTTCAGCAACCAATGGCACCACAGGCGGGGTTACTGCCACCAAGATTGATGCTGCAGAACTACCAACGAACGAAGCGAGCGCGGAGTCAATTGATACGCAATCCATCCAACGAGAACTACCACACAGGAGAAGAAAGCGTTTAAAGGAGGAGGCTACGAATATCGGTGCATCAGAACCGGCGATAGCTCCGGATGCCTCTGCCCAATTGTCGATGTTTTCATCCACACTCCCGGCGACCTCCATCCGTCGCAAATTGGCTGCATTTCTGGCCCTCACGAAACCCCGTCTCTCAGTCCTAATCGTTCTCACGACAACCTCCGCCTATGGGATGTACCCAATCTCTTCGCTTCTTACTCTTGATCCCTCCATGACACCGCTTCCTACGCTCTCGACATCGACCCTGACCCTTATATATCTGAGTGTCGGCACTTTTCTGTCCTCGGCCAGTGCCAACACTTTGAACATGCTATTCGAGCCTAAGTACGATGCCCTTATGTCTCGTACACGTAACCGACCGCTTGTCCGCAAATTGGTATCGCGTCGTGCTGCCGTTCTGTTCGCTCTTGCAACCGCCGTCTCTGGCTTGACACTTCTCTACATCGGAACGAACCCCACAGTGACTGCACTCTCGGCAAGCAACATCTTTCTCTATGGATTTGTATATACTCCGATGAAGCGTCTTCATGTGATCAATACCTGGGTTGGAGCCATCGTGGGAGGAATCCCCCCGATGATGGGCTGGGTCGCCGCTGAGGGTCAAACAGCCACGACGGGCCACGATAGTTGGCGCGATATGCTTTTTAGTGAAAACAGCATTGGTGGATGGTTGTTAGCAAGCATTCTGTTCGCTTGGCAGTTCCCTCACTTTAACGCGCTTTCTCACACCATCCGAGAGGAGTATAAAGCTGCCGGGTATAAAATGCTCTGTTGGACCAATCCTGCGCGCAATGCCAGGGTTGCACTTCGCTATTCCATCCTCATGTTCCCTGCGTCTATTGGTCTCTGGTGGGTCGGTGTAGTCGGGCCCGGCTTCCTGGTGGGAAGCACCCTCGCCAATGGGTGGCTGGTGAAAGAGGCATATCGATTCTGGAAGTACCAGGGTTCCAAGGGAACTGCGCGTGGACTATTCTGGGCGAGCGTCTGGCAATTGCCCATTCTTCTTGTTGGCGGTCTAGTTACGAAGAAGGGGCTCTGGGACGGAGTCTGGGAGAAAGTGTTTGGACATCCCGACGAAGAAGACGATTTCGTATATGAAGATGAAAACGAGGACGAAGGGCACGGGCAGACAGCGGGCTCCCCATGAACGAAAGATGACGCCTCCTTTCGACGGGAATGTCGTGTAATCCAGGTGCGGCTTAGGTATCGGACGTCTTCCGGGGAAGGGAGCCATGCCAAATTACCGAAAAAAAAAAACATTGTCAGCATATTTATATCTACGAAGGCATCCACGGAAAGCAAATGGTATGGATGGGCGCGGCGTTGTCGTTCTCCTTGTTCTTTATTATGTATATCACGCTACTTGATTTTTTTTTTCCCCTTTCGCTTTTTTCCTTCTTCAATTCTACAGATATGAATGTAAATACGGATGCATATGTACTTGATTCCTACATCATCCGAGACCTTCCTTTCCATTATAGACATCATGCTTCACTTAAGGTGAGAGACTGGGAGTGCTAATGACCAATGCACCGTTATTCAGGGTAACATGCCCATCCCAGGATGAAAGGATCCATGCATGCATACATGCTAAGCCTCTAGCTAATATATGCGCGCTTGAAAATCTCTCGTTCCGAGCGATTCTGATAAAAGCCAGTTTCGGATTGATTGACTGAATGCAAGCCGAATTCCCTGGCGCTTAGAACGGCTGTTTAGACGGTGTAGATAAAGGATGGCAGACATATCTTGTCATATGGACAACCCATCTCCGCTGCAGCATAAGTCTGCATTCGCATATCTTGAAGCTCGTGGATGCACGATCCGACCATGTCGAGATACACTCGCCTCAATCCCAACCACGACGAGCTCAGCCAGACGCAGAAAAGTGTCAAGGACAATCCTCCATCGGCACGCCTGGATCGTTACGTGCGTCCTGGCCTTCCGTCCCATCACAACAGAGCCCTACGGGGTATGGAGACCAACTATCGGGAACAAATTCATAGCTGAGGAGAAGGAGATCAGCGTTGCCCGATCCCGGTACAACAAGAACGAGAATTAGTAGCACGCGGCGCGAGTGCTGCAGTCCATATCCAGCATGTTAGCGGTCACCCTGGCATCCATTGTCTGCTCCAGCGCTGCTGTCATCTTCGCTCAGCAGCAGCAGACCCTTACAATGGCCAGGTCATGACCCTTGCAGACAAAGGCTGGGTGAATTTGTCAACATATGCCCAGCTCCTTGTCCCAGGAGGCTGGTGACGGCATGGAAGCTTCTTTTTGCTGCTTGCTATACTCACCAACCTCCTTGCTTTGCTGATATCCCCTCTCCAGGGAATTTTTTCGTCCACCAGGACAATCGCGACACCCACAAGGGGTTCCTCTCTAATGCCGTTCCTTGATATGCCGGACCCATTGTATTGTCTAATTTGATAAACTCAAATCTGGTTGCTGTTACCACGCGCAGCGTCTTCACTTGAACAACCGGCACTTAGTACCAGCGCAGCTGTGGCAGGCTGGGGACAATTCAAATTCTTGTCAAAGTAATTCCACTGCTTGCAACGACGGGGGCATTTCTCTTAGTGTCATATCGCACCTGGATGACCCGTTTCTCGCTGAATGTCTCAGTGACCAGTATTATCAATACATTTATTGGAAATTGGCAGGGGACTGCTATCTACTAGGTAGCCCTCAACATTACTGCGGGATATTTCGAGCTCCCAAATTGCATGAACGGCGGAAAATCTGGTCCTCTCTTGGACAAGGACCCCAATCATCTTTGCAACCATAATTGTATTGGGGGAGGATTGAATCATAATTTGACAGGAAGCAAGTGAGTAGGAGCATGGACATCCCAAATCATTTGAACGATAAAGCTGATCTATCACAACAGGAAAACCCGGCACTCTTCCACCAAGCCAAGGGATATTGCTCTCCAAAGCAGCACTACCCAGGACAATAACACTCAGATCATATTTGTTTCCATCCAATTAGGGATGCTTGGATTGGGGGCGCCACACGACCTGAGACGAGACAGAAAATATGCAATCTTACACGGATTGCAGATAACCCTAGGTGCCCGTTTTCCCGACCCTGATTCATCTACATAGACCAAGTGATATGACTTTAACTTCAGAGATATAATGTGTCTGTAGCATCTTATTTTGTCTAGATGTATATTTGTAACTCCGGGGATAGGTCCAGATAAGCTTTTGCCCTAAGTTTTGATAGACAGCCCTGGCAGTTTTATGAAATGTGGGGATTGATTAATGACAGGATGCCAAGGAATCAAGTATCAGAAGTAGGGTATAGGTCTTTGATCAAAATGAAACATGTGCACGATTCCCTCACCAAAGATGGCTATCTTTTTTTACTCCCTCTAACTGGCCACAGGAGGGACAATCGCACTCTAATACGTACGCAGAACGCGGGTATTCTGATCAGAAAATGATGCCCATGTGGATAGCTGCTATTTCTATGAAAAGAAGGCGACGAACGCTAAGCGTTCTTGCTAGCAGGATCCTTCGATTCCCCGGTTCTCGCCTCCTTATCCCCTTCCTTCTTGACATTGCGCCACTCCATTCCACCACTGCCAATGATAGAAATACAAGCAAAGACGAGAGCAACCGAGAAGCATAACCGCAGGGAGGAATTATAAGCCTGCAGAACAGCATCATGATATTGCGATGGGATAATCTTCAAAAGCCCAGTAATCCCAGCACTCTCAATCTGCTGGGGCGTAATACTAGCACCAGAAATGCGACCAAGAAGAGTAGCCAGATGCTGATCGAGAACATTCTGCCCAACCGAGACAGAGATCGCACCAAAGAGAGTCTGGCCAAAAAGCATAAGCGAAGCGCCAATAGCCACTTCCTTGCGTGGAAGCACCGTCTGTGCAGCCATATTGGGCACTTGGAAGCAACAGCCTAATCCGAAGCCGTACACGATCTGGTACCCGATCCATTGCCCGGTTGTGGTGTTGACTTTGAGCATGGTGAGAAGACCCGAGCCGACTGATACAATACAGGTGCCGACAATCAAGAAGGGAGTGTAGCAGCCGGATTTGGTTGTTCCTATACCACTCAGGATGGATGATACCACCATGGCTATTACCATTGGTAGTAAGTGGATACCGCTCTCGACGGCGGAGCTTCCCTTGACGGATTGGAACCAGATGGGAAGGTAGTAGACTGGTGTTCTTTAGTCCGAGATTAAAACCGGGGTACGCAAGGAGGCAACTTACCGAACAGCGTCATGTGGACGCCAATCGTGCAGCTTACCCAGAAGCCGGCGAGGATGCTTCGCTGGATGAAGATGTGCGGTGGTACCGTGGCTGTCTTGGGTCTCCAGATTTGGATTAAGGCAAAAGCAACCAACAAGACGAAAGCCATCATAAGTAAGGCGATGATGCGTCCATTGCTCCACTGTCGTACTGTCAGGTCTGCGCGGTTTCATGGCAAGGGGAAGGGACTCACACTGTAGGTAAAACCACCCCATTGCAAAGCTAGGCAGAAGCAAACGACTCCTGGGAGGAGAGCGACCGCACCTTCCAAATTGAGCTGCGCCAGTTTCTGCTCCCACACCGAAGGACCCTTGGACGAGGGGCCACCAGAGATATGGAGCAGGAAGAACACGAAGAGAAGCACCACTCCTCCAAATGGAAGGTTAACGTAAAAGCACCATCTCCAGGAGATATTCGAGGTGAAGCCGCCGCCAATCAGTGGACCGATAATGGGGGAGATTCCATAAACCGCACCCAACAAGCCTTGGTACTGGGGTCGCTTCGCAAGGGGAACGGCATAGACAATAAGGACAAGCTAAGGGTACCATATTGTAAGCAATTGATCTACACAAGAATGCTTAGGGGAGAGGACAGGGACATACAATGCCTTCCTGGACGCCAGCGGCCCCTAGACCGGCAATCGCCCTACCAATGCTGAAGGCAACCGAGTTTGGGGCCGCACCACAAACAGCCGCGCCGATCTCGAACAGAACAACCGACGCGAGGAAGGTGGCTTTGACATTCAAAAAGGTGTATATTTTTCCGAAGATGAGCAAGAATGCGCAGTTCGTCAGCATGTAGGCCGCTCCGTGCCAGCCAATCTGGTTTGAGGCGTAAAATCCATCTGTAATAGATGGTGTGGCTGTTGAGATGATGAGTTTATCCTAAAGCATATGGTGGTTAGCAGGTTGCACGGGAGAAGAAGTACGGGGGCTGACTACCAATGCAACTAGAAACATGGCAATATAGAGAGAGATCATCAGAAGGGTGAGTTTCGCACCCGTAGGGTAAACATGGTCATCGGGAGCTTCTGGCGGGGTCAATGGGATGTCAAGTTTCTCCGCCTCCTGCGACATGTCGATGCTGGATGGATGATGCAGGCTATTTGAGAGATCTTTCAAGTGCCAATACTCTCGCTAAATATGTGAGCAACGCTGACTGGGCCCGTGACGGACGGTGGTTAGAGCATGGCGGAGGAAGGACGATTCCAGAATAACCCTAAATGCTGGCCGTATCGGGAATAGCGCCAAGCCACCGGATCAACGGGCCGATCCGCCGACCCGCTGACCCTCCTGACCCTCCGCTGTCGGACCGTCTGTAATCACGGGATGGTATTTTTAGAAACGATGGTAATCCTCACCTCGTGGTTTCTTCTTCCACGAAGCCCTTCATAAATCTCCGTCGAGGAAGGGGATAAACAGCCTTGTATGAGAATATCAATGAACATTCGGTGCAGGATCGTAGCGTGTTGTCCGTAATGGATGTCTCGAGAGATCGATACTTTGACTGCTTCGGGATGGAGTTAATAGCACGGTCTACTTTGGCGCTGAGCACCTCGACTGTGGCGGATGACGGTGGTCCTGCTTCTCCCGTTGTATATTTCTGCGGCCATCTTGATAGTGGTCTGCTGTTGGATAATGTGCGAAAATGGTGTAAGATCAGTCAACGGCCGCTCCGGTGGCACTTCATGACGCTCGAAGCTCAGATCATCATCCAACAAGTTGTAGGCGGCTGTGCATCAAACTGCGAGTCTTTGATGGTCCGTGGCAGCCCGACTTGCGTGCTTGTACAGAAGTTCATATGATATAGTGTGATCCAGAGTCGACTTCAGAATTCAGCCTCCAAGGGGAGAATATTCGGTCAGTGGGACGGGTCACGATGAAGGCCCATGCATAGCGCGAGCCGACATGACTTAGTGCACAGGATTCTTGCATGGTGTATGGACAAGGTAGTAGTAAAACATGGAGTACACAATACTCAGGCCTGGTGCCCCTAATGCCCGTAACACTAGAGCTGGATTCCATAAAACAATACAGAGCAATATTAACTTGCTAACACCGTACTATGCTGGGCGAAGCAGGCGGGCCAGAAAATCCATGGAAAATCTGTGCACTTTACGAACTGAGCATTTCAGTGTCTCCGCTATTGCATGCAGCAGAGCATGCAGCAGATCATGCACGAGAGGTTCACAAGCGGCACAGAGTTGAGGCAATTCGTGGAAATGATCTTACGTGTTTCCCTGTCCACCAAAAAAGCCATAGCTGTACACACGTCCAGCAGCTGCAGCCCAGAATAGTGCTGGTTTCGACAGGAATGCTTTTTGGATCGGAAGTCATAATGAATGTTTAGAGCAATGCTACACAGCGATCACCCCCAAGCACAAAAATATAACTCTAGCCGACATCCACTAACTATAACTATAACACATTCATCTGACCCATCGACCTATGAATGTATGGGTCTCTTTTTCTCTCCGTGTCTCTACGTGGGACCGTTCATAGCTGCTCTCATCTGGCCCTAGAAACCAAAGAGGCTTGTGTTCCTGGCAGCGGCACCCATTGACCTTTGCAGAAAGAGAGCAGCACATGAGGGAGGGTGAACAATAAAAGACACCCCCGCAGTAGATATTCTAATGATACAGGGATCGTCATGTTCCAGGGAACTGTCTCCTTCTATAAGTTGGAGATTTGACACATATATTGGTCTTTTCTGTAACCGTAGCTAATGTAACCAGCTACCACAGACAGTTCCGCACAACATTGTGCTCGCTATTCGAGAACATGCCCGTCGTTTTCTTGTAACAAGGTCCTACTTGGCTTAGGCACTATTAGAGAGACGATGTCATACTCTGATGCTGTACTACAGCCGTTTTGCGTTTCAAATTGCATGTGTGCTGAAACTACGAGCACGTAGTTGCAGAAAGCAGGTTTGATCATATTTATAATATTGTATTTTCCTAAGCCCGTAAAACTTCTAGCATACTGTCCGCCGGGTCCTTGCAATCTGATGCCTCTATAATCTTTGCCGGTGGAACTGTCTAATTTCACTACGTACTTTGATACAGCCGCAAGAGCTTGAACCATGGGAACAGAATTCACAATATGCCAACTCCTACTTACTTCCGCAGCCCCTTTGTAAAGATCTTCTTTCATGAATGTGATGGGTAGAGTCTCAGGACCCGGCAGGCCATGGTTAGGCAAGGAGATGGACAGGTGTCACTCGTGTACTGTACAGAGTTTCTTATAAAATACAGTATTTTATGTCACGCTATTGTCTTGTAAAGAATGGTCTTCATTTTAGAAACGAGAGATTTATAGCTAAGCCAAATCCAGACTAGTGTGTTTCAGGACAGGGTTTGAGAAACATTGCTATCCGTGAGTGTCTGTAGGGGAATCTGTTTTCAACTCCAACTGTAGATTAAAGACTACCATGTTTTCAGTATGGTATTCACAGCGGCAAGGGAAATACTTTGATTGTAAGCACGCATGTGACTGGATGACTCCACTGTAGTCTTACATCACCATCTTTGATTCTAAGGCAAACCCATTCTCAGCAAGGAGCCCGTCAAGCTACCTGAGCGCCCTCATGAACGCATGGAAATCCAGAATGGGACAGTCAATGTGGTTCTAGAATTTCCATGTTATATAGTGGCATATATATAGGGTATAAAGAGTGCAATTTTACACCAGATGACATGCTTTTTAAGCAGGCCCATACAATCTAGGACCCTTCGAAGGTGAAATAAAAAATCTTTATAGGTTTAAGACACAAATAATCCTTCTTTTAGGAGAGAACCTGACTTTCGTCGTAGACTCAAGACTGTGTTAGGGTACGTATATCTAGTACTGTCCTTATTTGCATACATCAAACATGGTAACATAGTAATCACAACCTGGAAGGACATCAGAAGTCCCCGGTACCTGCACACGCAATCTCAATAAAGGAAAGAGAGGAGAGAAGGAATAATCCTGTACAAGCCGGTAGCCATAGTAAAGAGAAAACCTGGAACTGCATGTGATGTCTCAAACATCGGCAGAACGGTTAAGATGGTCCGATTAAGGAATGTTTATCGACCAAGTGAGAGAAGGAATACAATAATAGCAGGGAAAAATCATCTTCTAGATGTGATGATGAATAAATAAACAGTTAGTGTTGCCACTAATTGCTGCCCAGGACGAGTGTCCCACCACGGGCTCCCTCATTGATGGAATAAATGTATAAGTGTCATGTCCGAAACACCACATCACGACTATTAATTTGTGAACAGCTTCCATATTGAGCCGCATGTACCGTTGCAAAGAAACCATAAGTAAGGCGTATATAAGTATCACTTCTGCTGAGGCGCGGCGTGTATAGAAGAGCCCGACCATAGGTACTGGATAATTGAGAATCAAATACTCCCAGGTGGAGCGTAATATGACGACGGTTGACCAGCTACAACAGGCTGGGTGACCTTGATATGGTCGTCGCCTGGTTTGGAAGACCCTGGAGTCTGCTGATGGTCTGCAAATGCGTAGCTTGGACCGTACATGCCAGACGCGAGCACGGTTGACTCTTGAAACGCCTGGCCGCCCCCCGTCTGGAGGCCGGGGGAGTGGACGAGTGCATGGTCCCAGAGAGCTTGAAGGTGCGCGGTTTGACGCTTCTTGGCCTTCTTTCGGCGTTGGCGGATGACGAGAATGCAGCAGCCAAGGATGACAGAGATGAGGATAACGCCGGCCAGGACGGGTAAGACAATGATCACAGTGAGGTTCCGATGGCCGGATGATCCTGAAGCGGCGGATGTTGTTGGCACGGACGGTGGAAGCCCCGACGGGTAGAAAATCTTCGTCGGGCTGATGGCGAATGGGTCGGTCAGTGACGTTCTGAAATGGCAGTTGTAACGCAGGGCTTCGATGACTGTATTGGGTTGAGAGTCAGTCCATGTCCATTCTTTGCCGAAGGGGTATCGAAAACGCACAGTTCGCCAAGTATACCTGGTTCGTCGTCAGGTTGTAGCAAAACTCGCAAGTATCAACGACGTTGTCCGGAAAGGCATTAGGGAGACACATGGAGTAATAATCGGAAGTCGCTGTTGTCAAGCCGGGCTCCAGCGCTGCATCCAAGGGCTGACATGCGACTATACACGGCGATGAGATGTTGTTTACCTGCTGGGGATATCCGTAGACACAAGTCGAGAAGGCATAGCGAAGATTATCTGGAATTGAATCATACAGTTTAACCAGCCGTTCCAGACAAAATGGCCGCCGTGGAAAAGCATACATAAACCCCATAAGACATCGGTCTCCCCCGTGTAGTTGTCTGCATAGGAGCTGTATAGCTGGCACTCGACGCATTTTTGAAAATTCGAACCCGTTATAGTCGTATTGTAGTCATTGTCCAGACAGACGATGTCCGCCGGGGTTGTTTCGTTGGACGTCTGATGGCAAACGTCTGTACATGGCGAGCCCACTGTCGTCCTCAATCCACGAACAACAGGAATCAACGCGTTCAGGACAAAAACTAGGAGAGCAAGAACCGATACGGTGTAGCCCAGCATCTTCAACTCGATGGATAATAAGCTGCATTTCCTCTAGGTTGACAGACGCCCGGGGGTGTCGGTGGGATTGATAAAGGAACCGCGTGGGGAAGAGTAATATATAACATATAACCTCTCGTGACACAACAGCAGCAATGCCGGCTACAGATCCTCTGCGCGGAATGCACATGTTGCAGACAGGTCCAGTAAGCCGATGACGAGTTCTCAATGTGACGGTGATACACCTTGCAGATTCCCTGTGGCTTTTCACACCTGCTGAATGCTTATTTGCTGCTAGTATGGTAGCAGCAAAATTGGCTTTCTTTGCCAATCTTGTGTGGATATCACTTCACTAAGCAATTGGCTCTTGCTTGCACGAAGGAACGCCTATGGCTGCAGCCTCCTCTTGGCGCCAATCCCGGCATGAAATATTGGTCGATATTCAATAATAATTGAGGCCAGCCGATGTTTGAAGGAACAAGACCAACTTTCCTGCACTCTTTATCGGTCACGTGCAGTTGAGGGTGCCCTGGAGTCTGTCCAATGCAATAATAATTAATACCATCCATCGCGCTTCTCTAGAGAACCTCATGCAATGAACTCTGTACCCGATGCCCTCAGTCGGCTAGCAATGGGCAGCGAAGATTCCGTCCGGTCAACAGGAAGACATCCACTGGGCCCCAACAATATTTCTCTGCCTAACCGTGAAGGCATATGCATAAGCGCCAGGTGCACGCACAGGGTGGAGACATCATGGAGCTTTCAAGCACTTTACTAAGCGCCAGTCAACTGCTCATCTTTTCCAGATATCTGTCTCAGGGAGAATATGAAAACTACAAAACCCACGGGGGCCGGGTTCCATCCAACTCCGGCTCCGTTCCCGGTAAATAATAGGCAGTACCCGGCATTCTCGTCGAATATTTTCAATACCCTAGACTAGGTATTCATTGAGGATGCTCTGGCGATATACGTAGGTATGGCTGCCCTCCTTCACATAGTATATAAAAGAACTAAAATTCAAATCCAGAGAAATCATCAAAATGTCTTAAAAGATAGGCTGAAAAGAAGAACGCCATAACTCCAGCCAACTTGATAACCCAAAGCAACACGCTGGAAACGACAGTAACACGTTATATCATTTCTCTTCAGAGCACCAGAGAACGGAGCGTATATCCCAGCGCGTCAGATCCATGGCAATGGATATCCGACACAACTAATTCCGTCTCTCGCTTTCAAACATTCGTGTTCAACCTTGGAAGCACGGGCTTCAGCCGCGTGAGAGGTTGATGCCCTACACCAGGAGGTGCAGATGACGGATCGACGGGCTCCTGACGTGGGCCATTGTTCGGAGCGAAATGAGATGGAGATGGAGATGGTGGACGGAGAACCGCCGACACTGGTATACTGGATTGGGAAAGGGAGGGAGGAATAAGATGAACTGGTCGCTGCACTTGTCTCGCAGGCTCAGAAGTAGGCAGGATAGCTTCGCAATAGGGAGGAAGAGGCTGGTAAATACTATCATCTTCACTTGCAGATCTAGATGGCGTGTCGGAAGATCCAGACCTGTGGCTTGTTCTCGATCGGGTTATCTTCGTGGCTACATTTCGAATCAAGCCATCCAAGGGCCTTCTTGTCGTCGTATTCTGCGATTGCTCATTCATTTCGTACGGAGGAGGCGGGTACCAAGAGACGACGAGGCGCTCTTCTACGTCTCTGTGGACGCGGTTCCATGTTCGCCTTTTATAGAGAAAAAACAGCCCGCCCACCGCTACTATATAAACCACATGCTTGGTTAGAGTCAATTTGGCAGAGAAGAAAATATATATATATAAAAGACCAGCACAGCTTACCAGCAGCGACCGCAATAGCCCCTACTATTGCTCCGATGATAGCCATATATTTCTTTCCTGCGGAGCCGCGTCGCTTTCGCGCAGATACTAGCAACGAGGACTAAAACTCGGCCGACTATAGTGATAAAATGTGGTCAATCGCCAAAGAATAAACTCAACCTGCGTCCAGATCGTTAGCATTACTGGTTTTATCTTGTTTAAGGGAGATCGTGAGCCGTACGGCAGTAGAAGGAGGAAATAGCAGGAAGGGAGCCAACATCGAAACCACAACTAGGTAGATACCCTAACGATCCTAGAAGATCTAACACCAGGTGAAGAAATGGGTAATTGAACGCATCTTTGTATTCTTCCTCACAAGAGAGCATTTTGTCCTGGGCGTTTGAGGTCGTATTTGTACATTAATTCTCCGCATAAGCCATTGTCCAGCCTTGCCCTAACCTGGAACCTCTGCTAAAAAGAGACAACTGCCCAAACGCATACAGCAAACTAATGCGAGTATTTGTCGCAAAGTTCCAAATACAAATAGTCTTTTACCACCGCATTAGATATAATTAGATTGAGCTCCATGCGCATTCTAAGCGCCGAAGTAGTCCAGATCCCGATGTCAGCTTCAGCCAGCTATTGCCTAGCGCCTGCGCCTATCTTAATGAATGGGATGCTGCCAGACATCCCTCTTTAAGCGCCATTATTCAATTGTACGAATAAGCTTGACTTAAAGTTCAGGTTTTGTCATCTTTTCTCGTGTATCAGTATGGTGTGTGCGTGGAGTCTGTTTGCTTCATCCTCGTCATGTCGGGTCATCTGTTAAAGGTCTACGAGTATCTCCCAGGATATATCCTGTCAACTGTATGCAGGAAATAGTAATGCGGAAAAGGAAAATTGTAATGTTCTCGACGTATCAATGATGGCGCATCGAGCTAACCGCCGTTGTTCACTCTACATATGGTCTGAACACCTGCATCCCTTTCTCCGTAGAGAAGTCCAGGGCTACACCCTGCCCGATGAAATACACATGGCCCTCGTGGAGGTCTATCGTCTTCCCGGGAATATTCATCTTCCCCTCTCCCTTGCCAACAATCATCAAACTGGGACCCAGGATGGCCTTGTGGGTTTCCGTCTCCCCGCCACCAAGACAAGTGCTGAGGACATTAAACTCCTCGATGGGAGGAGCGTATACGTCCGTCTTGCCATTCATGCCCTTGTCGCTCTTCTTTCTGGGTAGCAAACACTCCTGTGGACTATGGGGCTGGAAGGTCAGAGCTCGACTGAAGAGCGCATAGCTGTCACGCTCTGCGCGCGGGCAGAACCCCGTATTCAGCACATTGTCTGATCGGGCCATGCATTCCATTATATCCCCCTCGAGATACGCGTGGATACTATCTGCCGGAACAAAAACAGAATCTCCCGGTCCCAGAGTGAGATAGTTCATAAGCAACGTTGCGACGAGATTTCCATTATCGCACTCCGTGTATTGCTTGCTGAGCCGGCTCAGCATACCGGGGATATATGAGTAGGCCCCAAAATTGGATTCCGGAAGACTCTGTAGTGCTTGGACTGTCTCAGTTATTTCCGAGGGAGGCGTGCTCAAGATGGACTTGCATGTCAACATCAACGTCTCATCGTCGAACTTGTCGTGTTTGGGAGGGAAACGCTCCAGTGGCTTGAGTTTCATCAATGCCTCGATATCCTTGAGGGGCTTCCAGCCCGCGAAAAGTTCGAATTTCGACAAAGCAATAGCGATCTCGGGCTTATGGTTGGCATCTTTGAATTTATTGGGGTCGACCTGGTGTAACTTCTCGGCCAGTTTCTTGTGCGGATGGATTTGCAGAGGAAGCGCTTTAGAAAAGGATAGGATCTAGTACTCGGTGAGTATGTATTTGTTCATTTCGTTCCAATAGCTGTACCTTGGGAAGAAAAGGGATCTCGGCGCCGAATCGATCCAGCACCGATTTCCCAATCAGTTGGGGATTCTTCTTCACAAAGTCCTGTAGCGTCTCGCCTGTCGACATGACATACGTGGGTACGGATGGGTATGTGCCGAACCACATCTGACCATCAAACTGTTAACAAACATAACACCTCCCGAGGGATAATATATGGAGCAGCAAACCTCTGAGTAATGCTGCGATTCATCGATGGTCCCCGTCCCCGGTGTCTTGGACCAGTACTGAGCAGCCCGGGACTGGCTTCCGACTTTCCCCCAGGGATCATGCTATTAAAGATCAGCCAGGCTTTCTTTGAGAAAACAGAGTGCAAGAGAGGGATTTGGAGAAATGAGAAACATACCTTAACCGAGCATCGCAATTGAACCACCGATTCAGTCATGGTGAACAATGATTCGTAAGTCGATTGGATTGCGAGTTTGCAGACTATTCAAGAGTCTTTCCTGACGAGACAAAATGGACACGAACAGGACACGAACAGGGATGTAATCTAATTAAAGAAAGGAAAAGAAAGAAGATTTGGCAGAGAAGATCAAGGTCTCCAGCAGAGACGGTTGAAGTAAGATCCTGATCATTTCTTCAACAACGTCAACGTCATACGTCTCAGAAGTCTCCCTGCTCTGATTCCACAAATAGGAATAACGAAATACCCCGGAATCATAAAAGATTCGGCGAGTATTTCTGATTGCTGATATGGATACGTCAGTTGATATTGCGTATCGAGGTGGTCATGGAGTGATTCAGTTTGACGTAATGGCTCTTGTCCTACCCGCTTAGGGCTCGTTGAGCTGGTGTCTGTAGTATGAACATGTAGGAAGTAAATCGACATAAACTCGGAGGTTCTCCTCGTAAGTTCTCTAAGGTAACTGTAGGCATGGCTTAAGCAGGATGTTAGAGCATATTCTTGAGCAGATCCCTCGTCCGAGTCAAAGGAGATCCACCTTCGTGTACATCAGCACCTGCGTAGAAGGGAAAGGTAAATGAGCAATAAGGACAGGCCCGTCAACTATAATGGTAATATGCAATGCGAATCGTATTAGATCTGCCAATTTGGCCAAATCTTAGGTGCAGGAGAGGTGACCCAATGCTATTCGCTTCATAACACAGTTAACTATTGGGCATTTCCAGGGTCTCCGTGAGCGGGATAAGCTCGGAAAGGGTTATTTGGTTAGTTGTTTATTAAATTGCCTCGAGGGATGCTTTGTCATTGATTACCGCGTACATGGCTAAGCCTTCCGGCCAAGATATCCATGGCATATAGGGCGAATGCTGTGTTGATTCTGAATCACAGTGGCTTAGTGACCCTAAGAAGGCGTTGAGTGACGACGCCCTCGCGGCCGTTGTTAGGCTTCTTACGTTCGAGGCATGTTTCCCCTTTCCCTTCCCTTTTGTGTTGTTGCCTTTTGTGATGACACTATCTCCTTTTGTAAGAGGTATTGGGAATAGAAAAGAGTGGAAAATCCATCGTAATGGCCTCCAGCGTATGGTTGAATTCATGGGAGGGCTCGACAAACTACAAGACAATTGGCGACTTGAACTTGCTGTCAGCCTGTAAACTAGATCCTATTCTCCTTGCTATTATTACCTACTCATGCTTCCAACTGGAAGAACGAACTAGCATCTCCCCAATGTCCCAGCCGTCGTGGTTTGATTCTACCAACGTCCTACCAACGTTCTATCAGAAATCTCCGAACGTCGCATGCATAACGCCATACTAATGCAAATGACTGGTTTCATTCGCCATTGAGCCATGAGGCAAGGAAGAACGTTGAGAAATGCCATTTGAATGTGTTATGTCGAAAGGGAGGGTGGCTTTTCCGGTGGATAATGGATGGACTTGGGATTCGCTTTTGTCCTCTATACATGGGCAATAATAATTTGAAGGCAGGAACAGTGTCAAATTCACTATGACATATTTCTTATATTACGGAATGGTTCATAAAATGAGAAGCTGATGGACTCATTAGAAACAACGAAGTTCAAGGAATACGCCACGCCCACCCTAAATCAGAGTCAAAAGATATGAGCAAGTACACTTTCAGTGAATCTTTGATTCTGTGTTTTCTTTAATCCAGGCACCGAGCTGCGGATCAACACGGGCAAAAAGATCTGCAAAAGGTCAGCACATATACATATATATATTTTTGATGACATTACACCTCGAGAAGGAGAATGGGAAAAGAAGAGCATACCATAAACCGAAGCCCGCAACTTGGCACTGGTAACTTTCTGTACACTATCAGCCACATTATCAACAAACCGATCCTGTTGTCCCGGTTCGCGACGAAGCACCTTCCACAATGCGGCCGGCTGTTCGAAATCTTGATCAGTGATGGCACTGGTAAAGCTACACACTTCTCCAATCCACCTTTCGTGCTCCGTGATAGTGCTGGAGACATAGTTGCCCTTGGGACTGGTCGCGAATGTCGTCGGTCTCAGCGATGAACCGATGTAGTCTGGATCATCGCCATAGTTTGAGGAAAAGTTCATCAGCCCGTCTCGCTGGAAGGGGCAGTACACTGGTGAGCGGGCTGAATTTGTAGGGAGTTGCTGGTAGTTGACGCCGAGACGGTAGCGGGCTGCGTCGGGGTAGGCGAACATGCGGGCTTGGAGCACTTTTTTCAACAGAATTGGTCAATAATAGCAGAATTTTTTCATCATATGGAAAGTACTAAACTGGGATCAGCCGAAGGCGCAAAGCCAGGCACCATGGTGGAAGGCGAAAATGCCGCCTGCTCGATATCCGTGAAATAGTTGCGAGGCTAGATCATCGAGTATGGATCAGCAACAAGAACATATAACATTGGATAAAAAGTTCAACTTACATTGCGATTCAAAATTAGTCTCCCAATCTGTCTAAGTGGGTAATCCTGATGAGGCCAGACCTTGGTCACATCGAAGATATTCCACTTATACGTCTCTGCGTCCTTGGGGTCCATGACCTGCACATAGACGTTCCAGGCAGGATAGTCGCCTTCCTCGATGGCATTGAACAGGTCCTTGATCAGGCAATCGGGGTCTTCGCCCGCAATCTTCACGGATTCCTGTCTGGTCATGTTCTTCACGCCCAGTTGCGGTTTGATGTGGACTTTGATGTATTTGAAGGAGCCATCCTGTCGCGAGTTAGTTAGCTTTGAGGCCAAAGTATTTGGATTAAGGAACCCTAAACCTCTTTGGTAAATTTATAGGTATGTCCGCCATAGGCATTCATATAGCGCAGCGATGCAGGGGTTCCACGATCGCTGAACAGGTGCACGAGTTCGTGGATGCTCTCTGGGCTGCCGACGTGGAAGCTGGGAATTGCTCAACAAGTCTTCCAGTCTCAGTTCACTGGTATGCCTACTTACTCCCAGAACTATTATCTGTCAGCATGATTGAATTCGTCGGATTCTTTCAATGGGCCATACGACTAACCATGTCAGGGTCATGAACATGCGTCCGAGGATTCCTCTTGTGAGACCGATTCAGCGACGGAAACTTGATAGGGTCCCGAATGAAAAATACGGGCTACCAACTCATGGTCAGCAATTTCTGTTTCTTTTTCTTCTCTTGATGCAAATGCTAGGAGTTAAAAAAAAAAAAAAACATACCGTATTGTTAAACACCCAGTCCAAATTTCCCTGGTCCGTGTAGAGCTTCATAGCCCACCCATGGACATCACGGATTGTATCTGCAGAACCGCTTTCGGGACCCACCGTCGAGATTCGCAAAAGGACATCCGTCTTCTTGCCTACTGTGCTCAGGAAGCTGGCAGATGTTATGTCGGTGCAGTTGTGGGTACATTCGAAGACGCCGTAGGCCCTTTCTTGTATTAGGAGCATTGATCAATAGAACAATACACAGGTGGATTTATACGTACCCGGCAGCTTTGGCATGCACAACTCTTAAGAATAGTTAGAGATAAGAGTGACAGCTATTTAATAGGCAATCAACACACCTCTCCGGGATTCTCTCGCGGGAGAAATGGGCCAACGTCTCTATCAGCTGGGTATCTTGGAGCAGAACCAGGCCACCACCATTATTCCGAAGCTGGACACTCGTGTCATTTCGAGGGTAGGGACATCCTGGGAGCATGAAATCATTTGATCAGTCTATAATTCTGTGCAAGGAATAGCGCACGCTCACCCTCAGCGAGAGTATAATGGGGGGGCATGTTTGGCATTGGTAGTGCAGATGGATATAGACAAGAGAACTTTGAGATATTCCCTTAGAATTAGATACCGTCAATATTAAGAAAGGCCAGGTTGAAGGGCACCCAATATATGTGTGTCTCTCTGTGTGTAC
Organism: Monascus ruber; assembly: GCA_002976275.1. Taxonomy (NCBI): domain Eukaryota; kingdom Fungi; phylum Ascomycota; class Eurotiomycetes; order Eurotiales; family Aspergillaceae; genus Monascus; species Monascus ruber. The sequence goes on along the minus strand of PSNO01000007.1, from coordinate 1,249,798 downwards.
GTGTCTATGACCACACCCTGGTTCAAGCGGTGGGAACCGGGAGCATCTTTCACCCCGGTTTCCAGCAAGTCTGAAGGAGGGAGGGAGAGGTACCATGGACTCCAGCACAGTAAAGCTAGAAACTAAAACTTGCATGTTGTCATGCACACCTTGTACACCAATACACCAGTGATGATAACCTGCTGCGGGAACTCTCGAACCCGATTGATATTGACAGCAGCTGCAGCCGCGACATCATGTTGAATACGCCCTAAGCTAATTGAGGCGAGCAACAGCGGCATACTCTCAACGAGCAAGGTAGATTCCAAGGGAAGTAGGTAGACCTGCTGGAATATCGCCATTGCTTTGCGGAGCTGTCTGTTGTCAGCAGGGTTGTGGTTGATCTGGTTAGATGTGGACGGGACAAATATTGTAAGCTGCTGCAACAATCTCAACTTTTGCCCTGACTAGATCTAGCCTGTATTCCATAGTTGTTTTTTGCTGTGTAGTGGTAGATGTTTGGTCCTGGCAGTTGGCCCGTTAGTCGTGCTATCGGATGGGTTGCGTAAACGAGCCTTGCATAAACTTTCAATCTACAGCCCTATGCTCGCTGGGAAGAAGATCAATACAGATATACCAATATTGACGATATTGTCAAGGAAAATGGAACAGATATAAAGAGTGCAGTCATGGCTGCTCATGTCTGTGCTCTTTAATCACCATCAATTGATTCAACTGAAGATTCCACAAAGTCGCACACAACTCTAACAGCAAACTCTCTTTTTTTTAAAATTTTTATTTTTTTTTATTTTTGCAAAAATGTCCATTCCTCTCAAGGACAGCTATGACTTTATCATCGTTGGAGGTGGTGGAGAGCCCCTTGGTTCATAGCAGCTCTGACCATGAATCCAGGCGGCACCGCCGGCAATGTCGTCGCCGGAAGACTGGCGGAAAACCCTAATGTTAAGATTCTGGTGATTGAAGTCGGTGTTGGCTAAATATTATTTAAACTCAATTCATATCGCTGGTTTCCAATAGGAATACAAGATATATTCTCCAGTATGTGTCCCATGCAGACCTTGTCACTGAGCTGCGGAAGTTCCGTGGTGCCTCGACCATCCTATTGTCCCGCATGTTTTCCGTCTGAAGGACGGTGTCGGTCTTGACAGCCATCTGATCTGAGCGGGTCTTGCACATGGCACAGCCCTCCAGAAATACCAGGAGAGTGGAAAGGGACCCTTCAGCAGCAGGCTGCTGGAGTTGGTCGGCCTCCCTCGTATTGACAGCTAGCCACCTTGAGAAATATGAAGCATATCGCAAAGCGAAAGCCGAAAACGGTGGCTTAGACCCGCTCTGTCCCGCAGGCCAGCCGCATTTCGAAATCAATTTCGTGGTATGTTGTCTGTCTGAGTGCACCTATTGCGAGGAATCCTCAACTAATAGGTAATTTCACTTAGCCAATATTCTCCGACGCCTTTCAGTGGCACTTCCCAATCCTACTGATTAACCGTCATCGTCGATCTGGTCCATCCTCTCTCCAGGAACTGGAAAGTGAAGCTGAACTCGACTAACCCGCGTGGCCAGCCATGCATCAACCTGAGTTATTCCTTCAACGAACTTGACATCCTCGCCTTGAGAAGGTGATCGGTTCGTGGACGACATCCTTAGGAACGGCAAAGGAATGATTGGATGTCATCGGTGAAGATTATCCCTGGCGCATGCCTAGGCACTCTGATGAGGCCATGAACAGCGTTGTCCTGGAGAGATCACAGACCAGGTTTTGTAAGTATCATTTAAAATACCCTCCAACTTTTTTGTGCAAATCTAGATTGATCAGTTGCTGCTGATTGCTCCCAGACCCCTGAGGCACCGCCAGATTGTCCAAGAATATCAAGCAAGGGCGTCATTGATCCTGAACTTCGCGTACACGATGTTAATAATCTTCGAGTCATCGATGCTTCAATTATCCCTGTCATTCTGACTGCTGTATGCAGAATTCGTGTATATGATTGGAGAAAAGGTAAGGCATCCAGTGGCATATTTTGATACAGGGATCGGTCATTATGGTTGTGCATAGGGAGCCGATATTATCAAGGCCGCTTACCCGTCTCTTTACGAGTAGTAATAGTTGTTGTTATTGTTGTGAAAAGCTGGGTAACTATTGTGTACATTGATGAGTCAACGTCCCCTCTCGTAAGAATCATTGCGAGCTGAAAAAAGAGAAGTGGTATGGGAGGATTTGAAAGGAAGGATGGCGCTCTTGGTCCTATGTTTCGCTAAATGCTTATATTCAGGTCAGAGAGACTAGTCACAGCTTCTGAAGTTTCACGTTCTCGTCAGACGGTGACCTGGAAGTTTCCAGGAAACGCGCATTGAATATTAAAGGATATGGTTGTTTTCACGGGACACAAACAAATGTGCTCCATATAAACAGCATGAGAGACGGCCTAACTCACTCCCCAAAATGCAGCCAGTCCCTTAGCGCACGTCTTGCCTGCATCTCGACACCATCCTCTCGCCAAAAATGGCCTGCTTTATCGATTTCTCGGTATCGAAAGTTGCTGTCGAGGGCCCTAGCAAGCCCCTCTGACCATTTCTGTAACTTTCTAGCCGACGTAAATGTATCCTGGTTGCCATAGATAGCGAGAGTCCGATGCGTACGGAGTTGGTCCGCCGGTTTGGGACAAGGGATGTGTTTTCCTTGAGCCGACGTTTCAGATCCGACATTCAGCGACATTGTTGAGAACACTGTTAGAAATTGACTGATGGGCGGTAATATTGGTGATATCAGGAGGTAGGACGTCGATAATGGAGTCATAAAGTCCTTCATATGAAGGTTTCCGTGACCATCATTATGAAAAGAATCCGAATCTCGTGGAATATCTATGCCCATTTGCTTTCGGAATGTCTTTCTCCATCGCACAAAAATTTCCTCTGCGATACTGCATATCTCATATAAGGCACTGCCCACGCGAACCTCTTTGAAAAGGTTGGTAATGACATCAAGGGTCGGCAGATGCGAGGCGATCAACGACCCATATGAGTAACCCCCAAGTATGATTTTAATTCCTTTGAATGGGTCCTCCGTTTCACCTTTGATGTCTGTCTGCAGAGGTTGGTTTATTGAGGAGCCTTGGAGTTTCTCTTCAGGGCCTCCTGTCTCCAGAATGCACAGAAAGTAAAGAAGAAAACAGTAGATTGAAACATAGTCCGCCAGCTCAGGTTTCGCTGTCCAGCTGGTTCGTCCATCCGAATCACCCGCTCCGCTTGTAGATCGTTTATATGAGCATTTATCATTATAATGGCAGTGTACTACAGAGACTTGCAGAGGGTGCATACCGGAAGTTGAATGTTCCCACAACATATCCTGCCTCCAACAGCTCTTCACTCACAAACCCCACCACGGGGTCGTCATAGCATCCCCCGAGAGGGGCATATGGATGAGCCACTATGGCTCCTCGTCTGCACCATGTGGACGAAGGTTCCAGTCGACTTAATTCACTAGGAAGAAAAATGCGGCAGTCAAGCTGGGTCTTATCATAGATGGAGGGGATAGTGAAGGTGATTTTTGAGGGAGGGAAACTCATAGTGATAACGTTGGCTCGGAGGCTCTATTGCTCTTATTAGTAGAAAGAGCGTCGTTATTGTTCGGTCTATCTAGCATGCGAACCCATCTGTTGAGTCATTACTCAAGCCCTCTGCCAAATAAATGAACTTGTGGCATCTGCAACTCGCCTAATGATGGCTAAAGCTTGTCCGCGAAGTAAGACTTGTCCGAGATTGAGGTCGCAACTGAAATTGGTTAGAGGGGCCGAATAATACCACAGCACATATGAGATGTATATCACAGCATCGCTCTGTCTGTTGATCAACTTCCTATGTAATCCGCTGTTGCAATGGAAAGCTTAGCCGTGGGAGAACCATGGAAACATGCATCCTGAGGCCGTTCAAAGAGAACAAACATCCATACATAGATGTTTGACAAGTTGGCACCAGCACGTTTACACTGTTTGTGCTGTTTGTTTCTGGCGATCTGCCCGATGGATGCCAATGGATGCAAACTGCGAACAATAACAATAAGCATCAAAATGCCTCATGCTAAGCTTCTGTCATCTTATTATCCATTGGACAATCTCAGTGAATAATAGTCAGACTTTGCTTGTCTCTTCCATTTGGCTGGTTTGTATTTGACTGGTTTGGATGGTTTGGCAATGCCTTCGTCTATATAAAACTCGCTACCCTACGGGGGGCCCTAGGTCCCGGGCTGGATGGATGAGATTAAACTCCAGAATATATGGAAATTGATATGAACTTCTTTCCATCCCAACGTCTCGACCTACATGCTCGCATGGCATATATGTCTTTTCGAAACCCAAACCGTGACGGAGGCCCTAACTCCCCACCGACCGCGTTCTACGCCATGGAACAGCCAGCACTCAAGCCGGGCATGGAGGCTGCACTGGGAGGCGGGCGCATATACACCTCACCCGTACAGTATATCAAAGTCCTGCGTGACTTCCGGCGCTGCGTCTGTGCCACCTGCGCAGCTACTCCGCAGATCAACCGTAGACACCAGTAGGGACGCCAATGGGTTGTGGACTTGACGGTTTGCTAGTGCTGAATGATCTGGAGAGTTGGAGACGCAAACGTAGGATGACGTGGGGCTGGATGCCTAATTATTCTGGGTAAGTTCTTTTCTTTGAAGACGTACAGTTTGGTCACCTTTGGATATTTGAATCAAGGCTAATTTATTCTAGTAGATTGATCGCCAGGTAGGGCTGTGTGGTCGGTATGCGAGTCAGATCCTGCCGGTTGATGCAAAGTCTGTTGAGATGATGCACATATTTGAAAAGACAATGTATGAGGCGTATGGCGATGCAGCAGAAGGTGCTTAAAAGATACGGCACTCGAGATATGATGGGCTTGCTTCACATTAAGTATCCAGTTAAACTGCAAGGTACTGCATGTGCGACGAGAATGAACAGGAACAATATATGGGCTATTATCGCAGTAAGAAATGGATAACCATCTCTAACCCTTATACAGACATAGGCTATAATACACAGTAATTCAATGCTATCTAGTATATATGCCAACAGCGACTTGGGGTCATGGGTAAGATGTTAAGTTTCGGGAAGTAGCCATGCAGGATCCGGTTCGTCATCTTCTGATCTGTAGATGGCATCGTGAGAATGCGTATTTGTATCTCTCAGCAAGTCGGCCGGAGGCTCTGGGTTGTCGACATCATGCAGATCCGTATGTGAGTCGTCATGATGTTGATCTCGGGTATCTGCGTTGTCGGGTTCTCTCTCAGGAACAGGTGAATCTTCCACTGGTACATTGAATGCACTAGAAAGCAGGCCATGTGCCTCTTTCAAGGCTTCCAGCTCTGCGCCGATGCAGCAAACAAGCAACCTCCAATCCTTCTCCTCGGCAAGTTCCAATTTCTCTGCCACAAAACTCGAAGTATGTTCCAAGTCCTCTAATATCGCCTTAACTTGTTCGTCTTTCGATTTTTCAGAAATAGATGTATCGGGCTGCAGGAGCTGCGACTTTGTTTGGATAAATCGCCGCATTTCAGCCTTCAAGCGTCTTTCGAAGCCCGAGACTGCAGTGACCACTTGTTTCCACACATCAACCCCTTCCACGAGAGCCTCGACCTCCAGGTTTATTTCTTGCTGTTTGTTTTCAAGCGCGACTTTCTCATTTTTCCAATGCGCTTTAGCCATATCGAGTGTTCGACGTTTCGGATTTAAGGAATAGAACGTGGTATCGGCCGCAACGGATGCTAGAGGTTCGACGGGTGGGTAGCGGAGGCATTCTCGGATGTTCGATTCTACCAGCGACAAAGAAGCCTTGTAGGAAGACAACTTAGCCTCGACTGCATTCTCGTGTTGCGAGATTTCGTCAAGGATACGGCGATGCCTCGCCTTCATCTCGTATAGCCTTGTTTCTAGTTCATTGATGTCTGCCTCAAGGTTACGAGCTTCTTCCTTGAGCTCTGCACCTTTCCGTATCCCACTATCGTTTTGTATGGCCGCAATGGACTCCTCTAAACCGGTCTTTTTGGAACTAAGCTTGTTAATTTCCATCAGTGCAACATTTCTTCCACCAATTTGGGCCCCAATTATCTCTTGCTGTTCCTCCCTAAGCTTTAGTATATCATGCATGGATTTCAATATTCCCTCCCGTGCGGCCCGTAACCCAAATTTCCTCTTCCCAGACCGCTTGATGGGTGCGTTAGGTGGTTTCTGAGAACTACTCGGTTCAGAAGAAAGTGTAGGGTCTTCGCTGGAAGGACCGCCATGCTGGCCTGGTGCCGATAAACCAGCAAGAAGTCCATCACTCTGCGCATCGATTAGGATTTGTAAGTCTCGCTGAATGTGTTTAACTTGGCGTTCAAACCAAAGGATAGGATCGCGGTGGTAGGTAGAAGCGTTAAGCACATCATGGTGTTTGTCTCTGCGACCTCTCTGTGAGAATATTGTCGACATCTTAGGAAAGTATTAGCAGCAGTTCTGTAGTTCCAGTACCGAATTCGCTACCATATAATCTCTGCGGTGAAAAGTAAGTTTCAAGAAGCTGCAGCTCAGCGTCACGCAGGCAGGTTGGTGAGGTCATCCCAACAGAACAGCACGTGACTGCGCTAGGTGACTCTAGCGCTTGGTCAGCTTCGGTCGTTGACGTGTGACTTCGCGACTGCAGGAAGCTTGAACCTGGCCAACTCCAGCTTTGTCCCTTAGACTCGCGCTGTTTGTTTTCCTCCAATTCAGATTTGTATTTTTCTGTTCGTGGATTTCTCCCTGGTACCCTTCCACTCAGTTCTTACTCTTTGCGCCCTCTTTCGCTGGGGTTGACACTGTTGGATCGATAGCTTCCTTCTTCGCCCCATCGCTCCTTCGGCTAGACAGCTCTCCTGACCATCTCCGATCGTTCCATCGTCGGTGGAGCTGCGAATTATCATTTCTAAAGATGGTTGGCATCGCTTCGGCCGCTGGCCTCGTCGGCTTTCTTTCAGAGTCCGATCCTGAGTTGAGAGTCTTCGCTTTGAAGACTCTAGATGCCCAGATCGACCTGCTTTGGACGGAAGTTGTGGATGCTATCCCGCAAATGTATGGCTCATCTCCTTCTCTATATTTCCACAATATGATGACTTGAAAGCTTCGGATTACGTCTTCAACCGATGACTATGCTAACCTGACTTGTTGATATTTAGCGAGGCACTGTATGAAGACGAGTCGTTCCCAGAACGTGAGCTGGCAGCTTTGGTTGCCGCCAAAGTTTACTATCATCTCCAAGAATACAATGAGAGTATGGTTTTTGCACTTGGGGCTGGAAAGCTACTCAACCTAGATAATGGCGGCGAGTTCGAAGAAACAATAATTGGTGAGCCTGAACCGGTTTGGGGGATGTCATCTATTGGATCCAGATTTTGCTAACTTGGTTTTAATTCCGAAGGAAAATGCGTCGATACATTCATTTCTCTTTCTGCCGCCCAAAAACCCGCAGTCGGTGACTTGCCTGCGAACCTAAATACAACATTCCCTACGTCGGCTGAAGGGGCAACAAGCACATCTGCTAGTTTGACATCTACGATTACCCCGTTTTCCAAGTCTGCTTTACCATCTAAATCCTTGCTTTCCCGACAGGAAGTCCCTGGAGTGGATTCCGCATATCCTGGTGGTGACGATGCGAGCGTGAAACACGTTGAAATCCCCTTGGTCTTGAGGAGAGGAGTTCAGGGTCAGTTGCAGGCTATCATCAAACGATTATTCGATTCGTGCTTTCGTCAGAAGCAGTATCGCCAGGTTATTGGTATTGCGATAGAAGCGAAGAACTTGGATGTGCTCCGGACAGCGATTTTGCGAGCTGGTGAAGATGAGAGAAAACAGTTGGGTGAGTCTCGGCGAAGCGGAGAACTGCTTGACTATGTTCTGGATATTTGCATGAGCATTGTTCAGGAGCGTAGTTTCCGTAATGAGGTTCGTGATCTCCCGCCCTTAACCTACAATGAGTCTTTTGTTAACTTAGCGTTCTTCAGATACTGAAGCTCATTCTTGAACTTTTAAACGACATTCCTTCACCTGACTACTTCTCGATCGCGAAATGTGTCGTTTATCTGAATGAGCACTCCATGGCTTCTGCTATTCTTCGTCAGCTAGTTGAAAAGGGCGACGCAAGGTCTCTCTCTGTGGCTTATCAGATTTCCTTCGACCTCTATGATAACAGCACACAGGAGTTCCTGAAAAAGGTCCGCCAAGAGATTTCAGAACTGGTGCCGGAGAAGAGCGAATCTGAAACGCCTTCCAAGGAAGGGGAAGCTGAGGGCCAAGAACCGAAGGAATCGGATCCTCTATTGGGAGACGAGCCGAGGTCTCTAGGGGCCAACGGTAACAATGTCAAGCTTTCGGACGAGGCGCGCGCGGCGTTCAAGAATGTCTTGGACATCCTTGATGGCATCAAGTCAATTCAACTGAACTTGGAATTTTTATACAGGAATAACAAGGTGGACATTGCGATTCTCAACAAGATTCGGGATAGCCTCGAAGCTCGCAATTCTATATTCCACACCGCCGTCACGATCTCTAATGCCTTCATGCACGCTGGTACTACGCACGACAAGTTCTTCCGTGACAATCTAGAATGGCTTGGAAAGGCTGTCAATTGGTCTAAGTTTACCGCAACCGCTGCGCTTGGTGTTATTCACAAAGGAAATCTTAGCCAGGGCCAGAAGCTTCTTCAACCTTATCTCCCCAGGGAACAAATTGCGGGAGTTGGCGGCTCAGGGTCCGTCTACAGCCAAGGAGGTTCTCTCTTTGCATTTGGACTGATATACGCCAATCATGGCGGCATGGCCGTTGATATTATTCGTGATCATTTCAAAAAGGCTACAGAAGAGGTGGTGCAACATGGTGCTGCCTTAGGCCTGGGTGTCGCGGGCATGGCGTCTGGTGATGAGGGAATCTACGAGGATCTCAGGAATGTTCTGTATACTGACTCAGCGCTCAACGGTGAAGCCGTCGGTTTGGCTATGGGCCTCGTCATGTTGGGAACCGGAAACATGAAGGCCCTTGAAGACATGATCCAGTATGCCCATGACACACAACACGAGAAGATTGTTCGTGGCTTGGCCATCGGCATGGCGTTGATCATGTATGGCCGTCAGGAAGGGGCAGATGAATTGATTAGCGGTCTCCTAGGCGATCCTGATCCTACCCTCCGTTATGGTGGTATCATGACTATCGCCCTAGCGTACTGTGGTACCGGCAGCAATAAGGCTGTCCGCAAGCTTCTCCATGTCGCCGTCAGCGATGTCAATGACGACGTACGTCGGGTCGCTGTTCTCAGCTTGGGATTTATCCTGTTCAGAAAGTATCAGAGCGTGCCTCGTATGGTCGAATTGTTGGCAGAGTCTTATAATCCTCACGTTCGGTATGGAGCTGCAATGGCACTTGGTATCTCTTGCGCCGGTACCGGATTGGATGAGGCAATTGATCTTCTGGAACCAATGCTCAAGGACTCTACCGATTTTGTCAGACAAGGAGCATTGATCGCACTGGCCATGGTCTTGATACAGCAGAATGAGGCAATGAACCCTAGGGTTACCTCCATTCGCAGGACTATGATGAAGATGGTTGGAGACAGACATGAAGATGCCATGGCCAAGTTTGGCTGCGCCGTCGCCCTTGGTATCATCGATGCGGGTGGCCGGAACTGTACGATTAGCCTGCAAACCCAGACCGGGAATCTGAACATGCCTGGCATCGTCGGAGCGGCCGTGTTTATTCAATATTGGTATTGGTTCCCACTAACACACTTCCTGGGCCTCAGCTTTACCCCTACTGCCTTGATCGGTGTGGACCAGAAGCTGGAAGCTCCATTCTTCAAATTCCACAGCAATACCAGGCCCAGCCTATTTGACTATCCTCCGGAGCAGCAGGTGAAGGCCGAGGAGGCACCAGAGAAAGTGAAGACGGCGGTTCTTTCCACCACCGCTCAGGCGAAGCGTCGTGCGCAGCGCCGCGAGAGGCAACAGCGACAAGAAAGTATGGATATTGATCAGACACCAACGACTCCCAAGGTCTCTGATCAATTGCCGGAGAAAATGGAAACCGATGAGGACGCCGCCAAGGCCGAGGAGGAAGCAAAAGAAGGGGAAAAGGGAGATAATCAGAAAAAGAGATCGGAGCGGGAGAAGGTTGGATATGAGCTTGAAAACATGTCCAGAGTTCTTCCGGCCCAGCTCAAGTATCTCACTTTCCCGGACCCGAGATATGAACCTGTCAAGAGAGTATGTATATCCATGCCCTTTCTTTCTTCCCGAATCGAGACCAGGTTGCTAACTGTCAATTAGCCTACGGGAGGAGTGGTGGTAGTCCTAGACAAGAAACCCGAGGAGCCACGGGAGATTATTGAGTTGAAGGCCAGCAAGGAGGTTAAGCAACCCGCGCCACCTGCCGAGACACTCCAAGACCGACTACAGGCTATTGGCGTTATACCCCCGGCTCGTGAACGAGGAGCAGGGCTTGCGGAACCAACCGTAGCGCCGGGTGCTGCCGCAGGAGCTGGCGTCTTAACGGCTGTGGATGAAGATATTGAAGGCGGCGAGGAGGCTCCGGTCCCTGATGAGTTCGGATATGAAACCGAGGGGAGTGACATCGAGTAGAAGACTGGGTCTGAGGTATAGCAAGAGTACAATTTGGGGCACTTGTTGTATTATTAGAGTAATTGTGTCCATTGTCTACCGTGATATAGCGACAATATCGAAGATATCGGAAGTCCTTTTACAATCCACTACGGTTTTGATTGTCGTAGGGGGTGTATTCAGATGAGAGAGCCGTGTACAGCGTCAGCAGCTGGGCCTCAATGATAACTGTACTTTGTCACATGCGGAGTTCCTTGCCGGAAGCTGACTCTGATTCAGGCTCACAACAGCAAAGCATGCGACGATGCAGTGCTGCAATCATGGACAGCCCGGAGTTACGACGGAGTATTAACTTTGTTTATTTTTGACCTCGGCACTTTCCCGATCCAGAATGGCCACTGGATCCACCCTGGTACCATCAGCAGCCAATCAAGAGCTCACAGATGCGTGGCCGGCCGCCGGCAGACATGTGAAATTGTGGCAGAGTCGCATATGAAGATTCTCAGAGATCATACTGCTCCAACACATCCGAGGACTCTTGTTCTTTCTCTGCGTTGTCTTGATCATTATTATCCCTAGGCTTCGATTGGATCTCAACAGGGTGAATACTGTCTCTCTTATCCTCTTGTCCTACATCGCTCTAGTGTCTCCCGGCCGGGATACATATATCTATCAAGATCGCCCTCCTACCCCAGCTCTCCTTTTCTTTCTCTGTTCCAGCTTATAGCAAAGGTTGTATTACCACCGGTTGCACGAACTCGGTCTTGATTTAATTGGGGCTTGTTACTCGCTTGATTACTCGGATTTCTCCCTTTCCCTTCTCTATCTCCGTCTTTACTCAACTCAGTGCCCCCCAGTCTTGCCTCGTTTTCCAATTTAGCCATGGCAAAGACTTTCACCAAAGAAGAGGTTGCGTCGCACAACAAGTCTGAAGGCCTCTGGATCATCATTGATGAAGATGTCTACGATGTGACTAAGTTCCAGGAGGACCATCCAGGTGGGTTTCTTGCCTTGTCCTATTCCTGCTCTTTTTCTTGTGCATCCCCAGTGACCATGCTAATGCTATTCTTCATGTGGTACAGGTGGAAAAAAGAGTATGTTTTATATATCATCCTCATGCCAGATTTGAGGACTTTTTGTTGACATAGCTCGGACCCTAGTTCTCCAGCGTGTTGCCGGAAAGGACGCTTCAAAACAATTCTGGAAGTACCACAACGAGGGCATTCTGAAGAAATACAAAGGAAAGCTGCAGATCGGCTCCTTGGATACAAAGAAAGCTGCAGCTCCACCACCACCCCCAGCTCCGGCTCCGGCTCCGGCCCCGGCACCATCAGGCCCTCCGGCCAAGCCTAGTGGACCTCTTGAACCGTTCGGTGATCTTGTTCCCTTCGGAGATCCTTCCTGGTACCAGGGTGTAAGTTCACCATAAGAAACCCAACAAGACTACTGACCTTGTTCGTATGCTGACATCGTCTTCTCGGAAAACCCCAGTACAGCTCCCCTTACTACAACGAGTCACACGTCGCTCTGCGCAACGAAGTCCGGCAATGGGTTGAGAGTGAAATAGAACCCTACGTCACAGAATGGGACGAGGCCAAGCAAGTTCCGGCCAGCATCTACAAGCAGTTGGGTGAAAGAGGATACTTGGCAGGATTGTTGGGTGGTGTTGGCTACCCTGCCCATCTGGCGAAGTACAAGGTGAAGAGTGTAGCTCCGGAGCATTGGGATCACTTTCATGAACTGATAATCACGGACGAGCTATCCCGTTGTGCCAGCGGTGGTGTGGTCTGGAACTTGCTTGGTGGTTTCGGCATTGGTTGTCCGCCACTGGTCAGATTCGGTAACAAATCCGTTGTCGAAAGAGTTGTCCCAGGCATTTTGGCCGGTGACAAGCGTATCTGCCTTGCCATTACTGAGCCCGATGCCGGTAGTGATGTAGCCAACCTGACATGTGAGGCAAAACTCACCCCTGACGGCAAGCACTACATCGTCAACGGTGAGAAGAAATGGATCACCAACGGTATCTATGCCGACTACTTCACCACTGCAGTCCGTACCGGCGGCCCTGGCATGAATGGCGTCAGTCTACTGCTCATCGAGAGGTCCTTCGGCGGTGTCAAGACCAGGCGCATGGACTGCCAGGGTGTTTGGAGCAGTGGTACTACCTACGTTACATTCGAAGATGTCAAGGTGCCCGTGGAGAACTTGATTGGAAAGGAGAACCAGGGTTTCAAGGGTGAGCAAAATACGCTGAACCACATGGCATCCTGGGACGGAGAAAGCTGACCTTGTTTCCCCCAGTTATTGTCACCAACTTCAACCACGAGCGGATTGGTATTATTATCCAGGCATTGCGTTTTGCCCGTGTCTGCTATGAGGAATCCGTGAAGTACGCGTATAAGCGCAAGACCTTCGGCAAGAGACTTATCGACCACGATGTCATCCGTATGAAGCTCGCACACATGGCCCGTCAGATCGAGGCATCATATAACTGGCTTGAGAACATCATTTACCAATCCCAGGTCATGGATGAGACTGAGGCGATGCTTAAAATGGGTGGTGCCATTGCTGGCCTCAAGGCCCAGTCGACCACGACCTTCGAATACTGTGCTCGCGAGGCGAGTCAGATCTTTGGCGGTCTCAGCTACAGCCGCGGAGGCCAAGGTGGTAAGATCGAAAGGCTGTACCGTGATGTTCGCGCCTACGCCATTCCCGGCGGTAGTGAAGAAATCATGCTGGATCTGAGCATGCGTCAGAGCTTGCGTGTGTATAGGATGTTCGGAATGAAGCTGTGAGGTGCCTCGTTTTGCGCTTTGGATAGATGGTATCTTCTCACTCCCTCAGGAGGCTTTGCATAGGATATGCTAAAGCCATTACTCGTTCTGTTATATATTGGGATTGAGATTGGTTTTTGTATTATTATACCATATTTTATTGTTAGTGATCAGGAGTATATGTGTACATAAACATTCGCAAGTATCTCCGAGAGACGATAATTTGAATTCGTACCCTGCTTGATATACAAAAAGGGAGTGATCTGCTCTTAAAAAAGCGAATCGAAAGGAAGGCAGGATGAAGAAGCAACTTGGATTTGCAACGGACTTCGACTGCCCAGAGGAACCACATGCGCAACTCTTGAACCTTCAACTTTCCCGAACTTCGTCGCTTTGATCGAGCTTCATTTAAGTTGCTAGCAAGTATTTAAAAGAATAAGGCTCTGCGCTTTGCTCTTTTGCATACTTTCCTCTCCCTTTCTTCTCGGCTCCTAAGGATCCTTTATTTTGTTTTCCTTCTTTAGATAATCCTGCAGCGGGACTGGCATTTTTGTCGCGGTCGCGGACCCTCGGCGACCACCTGGACCTCCGCTGCCGCGACTTTCTGGCCAAATACATTCACTATTTGTTTATACCAATATATACTGCAGTCACTGGCCTTTGCAGTATTAACATCCACCGAGACAGTTCCCTATATTCGGTTGGCGCTTACTTTTGTATTCTTTTTATCCTCCGAGACACCCTACGTTAGCTCGTCGCATTATTTTCGCCTCTCGTCAAGGTATGAACACAAGCCTTCCTTCAAAGCAGTTTAAGTCTTTTGCCAGGCGGTTACCTAATTTTTCCATATTTTATAAAGGACAGGAACTGAACCGGAACTCTAATACGACTCTCCACACTTCGAATTTACCATCTACGATAAGACGAGATGTCGAGGAACTTTTTAAGCCAAGATTTCGGTTCCGATGAGGAGGATGACGATTTCAACCCCGCGCCTGGAGATGTCTCTGACAATGAGGTTAAGGTTGGTAGCGATGACCGGGTAATAATGTTGGAAGATGGTGATGCTGAGTACAGAGGAATACAGTCCGAACGTGGTGCTGTCGAGGATAATGAAGGTGATAATGAAGATGAAACGAATCCCGATGGTGTACCATCATCCCAACCAGCGAGACCTGAAATTGAGGAGGTAGACGAAGATGAGAATGTGAATGGCGATGCCGATGAAGATGAACAGGGCAATGAAGAGGACGAGGACGAGGAAGAAGAAGACGAGGATGAGGATGATGAAGAAGCTGTTTCGGTAGGTGCTCTCTTCTTTTTTTATCAAGAGTATGGTCTGCGAAAAGGCAGCAACTAATTTACGTTCTCTTACTCCACAGAGGCCTAAAAAACGACAGAGAAAAGGCATTCTTAATTTCATCGACGAGGAGGCTGGTGTAGATGACGAAGACGAGGAAGAGGAGGAGGAAGAGGATGAGATGGGCGAGTTTGGGGCGGAGATGCACCCGGATGACCTTGAGGCGCTGCCTGTTGGTGCGGATATAGATGACCGTCGACACCGTCAACTCGACCGTCAACGCGAGCTGGAAGCCAGCATGGACGCTGAGAAACAGGCGCAGTTGCTCAAAGAACGATATGGTCGGAACCGTATGGCTCCGTCGGATGCGCTGGTTGTGCCGAAACGGTTACTCCTTCCCAGCGTCGACGACCCGAGTATCTGGGCTGTTCGCTGTAAAGCGGGCAAGGAACGTGAGGTTGTCTTTTCCATTCAGAAGCGCATCGAAGATCGGCCACCAGGGTCTCGGAAACCAATTAAGATCATGTCCGCTTTCGAACGTGGGGGCCCGATGAGCGGTTATGTCTACGTTGAAGCGCGTAGGCAAGCAGATGTCATGGAAGCTCTGGAGGACATGACCAACGTCTACCCGAGATCGAAGATGATCCTTGTTCCTGTCAAGGAAATGCCTGACCTGCTGCGTGTTCAGAAATCTGAAGAGCTTTTGCCTGGCGGTTGGGTTCGTATCAAACGTGGGAAATACCAAGGCGACCTGGCCCAGATCGAGGAGGTGGAGACAAACGGGCTTGATGTGACAGTGAGATTGGTTCCGCGTTTGGATTATGGTTTGAATGAAGACTCGGGGCGTCCTGTCATTGACCCTAAAAGGAAACGTGGTGGTATGAATGGAACAACTGCTCGTCCCCCTCAACGTCTGTTCAGCGAAGCGGAAGCGAAGAAGAAGCACAGTAAATATCTATCTGCTACATCCGGTCTGGGCGGGAAGTCATGGAGCTATCTGGGCGAGACTTACATCGATGGTTTTCTGATCAAGGACATGAAGGTGCAGCACCTTATCACGAAGAACGTCAATCCTCGTCTTGAAGAGGTCACTATGTTTGCCAGGGGCTCCGAAGATGGGACCTCAAACTTGGATCTTGCTTCTCTTGCAGAGACGCTCAAGAACACTACGGCCGAAGACGCGTATCTTCCGGGTGATCCCGTCGAGGTGTACCGTGGTGAACAGCAGGGCATAATCGGTCGAACTGTTTCCACTCGTGGTGATATTATAACTTTACAAGTGACAGAAGGCGATTTAGTTGGCCAGAAGATCGACGCTCCGGTGAAATCACTCCGCAAGCGCTTCAGGGAGGGTGATCATGTCAAGGTCATTGGAGGTAGCAGATATCAAGATGAGTTGGGGATGGTTGTCCAAGTTAAGGATGATACCGTCACTCTTCTTAGCGATATGAGCATGCAGGAAATCACTGTCTTCAGCAAGGATCTTCGGCTGTCTGCTGAAACTGGTGTTGACGGAAAGCTTGGTATTTATGACGTTCATGATCTCGTACAGCTTGAGTAAGTCATCTATCCGCGCTGTCCTTTTTAACTCTGGCTGACTGTTTTACTCTTAGCGCCTCCACTGTTGCTTGTATTATTAAGGTCGACCGTGAGTCGCTTCAGGTGTTGGATCAAAATGGCTCTACTCGAACGATTCTCCCTTCCCAGGTCGCGAATAGGATTCCTCCGCGCAAAGATGCTGTCGCTACGGACCGCAATGGTGCTGAGATCCGAGCTGGTGACACGGTTCGAGAAGTCTACGGTGAACAGAGGCGTGGCGTCATAATCCACATTTACCGCTCCTACCTTTTCCTTCATAACAAGGTCCAGGCTGAAAATTCCGGCATTGTGGTTACCCGTACGACGAACGTTGTCACGGTGTCGGCCAAGGGTGGTAGGGCTACAGGGCCTGACCTTTCGAAGATGAACCCAGCTCTTATGAGACCAGGCATCAATACAGGGGTTATGCCACCACCGAAGACCATGGGACGGGACCGACTGATTGGGAAAACAGTCTCTGTCAGAAAGGGTCCCTTCAAGGGTCTAGTTGGTATCGTAAAGGATGCCTCAGACGACCAAGCCCGAGTTGAACTTCATTCTAAAAATAAACTGGTTACGATACCGAAGGAAATCCTTATTGTGAAAGAGTACGTTGGTCTTTCTCCCTTGTTCATTCACCTCTAGCTAATATCCATTCTAGCCCTGTCACTGGCCAAACGTTGGACATGTCTCGTGGTGGAAAAGGAGCCCGTGTCCCGTTCGGTTCTGCAGCTGTGCCAGCAAGAGATGGCTGGCACGGTGGTCGAACTCCCATTGCTGCTGCTGACTCTTCTAGAACACCTGCTTGGGGACTTGCAACATCATCCAGAAGTAAGTCTGGGAAATGCCCATATACTGTCTACTCCTTGTATGCTAACGGGATCTATTCACCCAGCCCCTGCCTGGGGAGCTGTCAGTGGCTCTCGCACGCCAGCCTGGAAAATGGACGGATCGCGTACCTCAAATCCGTACGATGGGAACCGTACTGCCTACGGTGGATTTGGGTCTCGCACGCCAGCCTGGAACGCCGGTGCAAAAACTCCATACGACTCTGGTTCTGGATCGAGCGGTTTTGATGCCTTCGCCGCCGGTTCTAGGACTCCCGCCTGGGGTATGTCGGACAACTCAGGCAGCCGCACGCCTGCGTGGTCTGCCGGAGCTAGTTCGAATAACACAAGTCGAGATTCACGTGGTTATGACGCGCCTACTCCTGGAGCAAGTTATTCTGCGCCTACGCCTGGCGCGTATGGCAGTGCTCCCACACCAGGGGCTTGGGCAGATAGCGCTCCAACACCGGGAGCAAGGAGGCCGTACGATGCACCCACGCCCGCGGCTTTCGATAACAGTCATCCATATGATGCTCCCACCCCAGCCATGGGCATCTCGGCCGCTACTCCAGGAGCAGATGCGTACGGAAACGATGATGAAGGTGGACCACGATATGATGAGGGAACACCCAGTCCTTAGATAAAAAATTGGTTGGTTGATTGGTGCTTTTTTTCGTCGGTTCAATCTATTCTACCTATCTTATATCCTACTCGATTTTATTGTCTCTTTTAGGGTTGTTATCCTGCGAGCAAAATGATGATAGAAGAGAACGAGAAAGATTCCCTTGAATCGCGTGCCATATTATTTCAGATTTGAGGCATATGACATACCAGATTACCATTATTATTGTCCACCTGTCAAATTGACAAAAATAAAGTACATTCGCATGCGTTGTACTGTTTGCCCATTGTATGTACTATATGAATGCTGTTCTACTATGATAATCAATTATGATCATTTTATTTTAGTAGTTAATGAAAGCCAACTGCCTACTGCATGCAGCAGACACACTAGATTATACTAGGAGGTAACACCCCAAACAATGTAATTCTACTAATACCCGTCCCTCCGCTCGGACCTGCTAAACGTAGTAAAGACAAGTCGATGACATATACATCCCCATATAAGCCTCCACTAACAAAGAATGAAAGGTGGTTTACATGAAGTTAGCGGGAAACAGCTTTTTGGAGACCGTTCAGTCCCACTTACTGTTGACTTGAGTTACATCCTACAGCATGCCAGGGTGTCATGACCTCTTTTTAGGTCGATACCTGCAGCCCCTTTTTTGTTGTATACAGTACCTTGAGGGGCTCAACATAGTACCTTTGTCCTTTCTTTATGTCCACATTGCAGTCTAGTTCCTCAGGGACAGGTAATTAGTGATGAAAACTAGGGTGTCCAGCTTCCTGAAGAAAGAACAAGACGGATTGAAAGCAAAAACAAAAGACACGTACTCACATGTGCCTGGCCTTCTGGAGCTCAATGTTTAAATCTTTGGTCAAGTTGCCTGCTTGGTCAGCAAGGTGAGCCTTATGGGTCGACACAATAGCTCGCCACGCATGATTGAGCTTGTCTGACAGGAGATTCTTGTTAGTGAAGTTGGGGTTGATTGCAACCTCCTGTTGGCACACCTGGATGGTGTTAACCGCAGCCTAAAGAGACCATCGAAGTTGGTACCCTGCCCACCTTGCCAAAGGGAGGGGAACAGCTTTGACAGCAGGTAGTTGGCTTTGTAGCCATTGGTACCAGCTCATCTGCTGCGTCCAGCACGTCCATATTCAGGTTGTCACTCACAGTGGTGCTCCCTGTCCATGCATTGGCTCTGCCTCACTGGATATACTGCACAAACTCGTCGAACTGCATGGGGCCCGAGTGCCCCTCTACCGGCCCAGACTCAGGCGCTGAGGCGGGGGAGTGCACCCAGACGTACGTCCAGCCCCAGCCATATCTCCTTGTTCTTGTTGTTTTATTCCCTTGATGAAGAGGATACTGACCGCGGGTTACCCTGCTTGTGTGTCTAGACCCAGCCACCCGGCCAACTACGAGATCTATAAGATCCTGGTGCAGGCTGAGAAACCAGATCTCTATGGCAACATTAGCATCACCCAATATGAAGATAAAGGCGACGTGTTGATCTATAATTAGATGAACTGGGTATCTTGGCTCAGCCCATCCAGCTATGCCTCATGACGCAGCTGGACTGACGGGCTGAAAAAGCCAATGATGATAAGCTGCAGTGATTATGAAGGCTTGCAAATTTTGAATTCTTAACCTGCTGATTCTCCATATAACTCGTTGCAATAAGATGATAAGTACATGCGACCACAGGGTGTGGAAAACAGGGCTTCCCGTCCGCTCAGCCGTACTTAAGCCACACGCCGGCCGGTTAGTAGTTGGGTGGGTGACCACCAGCGAATCCCGGCTGTTGCATGTTTTTTTATTTCTTCCTTATAAATGACTTAATGTGCTGGCAAAGGCTTTCGTTATGCCAGGGCTGTATGTTGGGAACAAAATCAGCTGCTTTGCTTCTCTCTAGGCTACGTTTGTAGACGGACAAGAGCCAATCTTGACCGTATTCTATTTCTTAATAGAGTAGAGCAACCAGTCTGGACCCCAATTGAATGCAATCCTCTGTTAGGCAGACAGTGGGCAACACACTAGAGCTGGGAGGTATTCTGCGACCAGGTGGATGTATGCTGAAGACTATTGTGCAACTTCATAGGGGTATGTAGTGAGTGTCATTTCGCAAATAGAAATACCTGATGGTACTAATCCGATGAATGGCGTTCTTAACTCCCCCTTTTCATACTCGGTCGTTTAGAAATTCAGCCCTCCCATCAGCCGTACATTCGAGGAATTCAAGTTGATTCCGTCTCAAAGAAGTAAGCTTTTATTCATAAACCGATACCCATATTCTGCCGTCTGCAAACCAGAGCTCATCTAGTGGTATTACAGGGAGCATCGGGTACAGTTCTGTTAGAATCAAGTCTATAGCACGGAAGTAGCCCAGATATTCCCCTTCTGGGACCGGACTGCTAAGATCGAATAACAGATCCAATACGTAGATCCACGGCTCTTCACTTGTCATAGAATCCATGACAGCTGTATCGACAACCAGGCACACCCCAGAGTTAACACCTGGGGATATCTCCTGCTCTTCCATGTACTCATAGTATTCCCTATATCCTCAGATTAGTCAAGATCAAATATAGTTTTTTTTTAAAAAAAAGGAAATAAGAATGTTTCACTTACTGCTGAATTTGTTGGAAACTGGCGCCTTCTAAATCCGGATTCACATACATTGGCATTAAGAGCTTGTCTTTGATCCTCTCTCCTCCAGCGGCCTCCGCAAGTGAGGCTTCCAGTTTCTCATCGAACTGTTCGTTCCACTGCTCCCAGCGCTGATCATCTGAGTAATCAGTTCTGAAGAAGATGTATCCAAAGTCGTCAAATCCCATTCGTTCTACCGTCTGCACTAGTGGATCGACATTCTTTTCAAAAAAAGTCCGGTTGAGGAACAGACAGACCCTCCCTCTCACGTTCCAGTCGGTGGTGCTCGTGTAATTTTGCGCGGCCAATAATTATGCGCGCATCAACATTCTCGACGAAAATGAAATTTTCATCTATCTCGTGGATTCTCTAGATGGCAAAAAAAAAAAAAAAAAAAAAGGTCTGGAACATATGTCATGGACTCGAGGCTTGACAAAGAGAAGTCTACCTATGTACGGGAACGGTGGAGGCAGAGTGGTGTAGCGAGGATGCGGGTAGGAAAAGCTTGAAGGAAGATCAAAGATATAAATACCTACCTAATACCTATAGATACCTAGGTGCGAATACCACCTGAACCAGACGATCCGCCAGTATGCTACTCCAAGCCTAATAAGGGAAGATTTATTACAATGCCCTGGCTGTTCTAGTTTGGTCTGGACCCTGTAATTTCCGGTATACTTCCCTAGGTACCTATCTACCTGACTTCCAGGGTTGCACTCGAGATGCCCGTTTGGTGGATTATCATAGCAATATTGAAGTTTATGGTGAAGACGTGGATGAGAACAATACGAACATTTATACCTAGGTAGGTAGTATCATAGAGATAAGTACACACCGATACCCCCAACATTTTCTGCAAAATCCCTTAGACTATGGCGGTTAATAAATGACAATACCAGAAGTGACCAAGCTTCTACATCATCCCTTTTCGGTGGACAAGGGATCCATGCTTGGATGAGGGCCGGTGCACTGCATGTCCAGTAGCTGTTCCAGTGGCCGTCGCAGTGGCTGTCCCAGTGGATCCCTTGTGAACTGCCATTCTCTTCCCTGACGGCCTCTATCTGCTTATCAACCAGGGTAGCGAGCTCCAACATTTTCTTGTGCTCTGTCTCCATGGACTAGGCTGCAGCTTCTGTGGCAGCGTGGACTGCTTGTGCAAGTTGGCCTTGGATCTGGCGCTCTGGTGAAGAGCTTCAAGAGGTTAACGCTCTCCTGAGGCGCGGGGCTGCTGCCAGTTCTAGATGTGTCGCTGGCTGTATCTGACCCCATGGCAGGGACGTTGGGGGATGGAGAGGACAGGGAAGGGGGGGGGATTGGTCTCTGTTGGGCGTTTGACAGAGTATACGGAGTAAATCTGGGTGACGGTGAAAAGGCCACGATTGTGCGTGGCTTTTGGAGGGAGAATCGTGGTCTTTTCACCTAGCGCTCCTGACACCACGGCGGTAGCCAAATTAGGCCTAGCGTAACTTCCTATAGTACATCTACCTACACAAGGACAGTCCCAGCGCGTAAATCATACGGCAAAGGTATAAATGAGCCTTGAATCATCTTTTAAATAAAATCCTCAAGTCTTTTTTTTTTCTCTAGAAGCGATACTATTGCTATACTTGACGAAAATTTGATCTCCCACAATGCCAAAGAAAACGCGAGTTAAGCGCACTGAAACCAACTGGAACCTATTCGTTCAGCAGCCAGACACGCAAGTCCACAGCGATCATGCCGATGCAACAAAGCTCTATTTGAAACACATAGATCGCAATTTTCGAAGGTTGGTCTATCTACTTTTCTCACTTGATTCTTTCCAGTCACTTACAAATAATGCCAGGTTTACGCAAGAACTAGACCCACCTGATGCTCAACACTGGCTCAAGAATATCACTTTCAGGGTGATTGAAGGGTTTCTTCGATGATATCTCGACAACCACAACGTGGAATATCGGTCCAGTTTCCTTGTTTTTGCGAGGTTTTTCAGAATGTATTGGGGTGAAGAAATGCGCCGTGAATTCTCTTACGATCTTCGTCGAAACATGACTATGGTATGTACCATCTTAAATCCAATTCAACGACGAATACTTACTATTGAAGCTTGTACGCACCACGCTTACCGATGAGTATGAGCTTGATCGGGGGGGCAAAACACAGCCATCAGTCAACATTGACGATCTCTTATACTCGACCTATCACCTCCTTGCTCTGTGTGATATTGCATTCCCTACTTTTCGCTGCCAAGCACAACTAAGCACGTTACGGAAAATGATGACTTCCACATCGGCACGACCTGGAACATTGGTTGAATCTTCCGGTTATATGGGGGGTAACGATGCCTTGAAATGGAAGGATATTGAATTATATATGGTGAAACATCCCGAAGATCCCACGTGCCAGGTTCTCCTTATGAGAGTCACACACAGACTTAATAAAGGCAAAAGGAACAAAGGCGTACCGTAAGAAGCACAACCCAAATGAGATATGCACTATTCTAACAGAAGCAGACCTGTTTTCACTTACACAGAACGGAACGATAACCTGGGTCTTTGTGTTATTCAGGATATTCTCGAGTATGCCTTTCTCGACAATGCGTTTGCCAGTGAGTATATCACATGCCCCCGAGACATTTGGAACCTCACAAAGGTCCCGGAACACCGGCTTAGTACCCCTGTTCACTTCAAAGAGGCTGTCAAAGAAATCCCAATCTTTAGAAGAGCTATGAAGAATGAAGAGGGCGTTTGGATCACCAACCCATGGCACGCACTGACCTATGGTACAGCGCTAGAATATGAGCAGTCTACAAGCACTTCAGCTGGGTCCAAAGAAAAAGGAACCCTGTACAAATATCTGAAAGGGGCTGCTAGCAATTTAAGTATGGACAGATTGAGCTCAACTGTAATCTGACTATTATACACTAACATGCTACTCTAGGGCATCTGGATGAACATTCAAGGAACGTCATTATGGGCCATCAACAGAGCAGCATATTCGCCTACTATGTCTCTGTCAGAAATGATACTCAATCTGCCTTTATGGAGACACTTTCCAGAGATGCTTTACTGAAGCTTGCTTGCAACTCAAGCCTCACACAGGATGCATCCGCACCTCAGGATCTCACAGATCCACAAAAGAGGTTCCTTGAAAATGACCAGGAGCTCAATCAATTAAAGTGAGAGTGTCAAGGACTTCAGAACAACCTGATTGCAGAATTTCATCAACTGAATAAAGCAAGATATGCTGATGCTAGGCAATATAACATATATCACATCCTTCAAAGGAAAGTTAAGGCCTGAAGGAAGAAGATTCATGACAAGGTGAAAGAACATGTCCACAACAAGTTCTTCGAGAATATTAGGAATCATATCATTGATCAGAACTATCAGGGCAACCCTGTGAAATTTGAATTGGACATGTCGCATATACAGCTGGAAAGAAAGGAGCTCACAGAACTTGAATTCAAGAACAGAGACATTGACACCATTGATGATGCAGAGTTGATTGAAGACTAGATCTGGTACTAAAGTTATGACTATGACTCCACAGACTCCATGTGTGAAGGGCTAAAGCAAGATTTGATTCAATCTAACGATGCCAGATGCTATCTACCAAAAGCTTCAAAGAGAGGAAGAGCTCGTGCCGCTCGACAACTCGTGTAGATATGATGTGGATCAGGGGTGCGGCGTCTGGATATCAGATACTAAAAGGATACCGTAGGATTCATAGGGATCGTGGTGAACGCTCTATATCGATATACTGCTGTCTCTAGTACATCTTGAAGCTCTAAAACGATGTGCTTCCTTTTGCTTGCTTGCTTGCTTGTCTATTACACCTTGTGTTGTCCCAACATCCGTATGTTGGTCCTTCCTCCGGAACATACATACTCCGTATCCGGGACCGGATTATCAGATAATCCACCTGTCCGAAATAGTATATCCTCATCATTATTTAACGTCGCTTGGCAGTCACGTGGTGGGTGACCGCGGCCTCCCGAAGGGCAACCGGACGTGCCTCCCAAGCGTATACTATCTAAAAGGATCTAAATACGTGCGCAACGATCTAAATACATGCTTAAAGGAGACAAATTTGAGCACTATGTGCTGTAGAGTTGGGGAAGTTCTCAGCACTACCCTGGCTGGGGCTTCAAGCGGTAGAAGAACCTGTTTTGCCTCCCTATAGGTGAGAGGGGGAGCCAGTCCCTCTTTCCCAGGAAGATATGTGTTGACTGTACACTACTCTGTGTTTAGGTGGGCCCAGTTTGGGCATATATCCGTAAAGAAGGATGTGTTTTGCACGATGCAGCTGAATTCCTCAGCCCCAGCAGCAGTCCCTAGGAGCCAGTCAATGGTTTTTGCTGGCCCAGCTAGTGTGTGTTTCTGTCTCTCCTTCCAGCGCTTCCTAGTATGTGGGCAGAAGAAGAAATGTACTGGAGTCTTTAGCTTCTTGCAGGAGCAGGTTGCTAGGTAGTCTGCGTGATGGAAGCGTTCATGGTATGCTGTGAAGTCCCCATGTCCAGTGCGGGCTGCAATGAGCCTACCTAGTACCCAACGCGGTAGTTTGTGTTCCTGGGCCCGGCTGCCCTTCGTATGGGGGCAGATGCCCAGGTCTTGGTATGCCTGGGGTGCGTTGCGCATATACGCTGCCTGGGTGGCAGTACGGAGTTGTTGTTTCGCCTCTCGTCTCAAGTATGCCGGGGAGGAGGGGATGTGGGAGCCATCCATGGCTGCTCCCTGCTTTGCCAGCCTGTCTGCCAGCTCGTTCCCTGCAATTCCAGTGTGCCCTGGAACCCAGGAGACTCGTACGGGCCTGCGGGGAGAGGCTAGGCGCCAGAGACAACAGGGGTTGGGTGCCATCTTCTACCTGGCTCTTCCTGCTCAGATGGTGATTACCCATCCCTATTGGCAGAGCCCTAGCCCCAAAGGTTCTGCTGCTGCAAACATCTCTGGAGTTTGCACCTTAAGCTAGCCGCAAGGGCGATAGTATTATGGGTGATACCGCGCCAGGAGGCTCCTGGGGACCTAAGTACAAGTCAGGCATAATACTCTCCCTCTCTAGGCCAACTGACATGCACATCTGTCCTCTCAAGCCACTATAGGGTCTCCGCGGGCCTATCTAGTAGGATATATTGGCGATACCATGTAGCTGCGGTCCAAGTACGAGTTGGAAGAATTTGTTGAAAGTCTGGCAATACCACACAGCCACAGCCCAGGTACAAGCTGGAAATATACCTTTCTAGTGCCTTCTGGTCACCACCACAGTGCTACGGCCCGCTACTTCAGAGAAGTAGTTTCCCATTACTCCTAGTGGTCTCTCACTAGCAGCTGACCATGTCTTGCAGGGGCCATTACCAGCAGCATCCAGCCGGCATGCTGCTAGTAAAGTAGGCCCCTACTAACCTAGCTCAGTTCCCACCATATGCTTTGATACTCTAGAGTGGTGCGCTGTGTCTATGCAGGTAATAGGTGGCTCAGTCTCAGTGTAGGCCTTGCCTTTAACACATCCAGCAACTACCATCCTGCCAGCCTTAACAACTTCCATTACTCCAGAGAGCACTTAGGCTTTGTTCTATCCCTTGCTGAGGCAGGGAAGCCTGCCCCAATCCCAAAGCTAGCTGAACTCAAGGGTGCCCTGTCACTCCACTAGAACAGCTTCGTGTCAGGTGGTTCTCATATCCTAGTATCCCTCAGGCGATCACTGACTCCTTCTGGAGCACCTAGGCATCTTTTAGGTAAGTATCTAAAAGTCTCTCGCGTTGCCTCAACCAGTCTTTCAAAAGGTCACCCTGTAGGGAGGATTTTGGCATATATTTTACATCCCTTGCATGGATGGTGCTGATGATTCCTGATGCTAGGCATTTCCAGAGCTTCAGCCTAGGTGCCATGATTATAAATACTAGATATAAGCTGCTGCTAGTAGGTGGAGCTTGGCATTTTCAGGATCCCGGCCTAGGTGCCATGTTTATCAAGTGACTCAAGCCTAGATATGGACCTCTGCTAACAGCTTTTTCCTCATTCTGACTTTTATCATCAACATACTACTGTTTAGCTAGACTGCTAGTACTTGACTAGCAGTTAAGTTTGCAGCAGCCCATATAGGCATCCCAGCCTGTTATGGTAAGCAGTGGTTGGTAACGAGTTAACAAGGTGTATATGCCAAACACGCCAAACACGCCAAGAAGGCCGCGTGTGGAGCACGTGCCAGAAAAAGCGCACACAAACACCACACCCCTTCTTCCCCAGGTACTGGGGAAGCGCAGCAGGGGTAAAGCGCAGACAGAGAAGGTAATGAAGAAGAAAAGGTAATGAAGAAGAAAAGGTAATGGTGAAGCCGGGAAGATTCCCTCCAACAACTTGTTTCCACATGTAATAATCACGTGTCATGAGCTATTTGGAAGGACAAACTCGGATTTACTATACCCCGCCTCAGCCAATCATAGTACATAGAGCAGCTCATATTCGAGGTAAATCGAACGTCTCCGCTTTATAGTTTAGACAGTTCTTTCTTAGTCACTTATTCAGTTCTAGATAGCCTTCCCACAAGCTTTCCGAGATCTACCCTACAATCAGCACCTTTTCAGCTAGATCCTGAGCTTCTTATTTGCTTCAAGCAACAAATTCGATGCTCGCCTTTGTTGAACATGGCCCAGCGGATCAAAAGATCAGACCTCCAAGAGTCCGACCGTCTTGTATCGGACACTTTCGTTCAAGTATACCGCCTTGGCGACGACAAAGTAGCCAAGGTATGCGACCCGCCTCAACTCTCCGAAGCGGAAGCAATGCGCTATGTTCGTCACAACACATCGCTACCGGTTCCTAAGATTTATGACGCTTACCTTGATGAATCTTCGGGTTGCGGGATCATCGTCATGGAATATGTCAAAGGCGACGTCCTTAGGGATGTCTGGGGACATTTAACGGGTGAACAACAGTCGACAATCTTGCGGCAACTTGAAGGATACTTGACCGAGTTACGATCCGTTCAAGGCCTTTTTATTGGCCCTGTTGATGGCTCTTCGTGTTATGACCCAATTTTCAGCGAAGAATCTGGAGAGTTTGGGCCCTTTAAGTCAGAAGCAGAGTTCAACGAGGGACTAGTTAAAGCAATGAAACTCTTGCAAGAAAATACCTGGGTAGACCAGGTTGCCAAGTTTGTGAGGGCTATACCTCCGCACGGCATTGTCCTCACGCACGGTGATCTCTCTCCAAGGAACATCCTCATACGTGGAGATCAGGTCGTGGCGATTTTGGACTGGGAATTTGCCGGATTCTATCCGGAATACTGGGAATATATCAAGGCGCTTTTCTATCCTGACTGGCAAAGTGAGTGGATTATGAGTGGCAGTGTGGATAAGATCCTCCAGCCCTGGCCGCTTGAGCATGCAGTTCTATTACATGCAGAGCAAGTAGTTCAAGGTTGGCTATAGTCTTCTGCTGGTATGGGGTTTATTAGTTGGGTTCTTTTTCCTGCTCATATTCGGCCATAGTTTCAATGCCTTTGCTTCGCTAGTGCTTGTCGTTGAGGAATTTAAATTCCATCTTTTTCTAGATACATATTCCAGAAAACTACAAAGAAGGAAAGAATCTAAGAAAATATAAGGAAAGAAGACCTAATGTAGATAACTAAACACAGAGAACTAATGAGGGCAAAGGAAAGTTATGCCTTAAGGCAATTATTGCCGCTGAGATCTTCTGCTAACATGGCACGTGGCAATTGATATTATGGTCTCGAACAAACAATCAAGTACAATACACTAAGTTTCAATCAACAGAGGAGCTATCCTAAAACATACCTCACCTTGACCAGCAAGATAAAGCCACACAAGACACGCGCAAGAAACAAAAAAAGAGGCGCCAGTGCTGCAAGTATTCGACATCAACCAAACGAAGGAGAGAGTGTAGCCAAGTGACCCATGTGTTCTGCCCAGTGATACTTTGAAGGCCTGAATGGATCAAATTAATTGCCCTAGCTTCCGCTATAGGTTCCTGCATTGGATTGGGAACTATTGGTGTTTTCCTGTTGCTCATTTAGAGAAGGCTCAACCTGGCTTTCCCATTCAGCACTTGTGCCTGGTGGGATAAGTCCCTTTTGCTCAAGCCTGTTGAGCACTGCCACTGTCCAACGCTGGCATTGCTGTGGTGGGACAGCTTGGGCAGTGGCCTGGACTTTGTTGACTTCACTAGCAGGAATAGTGCAGATAAATAACTTGATACTTATTCTGTGACTGTCAAACTGTTTGCCTGCTTGTATTTAAAGTGTGTAATTCATTTATTGAGTTGGGCCACTAGTGACATAATACCATGTACTTATATTTGAGTCAGAAGGGCAGAGAATAAGTATCTAATGTAGGGCCTCACTGGGGTTCTATCAATGCCCAAATCCAACCCAGACATTAAGCTGAGACATAATGGCTTACTTTATTTATTAGATATACACTTTGAGAGTGTGTTCTGTACAAGGGAGGCTGATATAGGGGTGATTTTAGTGATAATGAGTCAGTTCTCAAAAAGAAGGGCAACAAAATTGCTCAAAAACTTTGAATGCCCGCAGATGCTTTTTGAATCCATCTCTTGAGATCTTGTACATCTTTATATTTAACTTGGTGACACATAGTAAGTGCCCTAAGGAGACAGGCCCTAAAATGGTCGAGGAGTCATTGTTTTATAGATTGCTTCCAAGTCGGGGGCTATTGGTTGTCGCATAATGCCATTCCTGATGCCGTATTTGAACAGCGACATCACCAGTGACAGTCGCAGAAGCTAGTACTATCACCCTCATCAGCCATGGCCTTCGGAGGCGAATAGGAGGATATGGAAACGTAAGCGCCAGGTCTCAATAACGCCATGGCTGACGCACAGATCTGAGAGGGAAATGCCTATTCAGTAAGTAAGCGCCGAGTCGAATTCCTTCGAAAGATATGAAGTGAAGTTTGAGATAGGCATCACGAGCCAAATATCTTCCAACCACAGAGGCGCGAAAATAGCATGGAATCAATCCCGCGTCTAATCCACAAGGCTGCAACATCTCTTCCTGCTGTAATTAGCCCTCCTCGTTTGAAAAATTCCATGCTCGAGGAAAGATTGAATGCTATTGCCCAACCAAACCGAATGGCGTAGAAAGATTATTCCCTAAAATAAGAATTTCGTCAGCATCAACTACCTGAATGATAAAGAAATATAAGCGCTGATTAAAATATAGCATAGCGCCTTGTTTAAGTAGTACTGCTTAGTAGCTTACTTACATCATTTAATCCAACTTATTGAATTTGACTTGTATTATTTCAATCCTAACGATATTCTCCTCACACCGGGAGAAGGACGTCGGTTTTTAACCTGATAATATCTAATTAGGGCGACACTGCGGGGAAACCGACGATCTACGACCGAACAAAATATCTGGATGGGGCAGATCTTCAATATCAATATTAATGCTGCCCGACTCGTCGCAGGCACTTTCAAGGTCTTGGGAGGTACCTAAAGGAATAACTGTTAAGCAAGATCGCTTGATGACAAGGCGTTGTAGATCTGTACGTACTTCGCTAGGCGGCAGGATAACGTTTTTCGTCTTGGGGCTGTTAAGAGTCCTAATTGGAGGCGCCGATGTTTGATGGTTTGAATAAAATTTGGGCTTCTTATTCACGGGAACGCATTCCCCGCGGTCAATGCGTCGTACCATGGTGTTGCCGAGTGGGATTTCAAGGTCATGGGCAGGCGGAGTATATGCATAAAAAAAAAAAAAATTTTTGGTAATATGAGGTTTCGGAGCACGAATAATTCATGGGGTCCGAGGGAATTAAAGGAGGGGAAATGGATAAGAGAATATAATTGCTTGTTGTAACTCATTCCCTTAGTTTGTAAATGGGTCAGAATGCCAATAGAGTATCACTGTTCCCGTGGAGCGTTAATCTGCCTTCTTGTTGAGGGTTGTACTCCAGTATACCTGTATCGCGTCGGAACTCCTTCCTGGATATTGCTCCGAGAATAACCTTGCCACCTCTGACCAAGGCCGACTCCCGTCTTTCCTCAGCTTTAGCAGAAGGTCAGCCTCTTCTGTAGACCATGGAATACCCTTCCTTGAGCTTCCCTGGGCCTCCCTGCAATCACGCTCGTGGGGTGGACTCGAGCGGCCGATTTCCCGCGCATCTTCGTCTTCGCATGCTGTTGCGAAGAGTCTGATATGCAGCGTGGTAGAGCGCCTTCAAATAGCCACGAAAGAAATTGTAAACGCTCGTCGAGTGGTAGAGACATGAAGTGAGAACGAAGCGCGATAAAGGAATGCTTCCTTGGCGGCACCGTAGAGGGAACTCGAAGCCGTTTGCGAGCTTGCCCATCTGATCGTTGCGTCTTCCGCTTAGAGCTCTTGGTCTGTCCACCGACGTGGTAGTTCCCATGGGCACCATTAGGGTCGGGATCAGTGTCGTGTTGGGAGGGGTGCAGCTGATGATCATGGATTTGAGGGTGGTTACTTGTCTGAATATTACCATTCTGACCACCAGCCCTCTTGCTGGAATCTCGATGATGGTCAGGTGGGCTGTGGAGAACGGGTGGAGGGTCAGGATATGGGCAAGCCATCTCTGAATTAACGAAGCTGTCTGCTTGTGGGACAGATTGCTGGAGGTCGCTATCCTCCCAAGGCCCGTGATTGGCAAGGATTGCCGGGTCAACGGGGATGTCGTCCTGTGCATCTGGAAGCCTGAAGAACCCTTCTAGACTCTCGTCTGAGCTAGATGTACTGGGAGACGATAGACCATCCTCAGCAGAATCTCCCCGAAAGGCGGGCGGCGCGATTGGGACACCAGTGTCGTCTTGAAGATCGCCACGGGAAATTGGATCCGGACCTGAGATATAAGGCTCTGAATCGTGTAGAGACGCTGCGCTATGCTTAGGATTCTCCGAATACGTATTCGGTTGAGGTATAGATATTTGCCGTGGTTGGAATTGGGAGGTCAATGATGTACAAGGCTGAGCGTTCGCACTGGTATGCACGCAAACTTCGGCCGGTGGCCGAGCAGGGAGATGATGCTTGGGAAGTGGCAAGGTGTTTGGAAAGGAAGTATGATAAGGCTTGGGGCGGGAGAGCTTTTGGGTTCTTGGGTTGTATGGATTGGGTGATTTGTGTGGTGAGAATAATGGTTTCCTGTGAGGGGGAGCCCATGGCTTGAAGTTGTTCATGTGAAATGTAGGGAGCATATTATAGGAAATAGAAATGATTTAGGGTATATTGCGACAGACAGGATATTGGAAAGAGGAAGAGCATGGAAGCTGAAGGGGACAGTGCGGGTTGCGGGAGAATCGAATTGAGATGCTGCAACTTTTGCGAGTTCGATTACCCTCCTTATACTTGCTCTCTGTCCGTTAAATCCACTATTCCGCGTTTCTCCTCGGCAGAACGGACGAGGCGGATTTCTCTCGTCCGCAAAATCTCGTCTCGGTTTGCTGACGTGCCCATCTTCATCTACGGGTGACGCCTGGAGGCCGAGATCCGGTGCCCTGCGCCAATCGCATCTGGGAATTGCAATTCCAAGCCTCGCATGCCAAACATACCGAAATAGAAGGAATGCAGCAATTTCGCTATTGGCTGGTAAGCAACGCGAGGAGACACAAAGGAATTAATCCTGGTGGGGTCGAGAGACGGCCGTGGAGGGGAGAGGTGCAACCCGGTTCCCGTAGGCGTCACTGATATGCTGCAATCCAGACCTGATGGATAACCAGGAAGTTGCCTTTCCCATATTGAGTCTTGGGAGCCCGGCCGAAGAAGCAATTTATGAGACTTGAGATAAGAAAACACAGCAAGGTAGCTGAGGACCCAAGTGTCCTCGAGGGAAAGTCCAAATGGGATGGCATCTGCCAGAAACTCGAAAGTCGCCGATCAGCTATCGGACGACGTGTGAAAGGCCCCATCTGCAATCTTAAGCAGCTGCACAGCATCATAGGTAAAGTGGATAGTTCAATTTCCAATAAAGCGAGAGTTACAAGGTCCTAATGTCTCAACCGTCCAGATGACCTGTCGGCGACGCCGTAGCTGAAGGGGGCCAAGAGACGAGATGGACAGCGCCATACCGGAAAAGGGAAATCGTCGGGTAACGCGGCATCTTGGGAAGGGGGCAGTGCACCGGGGAGAGGGGAAAAGAGAAGAGAAAGTGCGTTGTCGTTCGAGGGAGAGGTGTCGAGTTTATATAGATGGAGTGGAGGCGTTGAGGCGGCCAGAGAACGGTGTAAAAGCGGCGCGAGGCCGCGCGATACCCAAAGCGGTCGGCACTATACTACAACAGTCACATGCCCACACATAGTAGGCGGTAGCAGGTGGCAGAAGGGCGGTTCAATGAGGGCCGTTTCTGGCGCCCCGCTAACCGGCACAACATATACCTGTATAATCAATAGGTGTGATGATGTTAATGCCTGTAACGTAAGGCAACTGTGATGACTAAACTAGTCACATGACTCACAACGGATATTTCTCCCCACAATACCTAACTGACCCCTACGGTCTTTTAGATAGTACACGCTTGGGAGGCACGTCCGGTTGCCCTTCGGGAGGCCGCGGTCACCCGCCACGTGACCGCCAAGCGACGTTAAATAATAATAACTAACTAACTAACTAACTGACCCCTACGGTAACCTTCGGGGTCGCGCGTATTGCGCGACCCTGCCAACCACCCGAGCACCGATTTTAGAAATCCCCCCTTCTAGCTTCAATATCTCAATGAATTCTATAGTATCTGGCTTCAAAATATATTTAAATCAAAGCTCTACTCTTCTGCTTGGGCCCTAGCACGCCGTTGCCTTCGTATAATAATTCCTCGTTGAATACACACATCCAACAGCTCCGGTAGGCAGTGCTTGTATTTAGCCCTCCACCTTTTTATTTCAGCCTGCTCATTGATATTTGCTGTATTTTGTTTTATAGCTTCAAGTTCTGAGCTTGATACTATACCTCCCTTGCGAACCCTGCATCTAGAGGCCTGTGATTGAGCTGCGCGGTCCCTAGCAGCCTTAATATACTGGTCAAGCTCAGCTTCGATAGCAGCTGAATATGATGCCAGCATACTACCACCATGAATAAGCAGCTCTAGACCCTTATTGAATTCATCCTCATCAGTATCATGAATCTCCGATATTCTGTCACCAATCTCCCTAAATTGGTTGGCTTTTTTTGGTGTACTACCCCAGGAATCAACATCATTGTTATTATTATTATTCTTCTTCCATTTTTGAGAGCATTTTCCAGTCTAAGACTATGCATGCTCTACCCTGCTCCAATGAGGCAAGGATTTAGTTCTGATACCTAAATACATGATTGGGCTGGCCATGGTACAGGTAGAATGTAAAAACTCACAGAGAGGGGAGAGATGTACAGAAATATTGCAAGTGGTTATAACTGACAGATGATTAACAAAGTATGATGCAGGAAACATGATAGTATGATAGGATATATGGAAAATATATAGTAAATACATGAAATTCAATAATTGGCAGATAAATAGGAGACATAAGCAAGAGCTATATTTTTCTTTTCTTTTCTTTTCTTTTTTTTTTTTTTTTTTCTCCCTTTTAGCTTCCAGCTAAGGTTAGTAGCCACCTTCTAGTGGCTATCTTTGTAGATTTTAAGTATGCCAAAAGCTGTTTTAGCCCTGTGGAAGTGTTGAATAGGTAAGACAGAGTCTGGTTTCTCTGGGGAAGGCTAAGTATAGTGTCTTTTCTCTCTCTAGCATATGCTGGGCATGCCATAAGCAGATGGTAAGGGGTCTATCTTTGCTGGTATTAGCAGTTAGGGCAGTCTTCTGTATTGTAGTCTGGTAGTCTGACTAAATAAGACTTAAAGTATCCATGCCCTAGCTTCAGCTGGGTGATTGTAGACCAAAGTTGCTTAAGAAGTTAGAGCTGATTTAGTTTCTATTTAGGCCTATTGGCAAACTGAAGATAATATTGGCTAGCTTTATTTTTAGCTAGCTGCCAGTCATGCTCCCATTCTTTTAAAGACCTAGCTTTTAGATCTCTCTTCATATAGGTATATGAGAGAGGGGCCTGAGAGATAGGTTCCTGCCATTCTGCTCCATACTTGGCAGCTTCATCTGCCTTTTCATTCCCATAGACTCCTTGGTGGCCTGGGACCTAGTGAAGGTGGATCTCTAGGTGAGGATATGCCTGGAGTAAGTCTAGTATAGCCTGAGCTATTTTTCCTACTCTAGATTCCTGATCTAGTGGTTTCTGAAGCTTCTGTAATGCAGCCTGACTATTGGAGAAGATCCACACCTCTTGGAGAGCTATTTGGTGCTGGGCCTGCTTCCTAGCTAGTAGGATAGCTTGATAGATAGCATATAGCTCTGCATCAAATACCTCACATTGGGTCCTTAAGTTCTATGCCTGAGAGTTCTGAACCTTGAAAGAAGAAGTAGAACTAAAGATCCCAGCCCCATTAGATCCTTTCTGTGATTGAGAGCCATCTGAGTAGATAATGAGCTTATTATTGTAACGGGCCAGAGCCCGTCCTGGATCACGTGCAACCACGTGCCCAGCAGTCTATCTTGATGTGGATATACTATTTCGGACAGGTGGATTATCTGATAATCCGGTCCCGGATACGGAGTATGTATGTTCCGGAGGAAGGACCAACATACGGATGTTGGGACAACACAAGGTGTAATAGACAAGCAAGCAAGCAAGCAAAAGGAAGCACATCGTTTTAGAGCTTCAAGATGTACTAGAGACAGCAGTATATCGATATAGAGCGTTCACCACGATCCCTATGAATCCTACGGTATCCTTTTAGTATCTGATATCCAGACGCCGCACCCCTGATCCACATCATTGGTTATGAGCCCGGACCTGCCATAACATCGTCCTAACCGACCTTTGGCACTTCGGCGGATCTATACGAGCTTAACCGCTATATAGAGCCATCTGGAAGATCATATATAAAAAGCCTTGCCCTCGATAACCTACCCTACATATCGCAGGCCAACGATATCGTCAGTGGACTTTACTGAGTTGCGAGTACGTTACCGTGGAGGATTTAATAAAGGATCTGGGAAGCCTAAGTATGGCGGGTGAACCAATAATTGGAGATACTGGATCTCCTGCAGGGGCTAGCACGCCCAGAATAAGTGCAGAGGCTAGTATGCCTAGATCAGAGGCAGGGATGCCTAAGGAACAATCTGCAGAGGCAGGGATGCCTAGAGAATATCCAAAGAAGAGAAGGAGTCCTACGGAAGAGAAGTCAATCAAGATATACCCCTTTTCCATTGAGAAATTGACTGAAGAGAATGCCCAATATTGGTTTAATGCAATTGAATGGCAAATGAAGGCTCAATTCTGCTGGGAAGCAATAGAATATTGCAAAGAGGCTGGGCAAGCAGCATACAGTCAAAGTGTGAAGGAAGATAAGGGATGGTATAGGCTAGATTTGAAGGCCAGAATGATTGTTCAACAAGGACTCAAACCAACAACCATGCTTGAGGTTAAAACATTTGAGAATGTCAATTTAATTTGGGACTACCTGAAGAAGACCTTCTTGAAATCCACAAACACACGGAAGGCTATGAAATTGATGAAGATGGCCAATTGGATGTGGGATTCAGAGAAGATGAATGAGAAAGAAGCCCTGTGAGAGATTAAGACACTGGCAGATGAATTCGTGGATATGAACAACAGCCGGAATGTTGATATTGAGGAATTGGTCATGATATGGTATTTGCGTGGGTTAGGAAGCAAATATGCTACCCTAAAGGATACAATCATGAGCTCAAATGCCACTCTCAGTGTTGATTATGTGGCTAGCCAAGTTGAAGACCTCATGATAATGAGACAGGGTGAAGAAAAGCATGAGAAAGGCTCCTGAGCCAGTGAGAAAGGAATCAAATATTTCAACTGCAGGAAGTATGGGCATAAAGCATTTAATTGTCTAGACAAGGTGGAACACTCTGATTCAGACCAACCGTGAGAAAGACCAAAGACCTCAAATTCACAAAGATCTGGAAGCCGAATTCAGAAGTATGGCAAGGGCCATAGGAAAAAGAAGTCCACTAAGCAGAAGGGCTGAGTGGCAGAAGAAACTGAAGATATGGTCAGTGAATTAGATTCAGTTGAAGAATCTGCTGGGTATGCTAAAGAGCATGCATCTCGTACAACAGACAAGCAGTCTGATATTAGATCCCAATGATGTTTTGATAGTGGAGCAACATCTATGTCCACTGGGAACTGAGAGCTATTTGAATTCCTAGATAATCGGCATTGTGGGAAATTAGGCATCATGAGTGGAACCTCAATGCCAATCAAAGGCCAAGGAATAGTTCGTTTTAAACTGCTGAACGGTATGGTAGTTAGATTGGGGAATGTGATATATGTCCCTGGTCTTGCGGAGAACTTATTATCCTTGGAAGTGCTGCATTTAGCTGGTTATGAAACACAAGGATCTAAGAGAGGATATGAAATCAGAAAGGATGGCAAAATAGTTGCTTGAGGCAAATGTGAAGGGAAAACAACTTACCTGGATTCAGTTGTGAGCTGTGATGCTTTAAAGCTAGGGCCTAGCATAGGGAAGATGCATCATTATGCAAGTATGGCCATGGAGACTCACAGTACACTGGATAGGAAGAGAGAGTTGATCCATAGATGCCTTGGACATCCTGGAAGAAAGAGATTTAATGATTGCGTCCATGATATGGGTCTGGATGAGCTGAAACTCCCAAAGGCAGATCCTGAACTAGAGGATAAGTGTGAGATCTGCATGAAATCCAGACAAGTGAAGGGACAGAGCCATAAGAAGGTCCCAAGAGCAAAGAAACCATTGGCACAGGTCTATATGGATTTTTGGGGACCCAACCGTGACAGCATGGGAGATGAGAGATATTATATATCCTTGATTGATGATTACTCAAGGTTCTCATGGCTGTATATTATGATTGATCGGAAAGCTGAGACTGTGATGAGAACCCTAAATTTATGGATTAGGAGGGTCGAGTGACAGTCTGGAAGAATGTTATTAGTGATCAGGACTGATAATGCCAGGGAATTCAGAGCTTTAATCCCTGAGATGGATAAAAGAGGGATTGAAATGGAATTCATTGAGGCAGAGACACCACCACAAAATGGTGTGGCAGAGAGGTTCAACCGATATGTCCTTGAGATCACATGAGCATTATTGATTGATTCTCAGATCAATAAGAGATATTGGAAATATGCTGTGGTGACAGCTAATTACCTGAGAAACAAGACAACCTTGGTGAAGGGCTCCACGGATATAAATGATGATGAGGATGGTGCTAGGGATAAGACCCCATATGAGCTGTGGTACGGACATCAGCCAGATTTATCATGTTTGCGGACATGGGGATGTCATGTGTTATATTATCACAAACCAGACAGCAAGCTGGAACCTCAAGTGGAAGAGGGAACCTTTTTGATGTATGGGAAAAGCACCAAGCAATATTATGTGTTGCCAAAAGGAGGATCTGAATTGAAGCTTGTCACAAGCCCAGTATTTTGGGAAAGGCATAGGGGACATGTGGCAGATATGGGAAAGCTGCGGCAAGCACCTATTGAAGAGATTAGCTAAACCCTGCCTACATCTGTATGGGGCTATACTGGAGGAGGTATACGCACAAGAGATGCAGATGGGAATGTGATTGTGACTGGAGCTGGAGGTCCAACAGCAACTGCAGATATCACATGTGAGAATGCTAGCAAGAGGTTTAGCAACCAAGAGGAGATAGGGGGTGGTGCCCAGGATAAACACCAGGGAGGAGCGCCTCCCAGAGATAAACATCTAGGAAGAGAGCTTCCTAAAGATGGAAACCTAGGAGAAATGTCTCCTGAGACAAATCATCAAGGAGAAGAGTCTCCTAATGATAAACCCCAGGGAGAAGAGTCTCTCACACCGCGAGTTTACCCTGTGGAGGTGAATATTGAAGACCAACAACCTGCTGAACCAGCAGAGGTTATGGAGCCTACTGGCCAATCAGCAGAACCCCAACCAGAACCTGAACCTGTATGACGATCAGAACACCAACGGCAGGTATCACAAGCTTTCACTGAACACTAAGCCACTGAACGAATATATGGCTGCAAATGTAAAGCTGAAGGGGAGCAAGATATGGATGTGGAGTGTCCAGCTCAACGTCTGCAAGCACATTTAGCTAGGTTAGCAGTTGCCAGTGAGCTAATGTTATCTGATTGGGAACACGAACTTGCAAATAAGGCAGCAGAGAAGGCTGGAATCCAAATACCAAAGACATATGCTCAAGCTATTAATGACCC
Organism: Monascus ruber; assembly: GCA_002976275.1. Classification (NCBI taxonomy): domain Eukaryota; kingdom Fungi; phylum Ascomycota; class Eurotiomycetes; order Eurotiales; family Aspergillaceae; genus Monascus; species Monascus ruber. Next base: position 1,211,188 of record PSNO01000007.1, on the reverse strand, counting down.
AATATATGGCACGAAATGGAAGGAGGCAATTCATTAAGAACTCACGAATCTGATCCAATTCAACACCTGGAAATTAATCCCAAGGAAACAAGCAAATGGGACGATATCATCATGCAGATGGGTGTTTGACGTGAAGATAGGCATAGATGGCAGAGTTGAACGTTTCAAGGCTCGCCTAGTTGCCCGTGGAAATGAACAATCAGAGGATGATTTTGATGACACCTTTGTCCCTGTTTTCCGCTTGGACAGTCTATGAATATTGGTAGCCATTATGGTTAAGCATAGGATGAAAGCTCACCTGCTGGATGCCATAAATGCTTTTGCAGGATCTGATTTGGACAAGCCTAATTGTATGATAATACCAGAAGGCTTACAGGACTTTGACCCTGAGATAAATAAGGATTTAGTCCTAGAACTTCAGAAGTCAATCTATGGTCTAAGACAGTCAGCAAATCTATGGAATAGGAAGATCACCGAATTCCTAGTCAAGATAGGTTTCATGGCTTCAACGGCAGACCCCAGCATCTTTACCAACAGCCATGGAATCATCATTGCACTATATGTGGATGATATCCTAGTAATTGGGAAAGAGTTAGCTGAGATTGAGGCAATTAAGGAGAAGCTAAAAAAGTTCCATCTAATGCATGATATGGGACAAGTTGAAAAGCTTCTGGGAATCAGATTTACCTGGAAAAAGGACTCCATCCAATTAGATCAAGGAACCTACGCGAAGCAGATCCTTGAGGAGTTTGGCATGGCAGATTGTAAACCTGTGATGATGCCAATTAGTCCAAGCATGCAACTTGATGATCTGGACAACAAACACCGTCTTAAATATAAGGACCACAAATTGTTTTGACAAATTATTGGGAGGTTGATGTTTTTAACAATAGGCACATATGCTGATATAGCCTTTGCTGTCAACCATTTATCTCAATATCTGGCAGAACCATATGATGTTCATCTTACAGCAGCCAAGCATATCCTACACTATATTAAGGGAACATTAGGATACGCGATAAAGTCTAGTGCAAAGGGGAGAGATGGACTTACTGGGTACGCAGATTCAGCATACGCGAATTCAACACAGAAACGCTCAACTAGCGGGTTGATATTTATGTTGAATGGCATGCCAATCAGCTGGTCCAGTTGCAAGCAGTCTATAACCACCCAAAGCACAACTGAAGCTGAATATATGGCTTTAGCTGAAGCCATGAAGCAAGCTGTGTGGATACGCCATTTCCTCCATTCTATTGGCAAGAGTCAGTACAATGCTGGTCCAACAATGATTTGTGAAGATAACATGGGAGCTTTGAAACTCGCAGACAATCCTGTCTATCACCCCAAGACCAAGCATATAGCTGTACGATTCCACATTATACAGGATCATATTGCTAGTGGGGAGATTAAGCTCCAATATACTCCAACAGACCAGATGATTGCTGATGGACTGACCAAGGCCACCAACAAGGAAATCCACAGACGGTTTGTTGAAGCCATTGGGATGGTAAGGTAGAGTTGGACAAGTGGATTCAACATCTAGACATTCAAACATTCATATGTCAGTTCAACATGACGTTTTGGGACCCATTTAAATTGGTACTTGATGGGGTCCATTTGCAGTTTGATATCTCGTTCTGTTTTTGATGTTTTGCATGTTTTATTCATTGATATATGTTTTGCTTTGAAATGCTAGGTTGGAGATCGTGTCGAACGAAGGGGAGTGATGAGGATATACTATTTCGGACAGGTGGATTATCTGATAATCCGGTCCCGGATACGGAGTATGTATGTTCCGGAGGAAGGACCAACATACGGATGTTGGGACAACACAAGGTGTAATAAGCAAGCAAAAGGAAGCACATCGTTTTAGAGCTTCAAGATGTACTAGAGACAGCAGTATATCGATATAGAGCGTTCACCACGATCCCTATGAATCCTACGGTATCCTTTTAGTATCTGATATCCAGACGCCGCACCCCTGATCCACATCAAATAATAACATAACATAACATAACATAACCATTTTCGTTTCTGCTTCGGAATAACAAGCAAGAAAGGACAGAAATAGCTTATGCAGTCCCATGTCAATTGTCGGTTTTGACGAGTTCGAGCTGACTTGGCATGTCGATTAGACTGCAGACCAGGGAGTGCAAGCCTGGATGCTTATCTGTTTCCTCGGCGAAGTGTCGAGGATTGATTGGGATTTTCGGGGAAAAGACACATCCACTTTCGGAGAAAGAAAAGGATCTCGGAAGCCGGATGATAAGACTTAACGTTGCTACTAATATCGACTACTATTATCTGGTAATATTGTATCTTCGCCAGTTTGGCTTTTTTCTTCCTCGTCGAGAGGTTGGAGTAGGACGTACACCGACGGATACACCCTAGACGCTGCATATTATACAGCATGTCGGTTCCTGTTCTGGACATTCCAATGTAAATACTAGCCGCAATAATCACATCGCAGTATCACGGACATTCTAACCCCCACCTACAGTGAGTCAACGGTGACGGCCGAAGATGTGGTGGCATTGTGCAAGAGAGCCGGCCTCGATGTTTCCCAGACCTTCGCGGAGACTTGTCGTCCTCTGATCGCTGCACTGGATGGTTGTGCGCAGACGGTCATTGCACGAGATGGTCAGAAAGCTCTGCTAGATTCAAAAGGAAAGAAGGCCACTTGCTAACGTAGAAAGACAGACTACATTTCCAGACCTGATGAGGCTAGGTATGTACGCCAGGACATCGATACTTCGATAGATCCCAGCGTCGATGGTGGGGGATGGGCTACAAAGGTGAGGTGTCTCTCCTGTAATCAGATAGAATTGACAGATCGTGAACGGGAAACTGACGTTTTAAGACAGGCTCGAGTGATCTCAACCCGTCCGCAGAATGACTTGCTAGCTGGCCGCACAGTTGCTTTGAAGGACAATATTGCGCTGGCCGGCGTAAGGTGTACCAATGGCACAGATCTTGCTGGTTGGGAGCCTGATCTCGACGCAACTATTGTCAAAAGGATCTTAGACTCTAGCGGCACGATTCTTGGGAAAGCAGGTAAGATGGTAATAGAGTGTTCGTCCCGCTTAAGACTGACCGACTGCTATTTCTCAGCCTGCGAAAGCGGATGCTGGAGCACCGTCAGCGATACCTCCATTACAGGCCCTGTGCGCAACCCATATAACCCCGGTTATAGCTGCGGAGGATCAAGCAGTGGAAGCGCAAGACTAGTTGCTGGCGGAGCAGTTGATATGGCAATTGTAGGTCCAAAAGAAAAGACGACCCCCAATCCCAGAGAATCTCAACACGTCTAATTGGATGATACTACTCCCTGCAGGGCTGCGATCAAGGCGGCTCGATCCGTATTCCCGCAGCAGCCTGTGGCATCGTCGGACTGAAACCAACTTGGGGTCTGGTGCCGTATACAGGCATCCTTGGAGGAGCAGCCGTGATCGACCATGCGGGCCCCATGACGAAAACAGCCGTAGACTGTGCTCTGATGCTAGAAGCCATTGCTGGCCCCGATGGGATTGATGATCGCCAGCCGGCCATCCAGTTCTTTCAACCAACCAAGTATCATGCAGAAGTCCATAAACACCTGCAACAAGCAGGCTCGGCTCCCTTGTCAGGCATCAAGATCGGCGTGCTCGAGGAGGGCTTCAAGCATCCTCGACAGGACGAGCATGTGTCGAAGGTAGTCCGTGACAGCATCGAGAAACTCCGTGAACTGGGCGCGGAGATCCAACAATGCTCCGTGCCAGAACATCGAGATATGGAGCTCGTGTGGATGTGCGCGTTGCCCGCTTTCTCCGGCACGCAAGGCCTCGTTCTCAATTCCTCCGAGCGCAAACAGCTAGCCTTAACCGAGCCCGCGGCATTGGGAAATGGAAGGCTAGACCAGGCAACCTTCGACAATCTCGGTGCGCCAGGGCAGAATCTATACCTCAGATGGCTCTTCCTCAAGGAAAAATACGGTCCAGCTCTGATCAGTCGGTGTACTAATCTTCTGAGGAAATTAAGTGTACGTACTATGTGCCTTCTCATACACCGTCCATCAATCCGTTTACCGACTTTCTCTGTATAGGACGATTACGACGCTGCTCTACAGGAAGTCGATGTCCTAGTCATGCCTACCACGCCCGTCCCTCCATGTAAGATCTTTTCGTCGAGGGCAGAGGGAAATCTGGCCGACAGACTTAAGCGCACCGTTGGAATCACTTCTAACACGGCACCCTTTGATGGTACGTTTTGAAATTCGGACCCCAATGAAAAGAATATGTATATTGCTCGATTTTGGACACTAACAGACACGACGATTCAGCTTCCGGACACCCTGCGCTGAGCATACCTGTAGGCTTCTCGCCAGCAATAGAAGACCCTTCCGTGTTGTTGCCGGTGGGACTGCAGATTGTCGGGCGTAAATTTGACGAGCTGTTTCTTTTGAAGATTGCTGCGTCTTGGGAGAAGAAGTATAATTGGAAGTCCAAATAAAGTTTTTCTTTTGGAGAGCAACAGCAATACACATCGTTTCCGTGTAGCTATTTAAATGCGAAGGATTTATTGATTATTTCTTTCTAAGGATTTCTATCACATAAAGAAGTATACCGGTAATCTTTACCATCTAAGAAGTGGCTGAATGGAGTCAAGGCGCTATGTGATCCAGCTGATATCTTCATACTCGTAATTAGAGTTCATGCGCAAAATACGAACTACATATCTTCCAGGAAGATGAGCCAACAGCTTTGAGGTTGTCCAGGGTCAGAATGGTTTCAAACATTGGGTAAACGAGCGATCCCAAATCATAGCAGGATCGTATTATATTTTATATGACGGTGTCCTCAAGTCACATTAACATTATCTATAATGTCTATTTTTATGATCGTTGACCATAGAGCGCTCCTTGAACCGAGCGTGTATCGTCTATCACAATGAAACCCCAACTTTTAGTAACCCCGAAGGCCTCTCGAGATGTCAGATGCATGCTACTACTGCTCTCATTGTCGTCAGGTCCGTTTTGGCAGCATGTCGCATCATCGTCAACCTAGACCCTTGGCAAACAGGTAACTCCAAATTTTTAGCAGCCGCTCCTTATGCCATCACAATTGAGTGGATGAACCCCTCAAAGACATGGCTTAAAAGCGCTTGGTTCCTGGCCCTCCTGAGTCATGGCTCTGGGCATTCCGCAAGACGTCAGGAGGGGATCAGAAGTATAGGAAACACAACACAAAAGGGCTAATGTTGATGTGTCAATTCCTGTGGCAAGTTAGAAATTGTCTACACTGAAACAGGAAAAACAAAAAGAAAAAAGATTAACGTACACTTGCAAACTTGCTTCGCGCGCGGATTTGGGGTCCATAGAAAACGAGAACCCATGGCACCACTGTCAATCCAATACCCTAATTGTTTTGCAATACTGGTCAGAAAGAAAGATCAAAAGAAAAGACAAGAAATGGTTTCATACAATCCCACCCAGCAAGCTTGAAGCGGCTGGAAACCCAAGATTGTTAAACAGGGCATTTGTGACCAGAGGAAATACACCAGCCAGCATGTTTCGACCTGTGAAATTGGCATTGTAAGTCTTGTTTGAATGAACCGTGAGGAAGGAGGAAAGAAAAGGTAAGCATACTAAAGCCAGCAGCCGCAATTGCAGAGCTTGCATATCGATGGTATGTATCGGCAAAATAATTGAAGACAGCTAAGTATACAGAGAAGATCCCCATAGTTGAACAAGCAACAGCCAGTGCCGGGACAATCCAATGATGAACGAGTGATGACCACCCGAACCAGAATAACCCTACCGGCAACAAGATGGACATTGCGCAGGGGAAGTAGAGTCGGGCCTCTGGACTGGTAGACAGCTTACCGAGTCTGGCTGCAAGCTTTTCCTGGTATATGCTTATGGGTGTGATGATCATCGCGCCAATCGACATCGCTTGCAATCTGGTCAGCGAGAACTTGCGACCCACCGACCATTATCAACAAATTTGCCAGTAAACTCACCTGAACACACGGCCTCAGATTGTTCGAGGTTAAAATGATAGTTGGTTTGAAAGACAAGTGGGATGGAGCTGAATTGGAGGTACAGAATTGCCCAACTGAATGCGGCCCATAAGGAAAAGAAGAAAACCACCGGCTCGGTAAACAGCAAATCTAATCATAGCTGGATCAGCATCCGAATGAACAGGAAGCCTGTGGATTCAAGATTATGACTTACGGAATGGCCTGGTGCAGGATACAGTGACCATCTTGACCAGAGACTCACGCTCCTCGTCACTTTTGACTTTCCACCTGATGCGTTGGATGCGTTGCTTCTCAATTGAGCCATCTGAATCGAATACCACGCCATAATAACCTGCTGCTTCTAATTTTTCGTAGTATCGATTGAGGACCTTTGCTTTTCGACTCAAGAGCACACTGCCGCGAGTTTCCGTCATGAAGAAGAAGATGATTACCACCAAGACGCCGCTAGCAATGGCCTGGGAGTAGTAAATCCATCGCCAACTTGCACGACCTGGTATGAAGCCGCTAACCAGGGGGCCTAACCCTGTCCCGAAAAACACGAATCCCGAGTACCATGCCATAGGGGCATTCCGGACTTCAGCATGGTAGATGTCGCTGATAACACCGCCGATCATCGTGGAGAAAGTGGCTGGAGAACAAGACGGTTTGCGTGAGCAAATGTATCTAAGATATCCACCCTTCATGCTTTTACTTACATCCGCCCACACCCAGAAAGAATCTCGCCAAGAACATCCCAGCCAATGACTCCGTTACGCCGCATCCAATCAAGCAAACTGCATGGGAGAGACGAGAAACGTTAGCAGTGCCGGGTATTTCGACTAGGAATGGGAAAGAGTGATGGCTCACCCGTAAAAATTATCCCACTGAGAAGGAATATTGGCCGTCTCCCATTGAACTCCGAGAAGGGCGCTAGGATCATAGGAGCGATGCCGAAACCCAATGTGTAAAATGTGATCCCCAGGTTATACACGACTCTGCTGATATGCCACTTCTTCATGAGGTGCACTGCGGCAGGCGTATACTCTCCAGCGGCGTAACTGGCCATCGTAGTCACAGCACAACAAATCATCGTGGTCACAGTCTTACGGGACTTGGGCCAGAGGAACGGTGAAGCGTATTTTTTGAGATTGGGACATGGTGGAGGCGACGACTGACCAGGATGGGGGGAAGCGAGACCGGCTGGCGTGGGGATAGGCGTATCGAAGCTGAGGTATAGATACTCGATCTCCTCTGCTTCCGGTACCTTGTCGTCTTCAATCGCACGCTTGTTGTTGTCGTCATTGCGGTATGACGATCCTCGCTCGACATCGATCTCGTGGTCTGCCATTGGCCTGTCTCTTTGCTTTTGTTGTTTTGAGACAATAGACACAGGCCTGTTGCGAGCTTGACTCTTAGTCGGTTTGCTTCGCAGAGAGATCACCGTCGAAGGCGGAAAATCCCCATCTATTATAGGAATTGTAAGGCTCGGAGTTAACGTAGCTGCACTGAATGTGGGGGAAATACAGTTCGAAGATTATCATATCACGGAGAGAAGTCCGAAGGTAACGAGTCGATCCTCAATGGCCTTGTACGGCGTATGTCCATGGTCTGAACCCGGAACCCGGCAAGTTGAGCGATGCGGAGCTCGAAAAGTGCGGAGAAGGTTGGAATTTTGTCGTGCATACAGAAAAACACAGCAAATGGCACGGCAAATTTCGGTATATCCATTCTCTGCGCTGGATGTTTGGGCCGAGCATCCAACGGACATCGTCCGGACGCCAATAATAATAATGATATGACAAGATGGTAATATTTTATTATCTTTAATCTCTCGATTGGCCTATCTCTGTCAGACGGCCATATCAGCCATATCTCAAAGAGCACAGATAACAGATAGAACCATCTTTTTCTCGGCTTTCATCCGCGCCGTTTGAATCTGGAGTCTGGACGTTGAAGCTGAATTATCGATCGCTGTCCAAGGCTTGATACCCGGGAACCCACCGCATATAAATAGACAGTGGGGTAACGACTGTCGATTGTCATTCGCATGGCATCCAAACAAGCTCCTGGGGGACTGTTTTGAAGATCTCCATAGGCTCCATAGTCTCAGAGGTTCAAGATTCAACGCCCCGATATGAAGAAAGATAGAGATCCAATGCCGGCGTTGGGAACTACCCGAACGGTGCGCGAGCGGCAGGAGACAGGAGGATTCGGGACGGTGACGGGAAGGATTTTTTCGGAGCTTGTCACCAGTCCGCCATTTGGCGAGACGCGAGGACTCTGGAATGAGGATCAACCAGGATTTCGTCTCTAACGCTCTCTAGAACCCCGTTTCTTCTGCTGTCGTGGCAGAGTCCAGACCAAACACGTGCGTCACGTGACATGTCGAGTGAGGGACAGAAGAGGCTGGCGTTGAGCTGCAAACAAAGCTGCACTTCACTGCAGGAGTAATAATATAAGTCCTCTTTTGTCCATACTAATTGCTGTAATTTTAGCTGCTGCGGGTTTCCATTTCCTTTTCTTTCACTGTGGCTACAATTGTCTAGCAGCACAAAAGCCGTTCCTGATTGACGAGACAGCTTCCCTTTGCCTCAGCGCAAAAGCCCAACTCGCTGATCTGGAATTATTATTAGCATCTTCTCCATCATCTCGTTTTTATTATTTACATAGGGGTACTTTTTGCCTTCCTTTTTAGTTTTCTTTTTGACTTCACTATCCCTGTTGTAACTGCGATTTTATTTTTCTCTTTTTTTTTTCTATTTTTGTTTTATTATTTTTCCCCGTTTTCACCTTTTTTTTAAGTCTCGCGTTTCCCTTTCTTTCTCTCCGATTTCCTTCTCCCGTCTCCTTCATCTCTTGCCTAACTTCCTCTTTCCTTTATTCCTACGCCATACGCGTCGCGTCATTCAGAGAAACAATGGCTCGCCCGAAGCGCAAGGCTTCCGATGCGGAGGCCGTACCAGCGAAGAAGGCGCGTCAACCCGCGGCGGAAGAGTCTAAGGTGAGCGCGTCTCCTTACCGGGAAACTGGTCGTTTCATGGATGTATTTTCGTTGTTTCCGTCATCGTCTTTTTCGTCGCTACCAAGCGCAAGGACAAGACAAACTCCCTTTTACTAAAAAATTTACTTTTTTTTGTTTGATTAAGTCGCTAATCAATAGTAATACTATTGCCAACAGACTGCTCCCACTGGAGAAAAGAGGGGCAGAGGGCGTCCTCGTAAGAACCCAGAGGAGAAAGCTACTCCGAAACCTGCACCTACTGGACCGAAGAGAGGTCGAGGACGCCCTCGTAAGGTTCCTGCAGGTCCGTAACATCTGCTTTCTCTATGTCAAGGTGTCCCGTCATCTTGTCTATACTTCAACACGGTTGCTTACGAATGTATCCAGCACAAGGAGAAGGAGAGGCTTCCGCGCCTAAAGAACAGAAGAAGAAAGTCCCCGGGAGAGGAAGGGGAAGACCCAGAAAGAATCCGGCGAATCCTCCGCAGAACCCCCCCCCACAGAGTCCAGAAGCAAATGGCAGCCCCGATGCAGCCGCAGAAAACAGTGTCGACGAAAATAAGGAATCCGAGTCGACAGAACTCAAAGGCTCAGGCAGTGGAGAGGAAGAAGATGAAGATGACAACGACGACGATGACGATAACGATGATGATCATGAGAAGCGCAAACGCTCCTACTGGCTTATGAAGGCGGAACCTGAGTCGCGCTTTGAAAAGGGCGTCGATGTCAAGTTCTCCATTGATGACTTGAAGGCAGCTAGAGAGCCAGAACCGTGGGATGGTAAGCTCAATTCCCAAGCTGAGGAAGTTGGATCAGATGTGCTGACCTAGTGTAAGGCGTCCGCAATAACATGGGTACGTTTTGCGATCGACCAGCGACAGCAGCCAAGAGTTTACTGACGGAAAACCAGCACGAAATAACTTGCGTGCTATGAAGGAGGGCGACTATGCTTTCTTTTACCATTCCAATTGCAAAGTCCCAGGGATTGCGGGCATTATGGAGATCGTTCGGGAACACTCTCCTGACGGTTGGTCTGCCAAATACCCCCTACCTTTCGTCAAGTCGCCTTGCTGATCGGCAATTCAACTAACTCAGAGAGTGCCTTCGATCCTGCTCATCCGTATTACGACGAGAAATCCTCGCGAGAGAACCCTAAATGGGTAGTTGTTCACGTTGAATTTCGACGCAAGTTCAAGAAAATAATCACGCTCCATGAGCTCAAGTCCCACGCAACTCCTGGCGGCCCTCTGGAAAACATGCAGACCTTGAAACAGTCTCGACTCAGTGTCACGGCTGTATCTCCTAATGAGTGGGAATTTATTATGAAATTCGCGGAACCAGAAGAAGATTGTAGAGACTGATGATGAAACCAGTCGAAAATAGAAACGGGACATGTGGCGGGCGTGAGATGGGAAATTGAATGATGGCGTCGGATCGCGGTTTGAACAGGACGCAACGGGTGCATTGATGGGACGCATGGCAATGTGGTCTATGTCATTTGTTCTTTTTTTTTTCTTTTTTTATTGTACAATTACCGGCGCATATCGGGATTTGATGGAAGATTCGCATCCTATACCTTGACAGATGCGGAACGCAAGGCGTAAAATCGAACGGGATACAACCCAAGACTTTTAGGGAAACCCAGCTGCTCCTCGGACTTGAACAGATTGAGCCCAGCGTCCTTGAAGATGGCTCTGAACGTAGCATCAGTCCTTGTCACACTGCTATCATCCTTGTGGTAGATGTCTCCATCCCTAGCAACATTATCCTTTACCACGATCAATCCCGAGGGAGATAGATGTCGCTGACACCGACGCAGAAGCTCGACAAACTGCGCATCGTCCAGATAGCCCACACACCACTGCATCCAAATAAGGTCGTACACTTTCTTCCCCGCATCCATACCCTCCGATACAGCACTAGGATCCCAATCCTCCAACCCCACGACGTAAATATCCCCTATCCTCCCGGACGTGGAACGCGAGCCATCGCCCGTCTTAGACTTCCGAACAACAGCCGCAAATGCATCAACGGGCTCAACAACATCCACCACATCACAGACGTTACGCAGAAACCCGTTTGTGACCCGCCCGATCCCAGCGCCGCAGTCCACGCCGCGCGCTAATCGGGGGAGACTGGAATGACAGGACGCATCCGATGCGGCTGTTGAAGAGGATGATGGTAGTAGTC